>KZ559500.1:33268-379747 GCA_002850765.1 Aspergillus taichungensis | reverse complement strand
ACAAGAAAGGGAAACCCCAGAGAAAACACGTCAAGGTTGCCGAACCTGAAACCTTTGAGGGAAAAAACTATCGACAATATATTACATTTACTTGCGACCTCCAGGACTACTTCCGTGCTTCCCGCGAATACTTTCATAGCGACACTGACCGCGTCCTATACGCCGCGTCCCGCCTGCGAGGCGCCCCGAAGGAAGCCTGGCGCAGCGGTTATAGTAGCCGGGCTGAAGAAATAACCTACGCGGAATTCGAGATGTTCCTACATGACCAAGTCGAACCGCCGGCGAGCCGCGGCCAGAACGCTTACCGCCAGTTGAAAGAACTACAACAAAGAGACAATCAGTCGATTGACTCCCTTTCCACCCTTCTTCTCCCCCTTATACGCGAAGTACAAAAAGATCCTGAGCTACTCTTCATGAATATATGTCTTGAAGCTATCCGTCCTGCACTACACCAACAAGTATGCATGTCCCCCGAGATGCGGTCAGACCAACGGCCTACCAACGAACTAGCGGTAATCGAGTTGGCGAAACAATATGAATCGATCAATAAATATGATCGCGTACCGCAGCGAGCACGCGAAACAAAGAAGAAAAGCAGCTCGAGGCCTCAAGGGAAAACACGCTCCTATGGGAGTCACAACAACAAAAGGAAACACGAACGTGAGGGGTCCCAGGACCTCAAGGACCCAAAGGAATCCTCGGCGAAGCGAGCGCGAACCGACGACGAGCCGCAAGCCATTCGCTGTTACAACTGTGGCAAACTCGGACACATATCCCGGGACTGCAGGAAACCCCGGAAAGGAGGTGATAATTCTTCCAAATAGGAACTCGCGCCCTTACAGGTCATGGCGGCTTATATGGCTAGCGAGCCGTCGGCACCCCCAGTGGAAGCTGTTGGTAAGATGGAGGTCGACTCCAAACAAGCAACCATCAGAGCCCTCCTTGACCTGGGGGGTGACGAAGTCTTTATTTCTTATCGTCTCCTGATCACCATGGGGTATAAGTTCAACCCGGGAGAGATGTTGTCGCCTGTCTCCGCCTTTAACGGAACGATGTCGGCTCGCTATGCACACGATGTCTTCTTGTTCCGGATTCAGGACAATGAAAGGAGACACCGGAACTACCAAATAACAGCTCATGTCATTAATATAATAGGATACGATATCATCCTGGGCCGGACCTGGCTTCGGGAAGCACAGCCAGAAATTAACTGGCAAATCATGGGATAGAGGTATCCCCGAAAGCCCACCAAGGTGAAAGTCGAGAACCCGCGACGCTTCTCTAAGACTATGCGGGGGGAAACTACCAGCCTGCTAGTCGCCAGCGTGGTCACAGCGGGTGACCCAACGGTGAAGATTCCGAATGAATACTCCGACTACGCCCACGTATTTTCCGAGAAGGGCGCAGGCACATTTCCTCAGAGTAGCGTGACCCATGAGATCAACCTAAATGAAGGGAAAACGCCCCCGTATGGACCGCTGTACAGCCTGGCTCCCCACGAGCTGGATACCCTTCGGGAATATCTAGAAGATAAACAGGCTAAAGGATGGATTCGACCATCCTCAGGTCCAGCGGCAGCCCCTGTCATCTTTGTAAAGAAGCCGGATGGTTCCCTGCGACTCTGCGTCGACTACCGGGGTCTGAATGCCATCACCACGAAGAATTGTTACCCACTGCCACGGATTGACGAGATTATAGACCGGCTGGTAGGGGCCCGGTTCTTTACAAGGCTCGACATGCGAGACGCGTATCACCGCATCCGCATCCGGCGGGGCGACGAGTGGAAGACGGTGTTTCGCACGCGATACGGGCAATATGAATATACTGTCATGCCTTTTGGCCTCTGTAACGCGCCAGCTACGTTCCAGTCCTATATTAACACCGTATTAAGAGGGCTGCTCGATGACATTTGCGTGGCATATTTGGACGACGTATTGATCTTCTCGCAGACCGAGGAGGAACATGTTCACCATGTGCGCGCAGTCCTCCAGTAGTTAGAAAGCCATGACCTTTATGTCAAGCTATCCAAGTGCGAGTTTCACCGGGACGAGGTGAAGTTCCTAGGGGTCATAGTGAGATGAGACAGCTTGAAGCTGGACTCAAGCAGTGTAAACACTGTCTCTGAGTGGCCTGAACCCCGTTCTATCCATGATATCCAAGTCTTTTTAGAATTCACTGGGTTCTTTTGATGATTTGTTTATTAATACTCCCGAATTACCGTTCCCCTCATGGACCTGCTAAAGAAGGACAAACAGAACTACTGCTTTCACCTGTCAGACGCCGCGCGAGCCGCCTTCGGAGAACTAAAGACTAGGTTCGTGGAATCTCTGGTCCTGACGCACTTCGACCCGGACAAACAACAGATGCTTATAACCAACGTGTCGGGTTATGCTATTGCGGGAATACTCCTACAACCTGAAAGCGGAACGCAAGAGACAAACAGATTAAGAGACTGGAAACCTGTCATGTTTTTCTCCAGAAAATTGCATGGCCCAGAGACACGATACGAGGTGCACGACCAGGAGCTGCTTGCAATCGTAGAATGCTTTAAAACCTGGCAACACTACCTAGAAGGGAGCTTGCAGGCGATATGCGTGCTCACAGACCATGCTAATCTATGATACTTCTTTACTACCAAGACGCTAAACCAATGTCAGGCCCGCTGGGCCGAGCTGCTCGCAGTATACAATTTTGAAATCAAGTACCAGCCAGGAAAGCTTAACCCTGCTGACCCGCTGTCTAGATGATAGGACTACTATTCCCTGGATCCAGAGATGTCTGTTAGACTATTGCCAACACTGCAGAAGAAATTACAATTGCGTTATCCTCAGGTAGATTCAACGTGTTTGGCCCTGGGAAGAGAGGAGTGAGGGTCAAAGCCCCCACCTCTAGATAATCCTTAATACAAAACGGCGAGACAGTCGGTATTGGGAAGAGAGGACGGAGGTCCGGAACTCCCTACTCTAAGCTATCCTCAATCTGGATCAACAAAACAGTTAATATTAGGAAGAGAGAACGGCAGCTTGAAGCTTCTTACTCTGAGAGTGGACACCGCGCATGCGGGTGACTCTGAGATCGCAGGCGAAATAACAGCTCCTAGCCTCCGAGGCTTGATCAAGCGCGCACAGAGTGGGGACGCCCTCTTGTAACATGTAGCCGGGGAGTGGCAGTCGGATCGCCCTGACAATGCTCCCGAACCCTGGCGAGTTGATGACCAAGGATTGGTTAGGCATCGAAATGCAATCCACGTACCTCCAGATATGGCGATACGCCAGGAGATCCTACGCCGGCATCATGACAACTCATGGGCAGGCTATTTCAGCCAAGAAAGGACCAGAGACTTGATTAAAAGGAAGTACCACTGGGAAAGCCTTCGAAAAGATGTCGACGAGTATGTTCATACTTGTGTGATCTGTCAAAGAGTTAAGACATTAAAGCAGCGGCCTTACGGGCAGCTGAGCTCTTTACCTATTCCCAAACAGTCATGGAGCAACGTCACTATGGACTTCATCACTGGGTTATCACTATTGATACGACGGGGAACCACACACGACGCAATATTAGTTATTGTTGATCGTCTTACAAAGATGGCCCTCTACATCCCTACTACCGAGAACATCACTGCGGAGGACTTGGCTGACCTCTATATAGACAAAGTCTTCACCCACTACGGGCCTACAGATAGCCTGGTGACCGACCGCGGATCGCTGTTCACAAGCTGCTATTGGACGCAATTCTGTCAACGTTTTCAAATAAATCAACACTTGAGCACCGCATTCCATCCGCAAACCAATGGCTAAACCAAGCGACAGAACCAGACGCTTGAAGGATACCTGCGTTCATATATTAACTACCAGCAGGGCGACTGGGTAGATCTCTTGCTAATTGCGAGTTTCGCATATAACAATTCAATACATTCATCTACCGGAAAGTCCCCATTCTTCGCATACTGTGGCTTTAACCCGGAGTTGCCCCAGGACCACGAGCTGATAAATGACGCGCCGCTGTAAAGCATTGAGGAACGGACACAAAAAATCCACAAGACTCACGCGGAGCTTAAGGAACAACTGCGGAAAGCCCGTGAAAGGCAAGCAAAAAGCTATAATAAACACCATATCCTGATAGCTTTCAAGATCGGCGACAAGGTCCTGCTTTCCGCGAAGAATATTTGCACCTGGCGGCCAAGCCGGAAGTTAGACGACCGCTACCTAGGGCCCTTTGAGATAATTGGGATAGTCGGTTTGCAAGCGTACTGACTCCGGCTCCCCAAAACCTACGGCAATATACATCCCGTCTTCCACGTCAACCTACTCAAGCCATGGCATTCGCGAGGACCCGGCGAAGAGACTGCGAACCCCCAGCCCGTCGAGGTCGACGGCCAAGAAGAGTGGGAGGTAGAGAAGGTCCTGGCCGACAGGAAACATTACGGGAAGACACAATATTTGGTCAAGTGAAGAGGATTTCCAGACTATGAAAATTCATGGCAAATAAAAGAGGATCTTGAAAATGCTTCAGAAGCACTACAATGATACCTGGAAACAAGCGTTCCCCCTGCGAAACCCCGTCGACGGCGAGCACGGCAAGTAAAATAAGGAAGTTTTCCCCACGAAGGATTTTTCTCCATGCACCATGCTTGGACTAGTTGACAGCTTCATCCTTTCTCCTACCCTACAGGAGGAGTTTTACTGGAGAAGCATCAGGAGTACACAAGGCAAAATTTTATTAGAAGAAGTTGATGCCGGAAGGACTTCATTTGAATCTAAACTATTCTAATTATCCCCGGCGCCATTGTCCCTGACGATCCGGCCGCTACCTATCACAGGCCAGATCTTCTCCTCCTTGTTGTCATAAGGACAATGGCCTGATGTCTCCAGCATCACATTCACCAGGCGGAAAACATTGTGGTTCAGTAACAGGAGGGCAGCCATGTTCTGCTCCGCCGGTGACGAAGGGAGCCGACGGAGGAACGTCTCCACCTCGCTGGTATATGTCGCCACGGCGGCCGGCTGCTCGTCCGGGGGCAGGGCCAGAATTTCGTCCACTGCGGGACGAAAGGGGACGGGGACGGGCAGGCACTCCTTACCCATACGACGGCAATACGCACACTTCGAGAAACCGTGCGGATGACTACACGGCTCTCCAACCCCAATCCTCTTCAAACAACGAAGACACCAGGCATAGCTGGCACCCTCACGAGGACCGGGGGGAGAGCCAGCAGCGTCTGCCTGGATGCCGGCGTCAACCATGCTGGGGGGCGGGGAGCTGGGGGTGTTAACAAACAATATCTTATTCTCCTCCTCTTCTCCTTCTTCTTCTTCTTCTTCCTTATCATCCTTCTCCTCCTCCTCCTCCTCCTCCTTCTTCTTCTCGGCAGACTTGGGCGGCGACAGGGCGGGTGATGAGGCAGCCGGCGCAGCAAGCAGGGACTCAACGCTGACATGGCGTTTGTACAGGGTCTATGGTAACGACAGGAGTAAGCAGGCAACACGACACGGGGGCAAGGATAGAATGACCCACCTTGGCGGCCTTGGTCACCTGCTCCAACTGCTTGTTGCTAAGGGCGCGTTTCTGACCGCTCTATACCACTATCCTGTCAACAAGCTGCCCAACTAACAGAAAAACAACGACCACTTACCCTGGTGTTGGACAAGGGGCCAGCCCCCGCCAAAGCTTCGCGCTTGGAAGTCATGGTGATTTAATTAGTGAAAACTGCGACACAAATTAGACTTGACATCACCGGCGAATTAATGGTAAAACAGCGCATACATACAAAAATTCGGCGACAAAAGGGTTTGGGAGAAGAAAGAAAGCCCATGAGCGAACAAAGCGGAATTGCTGGCTTTTATACTACGCCTTGAAGCCTATTCATTATCAAGGTCTATTCATTGTCCCGAGCAATGACAATGGGAATTAGGTCTATTTATTATACTGTCTATCATCACTGTTTCAACCTACCTAATCAGGACATACAAAGACTGCGAATAGTCAATGACTGCAATGTAACCTGACCAATCAACAAACGATGTCGTCTCGCGGCCGAGACGCTGGAAAGGAGGGAGATAATTGTCACGGCCAGGAACACGGAGCGGGTGTCGCTCGGGAAAGCAGTTACCTAGACCGCAGCGGATAGACAGCTAACTAATAACAAACCAACGGATACCCGCTGAGTATATAGATCAGGAGAATCGCTGGGGGGAAAAGGCCAAGCGATTCGTTTTACAATACACCATACCTACCCTCCTCGAAACAGGGACTCAACCCATTCGTAGAGACATCTGTCGACAAGTAGGGGACTAGCCGCCTAAACGACGCCTACTCCCAAGACCCTTACGTCATCGGCAGCCAGCCGTTTACACTTATATAGAATTTATTATATCTATAATTAGACTTTACTGCTCTAGATTTATTAGTAAAATAGCTCTAATTCTCTATATTATAATTATTACTATTATTTTACTAATAATTACTTAGATTATCTATGAGTTTATTTAACTAATTAATTTCACATGTTATACTTAGTGTCTTTTTACTAACTATGCCTGTTATTAGTATGTTAGTTATTTCTATAGTATTATAGGCTTCTCTAGCTTTTTCTTATATTACTTTTAGCTATTTTTATAATTCTTAGTTATTCTTATTTAACTAGTATTTCTTTATTATATAATCCTACTTTCTATAATTATAACAGATTCTATTTTTATAATATCTATCTCTTTCTTTCTTAAAGATTTCTTGATATTAAGCTGTGTCTAGCTCTATTAGTTATAATTTATAAGAATTACTGTATCCTTAGCTCCTAGGTTATACTTATTATTTATTATTAGTATTATACTTATTAATTCTATTATTATCTTAATACTAATTATCTAAATAATTCTTGTATCTAATATTAAAGTTAAATAACTTATTATTAATCTTAACTACTTATTTAATTATCTTGTTAAAAGTTTTTAGTTTTTTTATCTAGATTAATTTTTCTTAGACTTCTGATTTTAATCTCTCTTTAAATCATGTGATATAAGTATTATTATTCTAATTTAACTAAGATATAATCTGCTGGAATTCTAAGATATATTAACTAACTAATTTAATCTATTATAGTTATCACAGTTTTTATTCTATATTTCATACTATATTAATATTATTAAATATTATATAAAGTTATTTCTTAAAATTACTATAACTTTTAAATATTTCTCTAGTTTTATTATCTTGATCTCTACTCTTATTTTCTTAAAAGTCTTTAATAAAGAGTTTAAATTAATTAAATACTACTTCTTTCAGGTATATAATAATAAATATAATTTTATCAGATTTAGTAATTAGTTATTCTTTATTTATCTTTATATATATGTCTATCTGTGTTAAGAATATATAAAGCTTAAAACAAGTATTATTAAATATCTCTAGTGACTTGATCTTGATAGTATAGGTTATAAGTTATCTCTCTAAGATTATAATATATACCTGTAATTACTTAATCATGCTAATAACTTTTACTGAGATTAGTTTATTATTAGTATTCTTTTAATTACTTTTACTACTAGTTCTAGAAGTTAATATAGCTATTCTATTATTATTTAATATAATAATATTTATTTATTTTTAAGTTAACTTAAGACTCTACTCGTGCTAACTAGTATTTAATATATTATAACTCTAGGATTTCTTGTTACTTCTATCATGCTAGTATTAGTAACTTAAGTTATTAAAGATAAAGAGTGCTCTGTGATCTTCCTATTAGCTAATTAATAATAATATTATACTAACCTGAGGTCTTATACAGTGGCCATGCTAATTATATTAATTTAATAAATAATCTAATAATCTAAAAATAACTAATAAGCAAGAAGAGAAGTAAGATATATCAGATATATATACCTGATAACTTAGGTTAAGTGTAGATAAGTAGAAACTAGACTAAATATAGACTCAGACTTGAACTATATAGTTCTAGTTAATAATATTATTAAACATGACTAACTAAACTATAGATATAGAGTAAACAAGTGTCCTTATATATTCTTTGTCTGTATACTTTCTCATATACTTTTCAAAGTAGATAGCAAGGTATATCTAATCATAGTGCTGATCCGCGTATACTCTGTCATATACTTCTTGAAGTAGATGTTCAAGTATATCTTGGTCACATGACTCGATCATCCTTTCTGCAGGGATTCTGATCCTTCCCTGGATGATTGGCATCTGACTTCTGCCTGGCTGTGCCGCCTTCGTGGGGTATTAACCTCGTTGGGTTTCCGTAACACTAAGCTCAAGAGAATCCTGAATTAAAGCTAGTTATTAAGAAATCTTACTAAGATAATCTGAGATAGTCTTCTTAGTAAGATAATAAGTTTAAGAAAGATAAGTAGCTAATTTATTAGACTATACTTTATACTTATATATATAATAGATTAGAATCTAAAAAGAAGAAGAGTAACAAAGAATCTAATTAGTTATAATTAGAATATAGACTTATTAGAGAACTCAAGAAATTAGCTTAAAAAAGAGAAAAAATAAACTTAAAATTAGAATAAGAAGTTAATAAATATTATTTTTAAATAGATAAAAAAGAAAAATATATATATAAAATAATAAGAGAAAAAGAAAATCTAAAAATAAGTTATCTCAATCTTATTTTAATAAAAAAAAAATTCTCTTAATCTTCTACTTTTAAAAATCTATTAAAAAATAGAAAATAGATAGATTACTCTAAGATCTGAGTATGTTATAAAAAAATACTTAAAATATAACATGTCAAAGTTTAAGACTGATACAGAAAATATTTAAAAATCTAATCTACTTATAAAAAAATAAATCTAGTCTATATACCAGGGTCATCAAAACAACACTAAATTAATCTAGTCTATGTAGCCTGGATTTATCGCCATTGGATAGAATAAGAAATTAATAAATATTATTTTTAAATAGATAAAAAAAAAGATATATTTATAAGATAGTAAGAGAAAGAGAAAATCTAAAAATAAGTTATTTAAGTCTTATTCTAATAAAAAAAAATTCTTTTAATCTTCTACTTTTAAAAATCTATTAAAAAACAGAAAATAAATAGATTACTCTAAGATCTAAGTATATTATAAAGAAATACTTAAAATATAATATATTAAAGTTTAAGACTAATACAGGAAATATTTAAAAATCTAATCTACTTATAAAAAAATAAATCCAGTCTATATACTAGGATCATTAAAATGATACTAAATTAAATCCAGTCTATGTAGCCTGGATTTACCACCATTGGATAGAAGTCTAAAATTAACTTGATTCTATTATTGCCCTTGCGCTTCTGGTCCTAGTTACCAATTGACTCCCTCCACACTTGAGACCCATCACCAAGCCCCCCTTACAGAAGCCCTTCGCACCATGCACGATATCCATACTTGGTCTACCAGGAGAGCGGTGCGGAACGATAGGTTACATGTACCCGGGGAGGCCGCTGCATCTCGACATCCGTGGCGGGAACAGCCCCTTGCTCTCTTGTCGGATTCAAGAGCCACGTTCACATCTAGTTGCGACAAATGTGATAGATGGTAATCTCGCACTCGGTTTAGAGAGGTCTTAAAAACATCTAATATTGTCGCTCATACATTTGAAAGCAAAAGCAAGCTATCGAGCATTCGAGACATTAGTATATCGCGTTGGAAATTACTAACTAGCTCGTCACCTTCCAGAAAGGCTCAATCCCTGGGGGAAAGCCCAAGTAGCACGCCCCAAGCACTTCACCCGTATCAACGATGGTCGATAGAATGGACAGGGCCATGAAGAGAAGCATGATACCGAACCGAGGAATAATGCGAACGAGCTGTGCTAATGGACAGTCGTAGCCGCGCTGAATGGTGTAGAAGAGAGAGCAGGTTGTAAAGATCCACCACGTGTCCCTAGTAGTTGATGATGATCAGTGCCAGTCGGGATATATGTCGAGGCTCGGGAGTATATAATATACCGGAACAATGGTTCGAGAGGACGCGTGGTGACAAAAAGGGGGTTTCCATCGCTGGAGAAGGCAAAGTTCGCATAGATCTCTAGAATCCAATACGGTTGTGCCAGCAAGAGGGAGACAAGATAGACTCGCGAGCTCTGCTGCGTGAAGAAGCCGCGGATCTTTATCCACGCAATGAGATTGTGGAAGGAAAATGAGATATTGAGTCCAATCGCGGTGATTGACAGGTACCACCCGTACGTGGGCTTGGAAGAAAATGAGGATCCCATGGCCCATGGCCAAGCCGAGCTGCTCACGCCATTAAAGCCAGGACCTATCTCAACGTTGGGAAGGCTGATCGTCATTCTTCTCCAGAATCCGTCCAGTAGCCCTTCATACGAAACTTCCGCCTCTTTCTACATAAATATACCCCGTCTGGCTCATCCCACAATGACAATATCTCCTTGACAAGCTCATCATCAACCTCGACACCACGCCTGAGCACGATTTGCCCTCGATTCACCTCTCTGGTTACGTCCTCCCCACCATCGACATGCTGATAATCACGGTATGTCCCATCAGGAAACCCAACCACACAGTGACCGACTTCCCCCTCTGCGCGATAATACCCGACGATATGATATCCATTCCCCTGCATCTTCACAAACTTGATCCCGTTTTGCGCAAGGTTTTCTATCAACTGCTCAATGACATCACCATCGGCATAGCCCTCGGGAGCTGCTAGCCTGGCCAATCTTTCCACTGCTTCGGCATCCCAATCTTTCCTACGGGCCACGCTAAGATAGGCGGCAATGGAGACCCAAACACAGTTGTCGCTGCGGCCTGAGGGGTTGAAGCGTGAGCCTGGTCCAGGGTTGTTGAAGCCTGCCTCTGCGAGACGTCCGAAGGCTTGGCTGGTCTCTGACATATCTAGTGGGCTCTGTTTAGTGTTGGGTAAGGTTCTTTTGGGGGGGGAGGGGGCGTTGGGGATACCTAGAAGAGTTGGTAGGTGAGCCTGCAATGTAGCTGAGTAATTGAGAACAACAGTTCGTGGGTTAAAAGATTATCCTGAGTATTTTTGAATGGGCGCATCATCCGGCTTTATAGCGATGGAGGAAGCCCAGATTCTGAGTCTCCAAGACCCGCAAGAAGCACGAGGCTGAACTACAGGGTCTATGACCCGCCTGTCAAAGGAGCGCTAGCGTGCTGCTGTAAGCCATATCTAGAAGTTGTTCGACTCCGTTCCATAGGATCATTTTCAATGTGCTAGTACTTAGGCTGATATGAATGGGGTTGGTTGATGTTCGGTAAACTGCTAGGGTGACTGTTCCCTAGCGTGATCCTTTCATGCAGGCGTATCACAAACTCCCCTCTTTGAGGCTTGGCGGCAAGCGACATTGTTCACACTGGAGTGGAATGGGTCCACATTAATAATAATAATGAAATAAACATGTTTGGGGGTATCTCGGGAAGCACAGCCCGATATGAAATATCAAAGACACGACAACTCCATCGATATTACATGAACCCCGACTTTCTCTTCGAGAACTGCACGCAGGCTGACATTATCACCCTATGGAGCTTACACATTGCAAAAGAAAGATCTAAACCCGCTCTCTATGTCTGTATCCCCAGGAAACCTGCCAAGCTAGGACAGCCAACGGCGTCACAATAAGGAGCAGCCAGGTCATCGCCAAAAATAACAGGACCAAAATTGAAAAACCCCCAAAAGCCCGCGCCATATCTTGAAAGCCATCCAGAGTGGTTGACAAAATTCGATGATCCCCCATCGGCCCCGACAGTAGCACCTGCATCGACGATAAAACCATCGATATACTCGCGAAAAGGAAAATGAGAGGAGCGGTGTATCGTCGGGTGTACACCTGAATTGACCAGTATGGGATTTCATAATACCAAACGGTCTTTGCACTTGGCGGCCGAAAGAGACGAACGGCCCAGTTCAATCGGGATAGTCGTAGCTGTCCGTACTGGTATCGCTTGGAAACATAAACGTCTTCAATGTACCGAAAATTATGGATGAACCGGGACCATTGAGGCCAGTCTACGGTTTCTGAAATGAGGTGATATTGACGAGCCAGTACAAAGTCAGATCGGTGCCGAATAAGATGTGCATAGGAACGAAGAAAGCCCACAGCCACTGCTCGATCAAAATGCTGCATGCATATCTCGGATTTGATTGCAGGGTTCGGACTACTGTTCTTCTGTTCATCGCACAGGTACTTTCGCCAGAACTCATGGCTGAGGAGGTACTCCGGGATTGGCTTCACATAGATCCGCTCGTAGCTCCATACAAGATGAAGTTGGGGGTTCTCATGTGGGAAAATTTCCCGGGCCTTTGCTTTTTGTTCATGGAGCGGATCGATGTTGCAGCCGGACTTCCGTGCAACCAGCCATAGTCGAGGAAACAGTTCGTCCAGTACTGGGGTGTCGAGCTCTGATCTGAGAAGTTGCTGAATAGAGCTTCCGGCGCTCAAAGAACAGGCTTGGATATCACCGAGCACGTTGATATCTTCCTCCAGTAACCCTGGGGAGGGGAAGGGAATCTTGACTGAGGGTTCCATATGAGGCATAAGAGGTGAGAGATTGGTAGCAGCACAAGTGTCCGCAGCTTGCCTCGTCTTGCGTTCTGACGACAAACGCTTTGATCCTCGGCTGTCCTGCCGCCTCAGGAAGACGGGAACTCCGCCGCGCCATCGCATCCGTGTCGGGCTCTGATAGGTACCTTGGCGAACACGAGGCTTCCAATGGTAGTAGTCTCAAGAAACAGCCTCATGCGAGTGACCGTCCGTGCCAGCAGCCTCGTTTCGCATTCTGGTTAAGCGACGGTCTTACCCATTCCCGTCAGCGCCGCCAAGTCGGACAGTCGTGACACTCTTCGTCCCTCGGCCGGTTGATCATTATCACGGTCACTATCACAATATACAAACCATGACGGATGGTAGCACAGAGACGGCGACATGGCTCGTCTGCGTTATTGGATCCATCCTGTTTCTCTACTTCAAGCTTGTGGCGACAATACCATCGCGGCTGAACCCTGAACAAGCCCCTCGTACAGCATTTGGGGTCATTCCTGTGGATGGTTTTAGTCTCCAGCCTGGTTCTGGAGGTGTAGAGTCAGACGTTCCCTTTCTGGGCATTGAGGTTGATTGTTCTAATGTGAATCCCTGAAATAGCATCGTCTTTATACATGGCCTCGGGTCGAATCCAGATACAACGTGGTCCACCAAACAACCATCCAAGCCAGCCAAATCCTCATCGAGCTCTACGGGAAACAAAATCCAAGATGTATGCTGGGTTACAGACTTTCTTCCACACGACATCCCGCCGTCAATGCGAGAGCAGATACGCATCTTCTTTTACAACCACGATTCATTCTGGAAAAGAGATGCCGTGCAGACGCGACTGTCGACCTTGGCAAGTAACATGCTGCATCGTTTACGCGGTGAGATCAGGGCGACAGAGAAGGTGGGTAATAGAACATACACCGGTGGTGCCATGAAACTTCGAGCCTAACGACGGACTGCATGATGAAGGAGAGGTCTCGCGACTTGGTTTTCATCGGTTACAGTTATGGGGGTCTGTTGGTCAAGAAAGTATGCCACCCGTTGGAATCTTCTGCTATATGATCAAATTCTGATGAGACGAGGCCCTGATACAAATGAGTCAAAATCCTTCATTCGCCGATATGGCCCAACACGTCAAAGGTGTCTTTTTCTTAGGTACCCCACATAGGGGATCAGGTTTCACCAAATGGGGCAGTCTGGCTGCTGGCTTATTACGTCCGTTGGGGTCAAACCCTTCCATACTGAGAGAACTGGACTACGATTCGTTATCTCTCTTGGAGCTTCATGAGGAGTTCATGGCAATCACGGAGAATATCTCATGTATCATCAATTTCTATGAGAAACGTCCGACACGGCTTCTCAACTTGGGTCTGTTTCAGTGGAGTGAATTCGTGAGTATATGCCCACGGTGTATCCATATGGTAGAAACGTCAACGTCGACTGAGTAACTATCCCAGTGTGTTACAGAGCAATCCGCTGTATTTCACTCCCCTGGCGTCCAGAATGTCGACCTTCCAGCCGACCACTACGGGCTTAACAAATTCCCAGACCGCAATGACAGTTACAAAATTGTCCTGACGAAACTCCTTGAAGCGATTTCGCTCGTTGAAACACCCAAACACTGCTATTCCGTACCGATGGAAACAGTCAATAGCTTCACGGAGAGGATTGTCCTTTCTACAGAGATCGAGACAGCATTACGCTCTCCTGATGAAGATGCGGTTCGGCCATATGCGGTCAGCATCTGTGGTCTGGGCGGCACAGGGAAAACTCAGCTAGCGATGCGATACGCCGAACAACGTAGGGACCAGTACAGCCCGATTCTTTGGATCAATTGTACGGATCAGGAGACTTTACGGTCGAGCTTTGAGCGCTGTGCGACTGAGCTACGTCTTCCGTTGGATAGGAATTCTACCCAAGGGTCGGCTGTGGAGGATTCAACCGCTGTACAGGCAGTTCTGCGCTGGCTGCGTGAAAGGAAGGAGTATGATACAGAGTGGTTGGTGATCCTTGATGATGTGGACGATCTGAGTTGGGGGATTCGGAATTTTATCCCCAAGGGCGAGCGAGGGAATGTCATCATAACGAGTCGGGACGAGCAATCTGTACGCTTACTCAAATCAGGGTGTATAAAGGTGACGGTCGATACCATGGACCCAATGGAGGCTCGAAGTCTCCTCCTGTGCCACCTCAAGCGAGAATTGACATCAGTCGACGACGGACTGCGAGACACTTGTGATAAGATAGCTGAGCGACTGGGGTATCTTGCCCTGGCCGTCGATCTCGCGGGTGCATATATCGGCGCAGATGCCGATCCAGAGTCAGAAGTATATCAATATCTGGAAGACTACGGAAGACACCAGGATGAGCTTCTCCAGGAAGAATCGTTTCAAGGGCTATCCAGCTACAACAAGACCGTGTGGACTGTTTGGGACACGACGCTGGCAAGGATCGAGAAAGATCATGAAGATATTCACCCTGACCTTCTGCTATCCTTCTTGGCCCATTTCAAGGCAATATTCATCCAGGATGAGCTTTTCCGCCTGGCGAGTCTTGGACTGGCGATTGTCAGGAAAGAGATCTTTGTGGGCCAAGATGAGCTGCCGTCCTGGCTTCTGAAGCTGACAAAAAATGAAGGAGAGGAGTGGGATAGCTTTACATATCGCCAAGCGCTGAAGCCGCTCCTACGGTACAATCTTGTCAAACGGCAAGAGGGGGAGTGGTCCGGCGTGACGATGCACAACCTTGTTCGATGGCGGGCAAGAAAGTACCGTATTAACAGCCATTGGGAGATCTGGAATTTGCAATTTGTGCTGGCGGCATGTCAAAAGGTTTTTGAGGACACAGACCACCCACAATTTCGAAGACACATGGTCATGCATCTGCCCGAATGCACCTATGCTTATTTGGAGCAGAAGGGTATACCTGACCAATATAAAGCACAGATTTGGCGCAAATTTGGCGGTTTATATCACGAGGAGGCTCGTCTGCTGGAAGCGGAGCATCTGCGTCTGAAAGTGCTTGAGATCCATAAGACAATGCTAGGCGACACGCATCCCACCACATTGGCCAGTATGGCCGATGTCGCATCAACATTTCGGTCCCTGGGTCAGTACAAGAAGGCAGAGGTACTACATCGTCAGGTATGGACGACAAGAAAAGAATCTCTTGGGCAGAACGATCCTGATACTCTCGAAAGCGCCTGTTATCTGGGTGCGGTGCTCTGGGATATGGGGAAGTATCCAGAGGCGGAGATGCTCCACCGACAGACGTTCGAAGCCCGAGAGAAGGTTCTTGGTGCGGAACATCCACACACACTTGTTAGTTTGGGTTATCTTGGGTCAGTTCTGGAGAGCCAGGGGAAATATCCTGAAGCGGAGGAGGCACATCGTCGAGCGTTGGAAGGCCATGAACATGTGCTGGGATTGCCACATCCCGAGACGATGTTCTGCAGGAATGATCTCGGCATGGTCCTTAGGGCGCGGGGAAAGTATGAAGAAGCAGCATTCATGCATCAGCGGGCAATTGAAGATGGTCGGAAGTTGTATGGCAAGGATCATCCGGAAACGCTAAATGCCATGACCAACCTTGGTCTAGTGTATGATTCACAAGGTAAGTACGCTGAGGCAGAAACAATACATCGGCAGGCGCTTGAATCCAACGAGAAGGTGTTCGGGAAAGACCATCCCGCTACACTTGTGGCTGTCAATAACCTCGCATTGGCATTGATGAGGTTGGGTAATAACGCAGAAGCGGAGGCGATGCATCGGAGAGTCAAGGAAGGAGAGGAAACCACTCACGGTCCAGACCACCCGAAAACCTTGATCACTATAAGCAACCTCGGCCTTGTTCTGACACGGCAAGGGAAACTTGACGAAGCTTACTTGATGCACAAGTATGCTCTTGCAGGGTATACCAAGGCCCTTGGCCCGGACCATCCTTTTGCAATTCATGCAACCAGCCATCTTGCTGAGGTGTTCGAAAAAAAAAAGGAATATGATACGGCAGTGAGAATGTACAATGATGTGCTTGAAATGCGGAAGGAAAAACTTGTATCAGAGCACCCAGAAACTATCGCTGCCGCCACCGACCTGCGCCGGGCTCTGCAGAAGCAAGGGATTCATGAGCCATGCCTTGAATAGAGCCACGAAAAATTCCGTGATCCAGCAACAATGCGGACAACTAGGCCTGCTTGCACCCATGGATTCTCGTCTGGGATCCAGCAGGAAGGTCAAAGCCTGGGGCCCATATTTCACATGGCTTTTTCCAGAAGCCGACGAGGATTGATCATGCATGACCTGCCATGTACGATAGCTACGTATCTACCTGACCCGGGTCGGTTGGGACAAAAGTATGAAGAGTATCACCTAAGAACAGAACCAATTGGTATATTCGTCCGCTTGGAGACCAGTCGTTGTAAACCCTCTTTTCTAGCGGTCCGCGGCATCTTGTATTTCGCTATGTTAACACTGGTAATCTTTGTTTAAGAACAAGATATCGAACAGGGCATGAACGCCCCACTGGTGAGGTAACGAATGCGATGGACACGGGGTCTCCACAAAATGCTTGGGCCCCATCCTCATTCCCAACCAAGAGCGACAACCAGCATACACTTCCTAGCAAGAAACAACCAGAGATATCTCCTGTGCTTTCAGAACAGGGCAGTAAATTAAGCCACAAGTAACAGCATATATTATCATCTAAACCCCAGCCAGCTCTTCTCTTTAGAAATCTCATGACTTATCCTGACAGAAGCATGGGTCAAGAGATAGCCTGTTCTTCCAAGCAAATTATAGATTGCTGGAAAGATTGATTCTCTTATTATACACTTCTTGCCACTATTCCAGCTAATTAAAAGAATAAGATTAAAATAAAAAGCAAGCAAGCTTTAAGACCTGATTTGCCTGATTTCATAGATAAACATATTAAATTATAGTGATTGTCACAGGCCGCTTAGAACCTACTCATTTTTATACAGTGGAAGAAAAATGATGAAGAGTGAGTCCTAGAATGACGAAGGGAAAGCAATCCATAATGTAGACGTGATATTAGATTAGGGCTGCCCTATGGCTATCATCCCACCAACCATGCTTTTGCTCTTCTTCGCCCGCAGAAAGTGGCCGAGCGCAGATGAAATAGGTGGGCTTGTCCAAGGGCATCCAAGAATAGAAGTAATAACATGGCCAACTGCGCCAAATCACGGCTTGCAGGACGCCTGACGAGATCGTTCGTCAGGCCCGAATAGGAACACCTCAACACTGGTGCGGTGCCAGCGTGACCCAACAGATGTGAGATCGGACGATCTTGGTCTTTTCCAGTCATGCGCTCCTCCGCCACACTCTTCATATCGTGGTGCCGACTCCCCACATGGCTATATAGAGCACTGCTGTGCCGCTTGGAGCTCTGTCTTGGCTCATGATCTGTGACGTCTCATTTGCTGTGGAGTTGGATCTGCTCTATTTGCGGAGAGACATGCTGCAGCTGATGTCTCATCCTTCAGAGCTCTCTGCGTATGAGCATACAATAGTAGGAGTTGCTATCGAGGCCTAGGGTATAAATACGAGGGAGTTGTCCGTCGAGCTTCGATGTTATCGCACGACCATCTATTCTCTGCCTCTTCATCACTATCGAAACATCTCAATCACGCTCGTTTTCCACAAAGTCCATCAGAATGAAGTACACGGCTACTATCACCTCCCTCCTCCTGGTTGCTAGCTCCGCCCTGGCAGCCCCTTTTCTTGCTGCCCGAAAGTGGTAACCTAGTTATACTCCTGCGCTGCGTTCCTACTGCACTTTGCATATAGGCGAAATCCCATGCCTGGTAACATTGCCAATCATCGGCTGGCATGGGAGGTTATGGATTGGCATGGGTGCACAAGCTTATTCGCCTCGCCATCCTCTTTTCTCTTTCCAAGAAAATTGGTATTTGTTGAAAACCACGGCCTTGGAATGTAACATGCTACACTTTGAGGGTACACGCGATTCCCTCTCCCAAAAAGTCACAGCGGCGTGCGAGCAACTGCAGTCAAAATGTTGAATGATTTCTCCTATTTTTGATCAAAATGTAAGAGAATATCATCTGGAAATTCCTGGCGAGCCTTTGCTTCCGCGTAATCAAGAGGACTCTGACTGATGGAGTCCCTCGTGTGCAAATCCAAAACACCATGACATCGAAGAAACTCTATTAGTTCCTCAGTAAACGCGCCATGAATCGCCCCGTAGTGCATAAAAATCTTCCCATCGACATCACGCGCTGTCGGGTCGATTCCACTATGGAACACGTATTCGATAATCTTGTTATATGCGCCCCTATGTCGCATTAACAGGTGCAAGAGATTCTGTTGTTGTGCATTGACCAATAGCGGATCGGCGCCTTCCTGGACAAGGCGGGAAAATATCATTCTCTCAACTCCTAGATGAAAGGAACCCACGTACAACCCCAGGGAAGAGTTCTGCCCCTCATCAGGTTGATTCACGTCGCAGCCAGTCTGTATCAGGAAGTTGACCACAGCAATGTCGCAGAAGATGGAAGAGACATGATGGTGCAATGAGGTCCTGCCATGGTGATCTGGTGTATTCCAGACTTCTAAAAGTGCCCTGGTACAGGCCTTTGCCATGTACTGTAGAACCTCTAGATAACCTTCGTGCAGTGCACAATAGAACGGACTTAATCTATTGATGTCCTCCAGCAAGATATTTTGGTCTTCTTCCACAAGTCTGCGGACGATCCCCAAAATTCTAACCTTGCTGGCAAGATGGAGACAAGTCTGATGAGACCCATTTATCCGTGTAATATCAGCTCCTTGGTCTTTAAGTTTGCATAGAATTAACAATGTGTAATCCTTACGAAAGTTAATCAAATGCTGAGGATATTCGCCACAAGTAATAGTCATGTTAACATATAACTTCACTCTCGAGGAGTGTGTCAACAATATGCGCCCTAGCTTGATCGATGGCTCTGTCGATATCGGAAGCTTCTTCACTTGCTGGATCCATAATCAGCTCCCTTAGAGACTCAATTGCGTATATTCTCTTACCCCACGCATCGTGGCATTCACGGCCCAGAAGGCCGCACCTGATCACAAGATATAATGGGGTATCTCCAGCTTCAGAGCGAACGTTTGGATCGGCATCATATCGGAGTAAGAAAGCGGTTATTTTTGTGCACGCATTCAATGCAGAAAAATGAAGCGCTGTTAGGCCAGATTCTAGATTTGGTGCAGCTACCTCTTTCTTTGCGTTAGGCCTCCTGTATGCAGTAATTTCCATTGTTGTCCGTCCAGGCCATCATCGTCTTTGGATCTTGGTATTCAGCTTGAATCCATACCAAAGAAAGTCTTGGGCGCATCTTTCGTCGAGATTTGCAACTGTATATAGAAAAGGTGTCATATTATCTTTATCGCAGTCATATAGAGAGACTCCTTTTTCAAGCAGAGTCTTGGCTATTGTGTTGTCATTAGTGTCCATTCTTGCAAAGGATATGAAGAATTTTTTGATTTTCATCATCTAGAGCTTTCACATTGGCGCTGGATTCGATCAAAAATCGCATGGTTTTGACTTGAGCATTTGCCGCCGTGATAAGTATTGGGGTCCGTCCGCAGGGGCCCTTATCCTCCCGTTTCTCTGGGGAGAGAAAGGGGAATACTGGGAAGATCCCCTAGCGAGCTGCAACGTGAACAAGACCGTGATTATTATGCAAGTCGTGACCAATTCCCTTGGTCAGATGGTTGTAATTCTCCAGCCAGCACTCTCATGCTCTATATCGATTCTCAAAAAACTCTCTGTGGTCCTTCCGGATGATGAATTCTGTTTCGGCCAGGCCAGCATGCTTTGGCCAATACACGACTGCATAGCCGAGGAATGCCTGTTCGGGAGCCAATGCAGCATGCTGTGCTTTCATCCGATTATTTTTGATAACGGCGTTAATGCATCTACATGATAGTGCATAGTTGGCTGTCAATGCCTTCATCTCTGATATCTGAGTGACCAAGAAGTCCTGGACAGACCTATGTAGAAGCCGTACGCAGTCTTTGTCCACAATTACCAGCAAGCGGCACAAGTCGATAATCGCTCTTGTAAACTGAAGGCGGCTGTCGGTATTCTCATCAGGATATAATCCGCATGCATCGGCTAATTTGACCATTATCAACGGTCAACGTGCAAATGCCACTAATCTCAGCATCTCCTTTATAGCCTGGTAGTCTTCTTCATTGGTCTCTGCCGTAAATGCATCGTCCAGAAGTCTTTTACATAGCAAATGTAGATCTTGTGGAAGTCTCTGCAGGGTCTTCAAAGAGTTGATCATTTGGGGCTCGTTCAACCAGTTACACGCAATTCCTATCCATAGGAATGTTCTATCAGCCTTTTCTTCCAGGGCTTGGGACACTCTCTCTTTCATTGACACAGAGTAGCTCTTTCGTAATGCCAGGACACTTGACTTTTTCGCGGATCGATGTCTTTGGATTAGTAATGATCTCCTGGCGCGAACCCAGATCTATGCACGGGAACAAGGAGAGGTGCAATCATATTTCAGGATACAGACAGCTGGTTATAATGAACATCATGCTAGATGGAACAGAGCCTTTTGAATAAGAGCCGCTGAGGGTTTGGTTAATCTGTCAAAGGATAGTCTCTTGGTCATGGGATTTGCATTTATCCAGAGCATCAATAATGCAATATATATCAGGCCCCCCAGAAACTCGTCCTATATCTATCAGTAAGACCCATAGCGCATCAAATCTTGTAAACAGCCGCTCTTTCTGGATTCCATATTTTGGCATTATCCATTCGAGCAATTCTGGATATTGACTGATAATCTGATAGAGAAGTCCCTGTAACATAGAAGTGGCCGTTTTCTGGCGGTCAGAACTGGCGTCGTAGAAAAAGAATAACAGAACATTATTCCCAGAGGAGAAATATTTTTTTCCGAAAGTCCTTCGGCCAGAGTGATGGCCATAATTAACTTGCCAGTTCTAGGGTTAGCATAAAGCTATAGCACATTTGAATTATTCCTGGAGAACTCGTTATCCTGCTTAAACCAGGATTTTACTTTGTCTGACTCTAGCTGCCAGCTGCAAGTCCCCGAGGTCCAATTTCCTTTTCTCAGCTTCATTGAGTTGAAATTTGGTTTGTGAACAGTGCTAAGCAGATTAGCCAGGCACGCTTGCTCATCCTCGGTAAACTGGGTCCCTACAAGAAGATCAGTTGACGTGGTTTCTACATGCGGCCGACCGCGTATCTTGGCCTCGCCTCGCGATTTTATTTTCTGGTGAAACAGTCACTAGCAACTCCTTCGCGTAAGCTGCTGCAGCAAGCGCCGCGTATCCTTGCCATTTATCAAGTTTATGAGAGTCGCAATAATCACATATTCCTCGGATCACAAGCGTGGGTAGCTCATTCATAAGACCTGAGGCCTCCATCTCAAAGCAGAGCATCCCATCTTGTTTAGATAAACAGTCCCGCATCACAGAGTCTTTCATCACCTGGTTCCTGGATACTATCAAGCCATAGTGCACCCGTGGTGCACTTGTTCCACGTAGTGGCCTATCAACTACTCATTCTTCATCACACTTCCCGCAATCCGCTCCCTTTTCGGCATGGTGGTAGGAGAAGCAAAACAGAAAATCGGGGCTCTGTGCCGGAGCTGAGAACCTCGCTGTCATACCAGCACTCCGCTCTAGTGCTGCTCTCACGATGTTTACGATAGCATCATCACCATCCATCACCTGTTTCGACTTGAGTTGTGTTATGTGTGTTAGAAGAGACTGTGGTGGTTAATTCAGAAAGCCTGTTTGCTGGAACTGTCCACCCTGAACTGCCTTCCCATAGTCATACTGTACTACTCCGTTATGGTTCTTGCCGAGTTTTCCAACAACAATATCGCCTAGTCGAATGTCAGGATTTTTGCTCGGGACCCCGCCTCCAATTCCCACCATCAGTGCAAACTGAAGGCGGGGAAAGGTCGAACACATGCGAGATACGACAGTTGCAGCAAACACGGTTCCGTACACGCTGTCTGGAAGGTAGGTAATGGTAATATAATGATTATTCAGTTCTCCGAAGTCATAGGCGTTCAGGTTATTAGCCCGTGAAGGTGAGCCGTGAGGTTTATCCAGCATGACACGGGCTACCATCACCTCGAGAGACAAGGCACAGATCCACGCAACCGTGTAATCATCAACCATGAGACGAGTCATTGTCGGCACGTCACAAACAGATTAAGATAAATGGAACAACCCTAAGATCAACAGTGTATAAAAAAGCCCATATCTTGAGCAGCTGTAGAGAATTGCCATATCTTAAGTCAGAAGAGAAGTAATAGTCACAACTACATCTTCCTACAAGGCTGAACATGCCTAACTGTCACAGCCTCCAAGCCTAGCATTTTCCCACGATCAAATAGGAGCGTAAGCTGCAGGAAGCATGTGTCAGCTTGTTTCCTGGTATCAGCTGCATATCTCAAGTCGCTAGAGAACACTTTTGTTTCTGACATATGCCTTGGCATGGGAAACAAGATTCTCTCTGGTAAATTTATCAATCAGATCAGCTTCTGACTGCAGTGCCACCAGTATATAAGCAGTAATATTATTTCTAACAACTGTAATATAGACTGCAAGACGCGGACTGAAGATAATACCCTGAAAGAGCACTAGTTACAGAAGCTGGCATCAAGAAAGCAGTAGCATGGAGCACTATTAACAGCTGGCTCAATTAAAAGATATGCTTCTGCCAGGCCGCCAACTATGACAGGTAACTTACTAGTAACCAGATTTTCTCTCACGTCAAGCTATAAAATCTGTTATGATATAATAGAAATATCGTGTCGTAGAGGCTATTCTGGTGTGAGAGAAGGGAGAGACGAACTAAAAAGCACAGTGAAACATTGTGATATCAGGGTAATAGAAACCTTGAAGTGAGTAAAGGCACAGGTGCTTATTTGACATTTAAGACGTGCAATGAGTTCTATATAATATACAAAATATATGCATATCAAGAGTCTGGTAAACCCGACTGAGATACTCTCATATCTGATCATTATCAAAGCGCTTTTCCTTGGAGTGGAGAAATATTTTAGCAGATATCATCATGTCAGGACCCTTGGATAGGTATTACCCAAAGCAGAGTAATATTGACTTGTCAGAAAGAGATTAATTAAAAGTTCAAGTACCTTCCTGCACTGTACATACTATAGATAATACTCATAATAGCCACGCTGGTTTAGTATCACGGAACTGCTCTTTATATTAATCAGCTAGAGCTTGCGTCCTTGGCTTTGCAGTGTAGTATGTGCACATAAAGCAGTGAGAGAAAGCTGAGCTCACCAATTAGGATTATTTTTCATTCTACCCAATGAATACTCGGGGTTCTGTAAAGTGAAGCAGTTAAGACGTGAAGAATGCACCTGTGTCAGCGCTAGGCATTAAGTCGCACAACCATCGCGTGACCCTCACCCCCATCACCCGTCCCATCACCCGGTCGCGCGAGCTCAGGGCGGCACTGCTCACCTACTAGAACCAGAAGGGCAGGCGTCAGGGTGCTCGTAGATTTTTGCACGGTAGGAAACATATCATATTATAGCTGTTTATAACTATCATAGTAGACTGTAATAGTTGAGGCCTACCGGCAAATTCTTTGCAACTCTAGTCATGGGCCTACTATGTGTAAATTATAGAGTTACTTGAAAAGTAATTACATAGAAGCAACTAACAAGTGGACTAGGTATGAAAGCAATCTTTCAACTGCAGGCTTTGCTGCCTTTGAGCTTGGTAGTTCTCGGATATTAACTATGTTATCATGTGATAAAAATGATTGCCAGCAGGCTCTTCCGCAATTGACTGCAGCCTTCGTATGACACGAATGCAAATTGGGTGTCGTCGCTCTGCCTTGGAAACCTCCTATTTTTGCGTGCCATTGATTGGTCGCATGATGTGGGCCCAACAATGACCTGGGCAGTGCCATATTCGCACGGAAGCCTGATGTTGCTCAGAGGCAACTTCAGCCAGGTTGCAGTAAGGCGGTTCCATGCATCAAGCTCGGGCCTCCAAACTTGCAGATCTCGTTCCTCAAGTTTATCAAAGACCATGACCGCTCCATTAACCTTGGCATAATCCTTTGCCAACTCGAATTGGTCCGTGGTATAAATGCCCGGGCCAAATTCATTATCGAAATTATTCGAGCAGATCACCGGTACAAAAAAACTGAGGCACCGTTCCAGGTTGGACAAAGATAGGCCCATGAACATGAGCCCGTTTTTCTCAAGAAACCCGTCGACGAAAAGCCTCTTCGTGTTCAATACAAACCTTGCCGGGTCTTTGTGATGTTTGGATCTCACGCATCTTACTGCCTCGTCAATTCCCAATGGCCGGCAGTTGGGAAATAAATCAATAAGCCGCTGGGTTGTCACGGATGCAGTCACCTGGCGGGGAATTGCAACTGCTGCCACGACCGTAACTTGCCGATTCATTGGTGTATCCATGGGGACCTTCCCCTCGTCCTCGTACCGGCGCAGGAGGAATGCAGCGGGATCGCACCCATATGGTATACTGACAATCTCATCTTCAAGAACGTACGCGGGGTCATCAAAGAAACGGACAATGTCCGGCCGGCCGCACAAATGGAATATGGTTCGAGCAGGCCCGACCATCTGGGCACGCAACCCTAGGTGTCGTTAGGCTTCAGAAAGTGTGTCTGTGCTATGTGATTAGGGTCTTACTATCGGGACCATCCTCTGGAAAATATTCCAGAATCTCCTCTGGGATTTCCCCAGGGTATCCCTGCCCCTGATACCAGACCGGCTCGAACCGGTCTCGATCGAAGTCGGTATTGTCATAATAAACGTCTTCCTCCTCGGAGCTGCTGAGGGAAGAAGACTCCATTTGCATAACTTGCTCGGTGATAATACGAGTTTGAGGAGACACTGGAACAAGTGCTGTAGCAATTTCGGATGCGTTTGGACTACTGTACGTGGTCGGGGTGCTAGGGAATACATGGCGCCGCCTATGGGAAAGTTCTGCAGCTGGCGACGGTTCGCGTCCGGCAATCCGGCGAGAACGGCGAGGATTGGTCATTATGACGGTATGTTGACGGGACGGCCAGGATTAGAAGTGAAGAACAAAAATTTTGTTGGCAGCAAGCAATTATGTTTTGACGTAGTTTTGTCGGATCTATCTAGATGGCCCGGTTTGACTAGCTACTTGGCTAACCCCCTGAAGGAGTTCGAAGACCTCACCCTTGCCATGCATATGGCAGTGACGATGGGCAAGGTGTAGAAATGGCAGGAATGTCATGAGTATCCGCTATCAACTCGTGGCTACGGGGATTTCTCTGTTGAAAAGGAAGGAGAGTATTTACCCGTAGCCCTGGCGATAGGGCTGTTCTATCAACAACAGCACGCCAGATGGGGTTGGTAGAGCCCAGCTGATACTGCTGATCTCAAAGAGTACTTATTAACTTTCTGAACAAAAGCGCCCTATCTTGTATACTTCTCCAAATTTTACACCGCTATTGGAGATGATTGTCAAGTATGGATGGCTATACCCCAAAATCCGCGCGATTATGCCTGATTATTCAGTCGTTTTCGCATCATTAGATTATTATTGCAACAATAAACCCATGAATTATTTAGCAAAATGCAGCAACCTAGCGTTGAATACAGATCCTGGGGTGGTTTACTGGAGCACAATCAAAGATATGCATGGCTTCCTTCCGAGAAATTGGGTCTGGTAACCCGTGGGAATTGAATCTGCTTTGCTTTACTTGGCGTAGCTCACCTGAAACCATCAATATTTTCTGCTCATTTGTCCGAAAAAAGCCCAGGATACATGACAGGTGACAGAACAGGTTACTATAACACAAAACGCCAATATCTTGTGTGGCTCGAGCCCTAACAAGTCCAACCAATCCTTCAATTATGCGTGATTGATGTTCGAAAGTTCAGAACACTCATTGATCGTTGTGCCGGAGAGGCCTGAAACTAATGGAACAGTGAACTACGACGGGCATCTGCTTTGGTGTCTCCACCAGCCACGCCGGCGGACTTCATAAGCTTCAGGGTGTATTTGATACGTTCTGATCCCCGCATCGTGACGTTACGTCGCTGCCAGCCAATCTCGGTTGGCATGCGCTCATTCCCTACCCAAATAGTAGTGGTCAGTATGAATAGATTACACAACCCACGTTGGCAGGAGGGGACTTACGGAACCAGTAGTCAATGAACCTTTTGTCCACAGTGCCAGTAGTTCCATCGGCCATGATCTCGAAGAAAGAGGCACATTCACCCCAGCTGAAACCGTCGGCGAGAAGAGACAAGTCATACTCCGGGTTTGTCTTCTTCGACGTTGCTAGCCGGGCCATGCGGGCCTTGGCAAGCTGGTCCACCGTGATCATTGGGGTGGTGAAGTACGAGGCTGTCTCAGCCCAGACGGTTTCGTTGAAAGGGTTTGGGTCGGCGAAGTATTCGTCAGAGCGGCTGTCCAATGACCAAGAGTTAGCAAGATCAAAACAGCCAAGCCACGGAAAGTAAGGTGCACCTAAGGCTAATATCATGCTCCAAGATACCATGGCGGCCAAGATCTGCCAGATCAAAACTTTTCGCCCGAGGGAAGTCCGGGCTGGTTCTGATTGCTTGGGAATATAGAATGACCGCGTCGGCATGCTCGATGTTGAACCCGTCGAGCATGCCATCTTTGAGGATGTCCAGGGTTATACCTTTCCCATTGCGAGGAAGGTAACCATGGTTCGCCAGAGTGTTCAGACCGGGACAGGGTCCGCGAGCTTCGTTTAAAATCTGTCAGCAACTAAACAATCATTTCCCTGTTCTGTCGTGTATGGACTTACAGTCTCCAGGCGCGGGGGCTATCCACTCCTGAGGTTCCCAGGCCTGGCGACGTTCCAAATACTGTGGAAACGCCACCGTCGAGGCCACAAGGCCAACAGCTCCGAACAGAACCGACGTCTTCATATCTTGTGGTAGCTTCTTGGTGTGGCTGCAACAGTGCCAAAAGGATTGTTAACAGAACGATGAATGTAGAATCGACGTGAGCTGGGGGTGTCTTAATTTATCTTTCCTACCATTCCACACTCTCGAGGCTAGTCTAGCGGAGATATGGCATAGTCTGTTCTCTCTTCGAAAGGCCAACTTCGTTTCGGCTGTCGACACCCTCATTGTGAATAACGAAGTTTGAAACACCGAGGCTTCAATGCCTGGCTTCCAATCTTGGATGTAGCATATCGGGAATTGCTAAGCGTATCAGCCGAGGCCATCAAATTGCCGTAAGTAAGATGGCGATCAATCCAATGATAGCTAATCCACGAATAGATGTGCGTCAGAGGGTAGCTACGGGGATTCGTCCGTCGCCAAATAGTGGTAGAGATGCATGAGCGGACCAATACACAATGCTCGTTCGCATTATAGGTAGGGTTTTGGGTTCGGCATTGCGAAGACTCCAAAACAGCAGGCGGGGAGATCTGTATGAGATCCTATTTCCTTGACGCCCTATGGGTGGGTCTCTTGCCGATCAGGATATCAGCGGCAATCTGTTGTCTTATGGTCCGGATAACTGATTGGTGGGATAAATACATCGTGGGGTACTTGTACAATTCCATCATTGCAGAAAACAATGGAACTAAATTGAATGAAGAGATGACGGCTCCCCTCCTAGCCGCTCAACTTTCTTGATCCTCCCAGGGTGGAACAATCCAGGAGGATCATGGATCCAGCCCCATCCGTCCGTAAAGCCGCTGCGAGCCTGCAAACAAACAGGCTGAAATTGTAATCATCGTGAGCATCAAAATGCATATCACTGTTATTCGTGTTGAGATTGGTTTTCATTTACTTGTTATCAACATATAATAAACGAAACCAACGTACCAACGAAGGCGTTGGCCCAGAGGTGTCTCTTCTACACATATACAAGCATCTATTGGCCTGCGATGGGAGTAGGTCGGTCATCTGATAGTTCTTAATATATATGTAGCTTCAACAATTTTGGCGATCTACCATCCGACTGTATTTGCCGTGGTTATATTAAGTCTCAAGGGCCGAGGTCAGGAAGACTGCGGGGTGCCTGGTTGTTTCGGGATTCGAATCCACACTCCCGACGGTACTTGACAATCTGAAACATAACTCTAACATTGATGAACAGGGGCATTAAGTAGGGCTTTGGAGTAAATTACCTTGGATGAGGGGCCTTTCCTTCATTGGGGATGAAGGAATCAGCGCGCCCACGCTCTTGCCCAGCACAGAGTGAAAGTATACTCCCGGCCTTGGAGTCAATTTCTTGGCTACTGAACCTGATATAGGGGACAGTGTCGATAGCCTGGATCAGAGGGAGCACATACTCTTTGATTGATAGGAAGAATTAGCAGCTCTATAGAACATACAGATACGTGGTCATAATTTTCTAATGCCGACGCGCATCTAATAGATGTTGTCGGAGGGAGTCTGTCTTGTATCTAACACTCTTTTATATGCACATCCGAGATTGGGTTCAGAGAGCCTGGCTGACAGGATCAGCGGTTACCTATAACTGCCACACTGACATTACCACTTCTGCATATAGACTCAAGCTGTTTTGGCCGGGCTCCATCCGTCCAGACACCCACCCTCGCGATGTGTGCGGGTATGAGCAGCCCGGTTCTTCGTCAAAAAGGGTTACCCAATCGACCTTGCCACGTCGATGAATGGGGCCCAGGAGGTTGGGGTAGAATCCCGGAAATCAGAGACAACATCAATCCGCGTAAGCATCTCCTCAGAGTTCGCATAATGCTCGACAATGGACCATGCAAATCTCGTGGGGAAGTCTGTGGTGACCGGCTATCACTCGCCTCAAAAAAATATATTGATCGAGGACTCTCCGGGGACGATTTCGCTATCCATAACTTAGTTCCTCCTTGGAACTGGTTTTGAATCCACCCCCAGCGCGATGGAATACACAATGACGCTCGTGCTGGCGACTGCCAGCTGCCAATCAAGTAGTGTATGTGAGTTCAGGTCATGGACATACTAATGTCTGTGACATAATCTTCCGCGACGCTCTTGGGAGAAGACTATGGGTTCAAAGATATTTCAGCACCACTCATGTCCAAGCTTCCTGGGTGAGCACGCCCCAGTTAATCGTCACCCGCTTTAGTCGAGAGTGCTGATAGTCTGAGGAATACATCCCTCTGCAGGTTCTTCCCGACGAAGGGTGGGGATCACCTCATGCTGGTTGACGTTGCTGTTCTGAGTTGTGTCACCGATGGAGTTTGCTGCAATGGGATGAACGAAAACTTGATTAAAAAATCGATCCCACCCTGGATGGCGGCGCAGACAGTCATGTAGCATGCCAGTGGAGGGACCCATCTTGGACCTGAGGCATGGCGTTAGGTAAGGTGTCTGATCGCTTCATGTGCACAGGGGCAGCTGCGAGGTTGAACAGCTTTGCATCCCAGAGGCTCACTTATCGGGTGGCGATCGACAGAAACATCATTTGCGATAAATAGTAGACTCCCCATGTGACTACTAGCTCACACTAATCAACGCGATTTCAGAGCAGGCACTGCTAGAAGAGACTGCGTCAGAGCAGCCTCACGCACTAGCCCGTGTGGAGGGCAAGTCCCGCCCCTATGTGTTAGACGGGGCAGATTGACTCCAAAGCGCGGCCGCCATGCCCCTCCAGCGTGGGGCGAAGTGGGTTCAGCGAGATGCTTGGGCCTCTGACCGACTGATAGGATCCCCACCGCTCCATCCTGTGGATCTTTTCTCCCGAAGGGATCAGTTTCAGCATTCCAAGCCTAGGGGGCTTATGAGAGCCTCAACAAGTAGTACACACCTGATCCGAGACCAGCTCCCGCGGCTTGAGTCCGATCCCGGATGGGAGGCCATCATTCAAACCGCCCAAATCGTCGCGGCCAATACGCCAAGATTGATCTGGGCGTGACATGGAGGCCAGTGCTGGTTTTGCGGGATGGTCATGGTCTGCTTGGAGGGGAGGATCAAGTCACGAAAAGCAACAATCTGGGTGGGTGGACCCTGTCAGTCAGCCGGCGTGTTGGCAGATTGCATGTCTCACCATGTAGTATTTTACCATTTGCCACCTTGGTGGTAGATTTTTCAATACACTAGCGATGGTCATGACCTCTTCGAGAGCGATATACATATCTAGTAAAGGGTATCATATTTGCAGTCTATCCGGCCCGTAATGACTGACATCCTTCCCATATCGTATTTAAAACCACGTTATCTCCAAAATTATGACAATCCGAGTACAGCCATTCAATCGAACAAGAGAGGAAAACGATGGCGATAATCATAATCAGCATAAAAATAAAACTCGATCAACCCGATTTCGCGGTCGGCCCCGGCCGGGTTGCCTGGGGTTGCGGCGTGGGACGCTGCACCTCGAGGGCGCCATCGTGCGGCTGGATGGCGATAATCTTGTTGCAGTGGGGGCAGTGGTGGTGAGTATTGTAGGACCACTTGCCGATGTAGGGGATGACGGCGCCAATGATGCCGCAGAAGATACAGCACATGAGGGCCGCGACGCTATAGTCATTCTTAGCGGGTTCAGTCCCCCAGCGACCTTGGGACGGCCGGATTTGCATTCGGAGAAAAGTAAAACTCTTAATACAGAGATCAAAACATACCCGGTTTGAGTGGAACTTTCCTGGACGACGCGGGTGATACCGGCGTGGTGACACCACTGGCATTCCACCAGCGCGGGCGAATCCCGGAGGCTCTCGCGGGGCGTCACGGTGATGTTTGCGACGGTGGGCGCGACAGGCGGCGCGACGGGAGAGCCGACAGTTTTGTGGTACGAGGGGGGTAGGGGCTCGCTTTGTGGCGATCGGTCGCTGCTATGCGGGCTGTTATTGCGGTTAACACTCAGTTCGGTTTCTGGTTCGGTCCAGGTGGAACGTACTCTTTGGCGGGTGGGGACGGCGCGGTGGGGCTGGCCGAGTTGGGCGACAGTTCGACCGGTGCGACACGGTCGTTGCCGGTGGAAGAGGGTTGTAGATTGTGCTGGGGTTGGGTCGAGGGCTCCATGGTGACGATGGTTGAAGAGGGTCGATGGGGATATGAACAAAAGGGAAGGAATGGAGGGGCGAAGGAGGGACGGTCCCCATATAAGTATCAACAACGGCCGTGTATTTATGCCCTAGCGGAGGCTCATCAAGGCTGTGCCCAGAAACGAATGATCTCACGGGGATGACTCAGGAGAATCCAGGGTGCCTTAAAAGGGGGCAGTGCCCTGGCCAAAAACCCAGTTGTTCCTGTGCCAGAAGTGCATTCTATCTTAGCCCCGTCGCTTGCCTCCGCCAAGGCTTCTAGTCGCGATCGTCCGTCTATATATATATTCCTGCGCTAGGGCGACTGGAGGCGTACCTTTAGGGAATACGGACCGAGTGGCGATCAGATTTATGGAATGCGTTACATAGGGCGCCTGGGAAATGGAAGAGGAAAAAAGCAGAAGCTTGAAATTTGTGTCGGTAAAGACTGTCGACGAGGAGTCCATCTAGACAGGTTAAGTTGGTTCGATGGACACCGCAACACAACACGCCATGTTGGATGACGTCGCAAATTCGAAAGGAACAGGCAGGCGAGACTTGGAGTAGAGGACATGATCGACCCACCCATCAGTAGTCATCCCCGCGACTGATGACCTCCTTGCCCACCTCGCCCAGAATGATGGTCTGCGGGGTATTAGCTCGGAAATGCCCGGGCTCAGCGCAGGACGTACGTGTTCAAATTGCGCGGAAAACGAGCCCGAGATATCCATCAGAGGAGGGTAGACGTCCATCACCCCCTTAGACACGAGGTTGTTCATCTGCTCAGGATTAGTGCCGGGTCGCAAAGACTTCACAGGGTACATACCCCTGCTAGATATCGATCCACCCCGAGCCGCTCCAGGTAGCGGCGGCAGAAGACCAGCGACCCGAAATTCTGGTTGATGGTTTTGTAGAGGGATCGGGCGGTCGCGAGCGGCGTGATCACCTTCAAAGGGGCGTCGGCACTCCGGCCATACCCGTAGACACCGGCCTGTGGCCAGTCAGTGCAGGCCAAAGCCAGGGAGCATGGGGATACCTACGCCGTCGATCACGGTGCCTCGCCCGGTCGAACCGAAGGTCTCGATGGCAAAGATCTCCCCTGCTTCCATCTTGGTCTGGTCGTGGTTCCTCACGAAGGGGATCGACTTGCCGCCGTGGATCTGATACTGCTTGATGTCGTGGCCGCTAAGGCTGCGGACCGGCTTCACGGGAAAGGTACGGCCGCGTATCTCGACCTCGTAGCTCTCCATGACCTCCTGAATAGCGGCACTGACATCACTAATGCGTACGTCGACCCCGGCCGTCTATCATCCGTGAGCGGTCACTACTCGGGTCGCCGGGTGGGTTGCCTACCTGGATCCCCGTGTTGGTCGCATCCTGTACGGCGGCGAGCAGCGGGTCGTACGTTGGATCGAACGACATGGTAAAGGCGCTATCCACGATCCACCCGTTGATGTGGACTCCGAAATCCACCTTCATCACATCGGTCGCCTGCAGCACGACGGGCGCCTGTCCCGGGTTCGGTGTGGAATGCGCCACGCAGTGGTTGAGCGATAGGCCCGTCGGGAATCCCAATCCCGACCGGAGACCCTCGCCTGGTGCCAACCCCGCATTGTCCAACAGCGCGCGGACACCATCGTCGATGCCCACCGCAATGTCCATGAGGGTCTGTCCCGGCCGCACACTAGTCTGGACCCACTGGCGGACCTGGCGATGGATCTCGCCCGCTTTGCGATAGTTGTTGAGGAAGGTCTCGTCTACTAGGTCGCATCGGGTTTGTTCGCGACGTTCTGCGGCTGTCGTGCGCGCCGTGTTCATCACCGCTCCGTCGCCTTGAATCTCCCCCATGGGGTATTGACCCGTCGGGAAGAGTTGGTCCACCGGGCGGCGGGGTGGAGAGGACTGGTGGGCCGCACCTGACGGCTTCTTCTTAGACTTCTTCTTCTTCTTCTTTTTCTGGCTCTTCTGCGCAGTGGTCGGGCCGGTCAGGGAGTGGGGAACCGCACCGGCCCCGATGGCATTATCGTCGTCGTCGGTATCGCCCGCCTCGCCCAGACTCCCATCTCCGTCGCGGGACAGGTGCGCACCGCGTGGTTCGCCCCCCATGGTGGTGACAGCGTCCGACGGGGGATCATCTGCAGCATGTCAGCATGGCCCTATCCCGGTAGTAGGACGGCACGTACGGCCGTGGGGCGGGTCCTGATGTTCGGGGGATTTGGAGCCCATCGCGACATGGAGGGATATCGATGAAGTCAATGGGTGGGAGATGAGGAGCAAGAAGGGAACAGAAGGTGGAAGGCAAAGTCAGAGAAGACGGACGATGCAGGGAAAATCCATTAGCGGCGAAGGAAACTGTCGCGTGGCGGTGGCAGTGTCTGGCGCTAATCCCTCTCGATCATCGAAGTCGAAGATATCCCACAAACCAAATAATGTCAATTCACGCCAATCTTGTCTCGAAGCTTATTTCGCAAAGAATTACATGTTGTCTTAATATCTTGATCTGTAGAATACTACAGCTGGTATGAGGGATGGGCTCGAAGGTTCCCCATTCCTTTTGTTTGTATATCTTAATTCCTGCCATACCTCCCGATGTTTTCTGTGATTACATTTGTTAATTTACCTCTTCTTCTTTAATCTTGACACAGGATATACTTTTCATTATATCGGTCTATACTGTGAGAAGATCTTGTTCTTATAGACAGACCGATCACAGTCAAAAAATCTGCCAGCTGACTTGCAGAGGCCTTCCCCAGACGCCCGATTTGGTCGATGCCTCATGTTTCGTACCAATATCATAGCTCGCGGAATGGCCTCACTGTCAACCTCATCATCACCTGTGAGCCGTTCTGTCAGGGTTTCGCCGTGGTATATCACAATCTACGGAGGATTCTGGGCCATCCAAACAAGATTTTGGACTCATATACAAGGCCGAGTCGGGCCTGGGTCCAGGAGGACGAGTCTATCTTTCATCCCACAACAATTCTCATGACATTATCGACCAGGTACAGTGGAATGTCTTCTGGCAAGGTTCTTCCCCAGCGACTAGACACATAACTCACTTTATTAATATTATTACTCACTATTGCTAGATAGCCAAACAGTGCATCCGATCCGATTGAAGCACCAGTGGAAAGAAAGAAGTGGAGAACCAAAGCGCTAGCCAATCGTCCAGCACATCAAAATCGCCATCACAGGGCGCGAAATCAACCAAAGACTGTACTGCTCTTACACCATCACCTGCACATTCTTCGACACACTGGGCACACCACTATTGTCCAGGACGAAAAGCATGTAATATCCAGGGGTGGCGACGCCGGGTTCCTCGGGAATCTCGAAGGAGTACGTATTGGTCCCGCTCGATTGTCGCGACAAGCGGACACCAACGCGTCGTTGGTCGGTGTCCACCGTGTGCGTCGCCGAGCCGTAGCGAATGATCGATGCTTTGGAATTGACAGGTCGATCAGTCTGGATGGTGATCGTGGTGCCCGGGGGGCCGCCGGCCGGACTGACACTGTTAATCACGGGACGGTTCGTCTTCTTGCTTCCATCGTCGTTGAGCAGATACGGGGGAGTGTAAATCTGTGCGTCGAAGTGATTGGCGGCGCAGTCCCCGCAGAGACCACCACCGCCGGTGAAAACCGTCCCGTCCTGGAGAAGCATCGCAATGCTGTGATACACTCGGGGCACGTTGTTCGGCAGCAACTCCTCCCATCGGCCGCCCTGGACACTGCTGGTATCGGGGACAAACCGTTCCGGTGTGAAGTGGGTACCACTCTCGTTGAACGGCAGTCCGACATCCTGGCCGCCGTGGGTGAAGACGGACCCGTCCGGAAGCACGACAGATGTGTGGAAGGTGCGCGTGTACTTCATCGACGGGGCCTGGTCCACATGGACGGGGGCCTTCGGCTCCGTAAGGGTGAGGATGTAAGTGCTGGCGATAGCCGGTTGGGTCTCGTAGTATCGGGAGCCCCCAAAGCCGAGAATCTTGCCTTCGTCGTACATGACCGCATTACCACACATGGCATCTTGGTCGCCGCGCATGCCGGCAAAGGTGGTGCTCCCCGAGGCTCTGGTTCCATACCAGTTCATCTGGTCACTGGGACCGGCTTGGAAAACGTATCCATCCTTCCACCCGAATAGCCACGCGTGGTTATCCATGCGATACTGGCGCCGATCCGCCGTGAGCATGTCGTCGACTTGGGCACCGGGAAGCATCTTGGACGAGTCGGTTTTCGGGTCGTAAATCTCACCATCTTTACTACTGCCGCCCGTCTCGCCAGAAAAGGAACCGCCAATGGAGAAGATGCGGCCGTCAGAGCACATGGTCGATGATTCATACCCACGCAGAGAGGCCATCCCACTCCTTCGTTGCCACTCGTGCGTGGTCGTGTTGTATAGACTGATCTTGATGGCGTCGTTGCCACCAAACACGAGGACATTCCCGTCCACGTCGCTCGAGATTCCAGAGCAGAACATGTCATGATCAGTTTCGTCCACCTTGCGTTGAGTCACCGTCTTTCGATCGGGGTTCCATCGGGCCGTCTGCGTCTTTCCGGACCGGTAGCCGGTGAATTGCTTGTAACCCCAGGAGGACCAGACGAGCACCTCGCCTGTTAAGGGGTCAACCGCTCCAGATGTGGGAACGAGAGGGAAATCAATCGTCGGACCCCAGGCGCCCTTTCTAGGGTTCGGGGGAATCTCGTTCGCCTCGAAGAGCTTGAGTTCGGCGACCGCGATTGGACCATCGTTGAGTTCAATTCGCAAGTATCTCGTGCGTTCGGGTTGGAAAATGGACTGCTTTTCACTCGTATCCGGCCACCATGTCCCGTACGCCACTTCCTTCCAGGGTCCTCGTTCGCTGGGGCCCACGAACACCGAGTGCCGTGTTACAAAATTGTTGGGCTTATTGGGGGAAGGAACCACGACAAGCCCAGTCAGGGTCCGCGGGCCACCAAATTGGACAATGATCCTCGAGGAGCCGGCGCGCGAGGTCGACCAATCGGTGGTCATGCTGCCATCTAGAATAGCGGCACAATCCTGGCTTCTGAAACCCTGGAAACAAGTGATCTTCTGCACGTCATGGGAGCTGATGACATGCCCGGGGGGTCCAGGTTGGTCGAGATTGGCGACTTCGACGCCGCCAACCAGATCAACGCCAGCGGTCTTTCCTTCTTGATACTGCTTTTCTTTGTGCATCAACTCAGCCGCCTGAGGATCCTCATCTTCGACCGCCGATGCAACGCGGAGAAGAAGAGCAGCTAAGCTCCAGTTGAACTTCATGATGGACGACCAGACGAGCTTCTTGACGACAAAGGGATGGTGTCAGCATTAGAGCGACAGCAGGTTGATCATCCTGGCAGCCGGTCAAGGAACACACTCGTCTCTTTATAGAGCATCGTGTATAGTCCCTGAAAATTCTCTCATACCAGACAGTTGAGTATTATGACTTAGGCTAGGGGCTGGCATGCCGGGCCTGTATTGGCGTCGAGTCGGGGTTGCTACATACTCCAGCTCGTGATACCGCATACCCCGGCCCAACCCCACCAGCTTCCTTGCTTTCGCATGGTCCGTCTATTTCAACAAGGTACAGGCATGAGCATGGCTGGTTGAACTTTGCTGACAGGATCAACATAACAAATGCGATTCAAGTGCAGTACGCGTGAAGAATAAAGCACTGCCCTGGCATTGTACCGACATTATTGACCCAAGCAGTACAAAGACAAGGTATGTCGCCCTCCCGGGAATGTTGGGCCTGGTCCAGAGCTATGGCCCCGACTATGCATCGACTACAATGCCGGCCTATGTGCGGAGTGAAGGGGGCCATCATGTAATACCACCGGAGACTCTGTTCGCATCTATAGAGGTATCTTAGCCCGACGTGGAAGTATGCAGCTAGTCTCCACGAACACGAAGTGATAAATGATGGATTGTCATTGTCAACATATGACGGGGTCACTTCGGCATGCCAAAGCACCCAAAGACCGCAGGGTTTACATACCCACCCGCTCTTCCCAAATTCTTCGTGGTCTCAAGTCTTAACCCACATAGGCGGACGGACTCCTCTCTCTAATCAATCCACATTCACTGATCGATCCATCGGCCTTGCAAAGGATCAGTGGATTGAATTAAAAGCAAGAAACATCTTACATTGCGATAAGAATCATGACATACAGTCTCCTACCTAGCCCCTTCCACTACCTCCTCTCACGCCTGGCTGTCAGAGGTATTACCCGAGCACTCGGCACGACTGCCCTGTCGCGCCCAGGTCGATATGCTACATCGCCCGCATGTCACGGAATGATTTTTCTACCTTCGTTTTAGGAGTTCGACCGTGGAATCCCCCTAGCTTAATGGCACCCTTCCGTTGTGTAACGCCGGTAGCACCGCAACGGGAACGGAAATGCAACAGCCTGCGCTTAACATTCTGGTAATTCTCATTGGGGGGATTTTGAGATAGAGGAGCTTTACGGTTCGCTCGGAAAATTGATGGTCCATTCAGTTTGACCAAATCTCGGCGACTCTGGCTGGCTGAAAGGGCTACCAGCGCCCGGAGGGTCCGTGATGGACGATGAATCATCATGTGTTATTCGGTGTTCCGGACCTTGGCCGTCTTCAGACGTTCAGCCAGCCACATATGTGGGATCTCTGCTTGTTATATTGCTGTCCAGCTCGATGAAACCACGAGGAAATAATGCAATGCGTAAGTGGATTGGCTAGTAACCCGTACAAGAGCACGCCAGATTGTCTAGTTAGCAACGGTCTAGCTGGTGGATGATCTTGCTGAAAGGGTGATAATCATTGTGAAAAAGAGCAAGCTACCAGGGTTTTCCAGGTTATATATGACGGAATATCAATCGTATCAAGTGCCAATTCGGTCTTCCAGTGCAGTGGCTGAAAATATAGATGCAGTGTCCTACCCACGCTTACGGTACCTTATGCCACCCCTGCAGACAGTCAGTATCCGCCGAGTTGGACATGACCTGAACAGGTCCCAGATGTAGCACAAGGTAGTGAGTGGGTCTGTTAGGCTCCGTGCACTGAGACTTGGCTTTTCAGTCCTTCCGAAACTCTGTTTCCTGGCAGGTGTCAGGGTGGAGACGGAAGTTTATGGTCAGTGTCGCCTTCTGTTTAGATAGACGTGACTGCGCACCGAAAACCGCGTCGAGCGGTTCAATCCACTCATTCAAAAGTCTCATGTCACCTCCTGTGATGGTGGAGGATTAGGACATCATGCAACCAAAAAAATAATGTAACTCTATGAGATCATGATAGGTCACCGGGTGCCTTTGGATTGTCAATGTCATGTAGAGTATAAAGATCCCGACCAGATCCTGGCAAAGCTGGATCGATACGGCAAACTGTCGTTCTTAACCTTCGTTCAATAAGCTGATTGTAATCTTCTATCAACGATACTTCATCCATTCCAAAATGGCCAGCGACATGGACAAGAACGATATGCAGGGCGACATCTGGTACGCCCCCCGTTAGTGGACCTTCCACGCATGTGCTAATTGGATGTACAGGCCCGGGCTGATGAAAAAGTATGAGGAATTTGTCTTGTTCGAGATCAAAGACGTGGCGGATTTCAAAGACCGCCTGAAGGAGATGGTCTCGAAGAAACAGATCACCACTGCTCAAGATGCGCTGAACACCCGACAACGCGTCCGTGGAAGTGACGACGAGGTCGAGATGTCGGGGATCAACATTGCCTTTTCCTCCAAGGGAATGATCAAGGTACATCCACTCGTTTTAAATGATGGGTAAGATACTAAATCTGCACAGCTGGACAGAGATGAGCTCCGTGATGACCCCTTTATCAAAGGCATGTACACGGACATGGTGGCGGAGGGCCGCGATACCGATGAGGAATGGGATAGTTCCTGGCGGCAGGACGTCCACGGGGTGCTGCTGATCTGCGGCACCGAAAAGAAAGTCCAAAGCACCAGGGAGAAGATCATCAAGACCTCACTGGGCAGTTCCATTGCCGTGATTGGCAAGCCCATGGCGGGAGCGACGCTGCCCAAGAAAAAGGATATCCATGATCCTGAACAGTAAGTCCTCGTCTCTAAGTCCTGGGGCCAACTCGCCGCCGCACTTAGCGCTGAACGATTGCTAGCTTTGGGTTCCGCGATGGGGTCTCCCAGCCCCTCCTGAAGGGCCTCGACGACGACAAGCTCAAGCAAGAGGGTCAACAGAAGATCCTCACCCCTCCCGGGTAGGTGAAACCTAACTGGGCTGTCCTGTGGCGCATCCGCGTGTGCTAACCTCGCCAGTGTCGTTCTGATCAACAACCCCGGGTTCTACGATGACAGGAAGAAGTGGTGGGAGCCCGACTGGGCCAAGAACGGTAGCTACTTTGTGCTGCGTAAGATGGGCCAGGACGTCCCGAAGTTTCACGAGTATGCTATCTCTGGAGGTTGCAAGCGATCAATCGTCATGGTCTGATCACCATTCCTGCAGGTACTGTAAGAACAAGGCCCGCCAGCTCGGATTTACTCAAGACGAGTTTGAAGCGCGTCTGGTGGGACGCTGGAAGAACGGTAAGCCGCATGCTGACGCCCGTCTATCGATCCCTTTGTATCCGTATTAAACCCGCTTCACAGGTGCCCCCGTGGAGAAATACCCCTTTGAAAGCTCCACCTTCGACGGCAACTTGAATGATTGGGACTACGAAGATGCCAACAAGCAGACGAATTGCCCATTCGCAGCCCATATCCGCAAGACCAACCCTCGCATTGGAGTCGGCAATGACACCAAGAATCTGATGATGCGTCGCGGTATCCCGTATGGACCGGTGTGGGAGCCCGGAAAAAATGACGACGTCGAGCGTGGTCTCCTGTTTACCTCATATCAGAGTGCCATCAAGAACGGCTTCCAGTTCGTGATGAACCGTAAGCAGGCCCTTCCGGATTGACCGACGCAGGAATTTTCTAACGAGCGATCTAGGGTGGGTGTACAACCACGGATTCCCGCAGGACCGATGTGGCCAGGATGCCATCATCGGCCAAGATATCAAAGGGGCAGTCGAGGAGGAGGACAAGAAATTGCGCCTGAGACTCCTGGACAAGCAGGGTTTGGAGCATGAGATTTCTTTCACGACCTTCATCTCCGTCAAGGGTGGGGAGTACTTTTTCACGCCGCCGTTGCAATTCATCCGGGGTCTGTAGGGCTTGATTAAGGCTTAATATATATTAACTACGCAAATTGCAACTACATGATGCGAGTGTGTGAAATCGACGTTGAAAATGGGTGCTGTTTCACCCATCATCACTTTGTATGGTGAGCCGCCGCTTGGCTGCGCTCCTGTCCAATACCTCACTACTCAAATATATACTGTTGCAACAGATTACCACTCGCCTACATAAAATATCGGAACAGTTTTGCGCTCCGTAACATCCGATGTAGTGATATACTCCAACTCTTTTATATAGAAAGAGAATAAGCCAGAGGGTGAGGCAGCGGCGGGCGATAAATATATATTCCACTCCAGCCAATTCAACCCTAGTGAAACAATACAACCAACGTTGAAACAGAAAAAAAAAAGTTGATTGTAATGTTTCAAACAAGGATCTAAAGAAAGATTACCTTCAAGTATAGGTGAGTTATTAGGTTTGCCTTGTGGGAGTGACTGCAATCAGCTGGCCTGTAGAGTGAGTCCTTTCACCACATATTTGACTCTTGGTATTCGAATCTTCCTTGCAATCATTTACAAACTCGTTGAACATCAATGTTATTGGTCTTCGGTATCAATATGTCGTTTTTTTTTTCACAGCCCTTATATATCTCCCCAGGTTCGCCATGGGTACCATCGTACCAGTGAGTTGAGACAGCATGCGGTGGTCCCCTTCCAGGCCCACCCGATTTCATATTTCCACAATATTGGATGGCAACAGAGGTGGGATAAGGCACGAGTATATTGACATGTTCCATATTCGAAACTGATGATTTGTTGTACGAAGAGAGGTGAGCTGATTCCAGAGTAACAACCATCGCTGGGGGGGTTATATATTTACATCTTCACAGCTCCACGGTTAGCTGAAAGTTGTACTGACAAGCTCGAGAAGGACCAGTAGATGGCTGATTTTATAATTGTATTATATGGAGGGAGGGATAGGAGATGGAGATGACCTTTGCGCGACCGTGGCGTGTAGCATTCCGATCCTGAGACTGAAACGGTCGAACAGAAGTAACAAACGAATGCGACGTATTTCCTTCAGCGTATTAACGTTGACATGGTAAATTGATATCTACCCGACCGGCATCAGACTCTCCGTGTCCTCTTCCAACCGACGCAATGCTACAGCGAAGCGATCCAGCATGCGATCTGCATCTCGCTGGACACCGAAATCGGTGGACACCAGCAGTAGTGCATCCATTTTTCCCTCACCCGGGCGCGTCACAAGGAGAACAGGAAAGACAGGCCACGATGAGAGCACCGGCAGGGCCTTGCGACAAACGAGGTTATCACTGACGCGCACCTCGACATGGCGATCGAAGCTATTGTGGAGCACGACCGAGTCTGGACGCGTCTCCCCGGGCCAGTCTGTACAATGGGCGACGATGTCCTGCCACCCCATGGTGTGAGAGTCGGTGGTTTGCGCGTGCTGTGATTGAATCGCCTGCAGCAGCTGGCGCTGGGTCCAATCCGGGCGACAGTTCATCCGCACAGGAACCACGTTCATGCAGGGGCCCATCACCCCGTCCGTGCCGGTCCAGCCATGCACGAACTGGCCAAATACCACATCCTCACGGCCCGTCTCTTGTCGCAACGTCTCTAGCCAGGCCGCCTTGACCATGGTGGCCTGCGTTGTGCCCGGTAGGGGATCGACCGGGGGCAGCTCTCGGGTAAACACGGCCAGCGTGGCTTCGCGGCCATCATGCGGAGGCCGCGCCAGTGGTAGCGACGGTAGAGGCGCCCCTTCCAGCATCTCTCGCCAAATAGCGTAGGCGTGCGCTGTGCGGCCCTGAAAACACCGCTGGACGTGGGCCTTGAACTCGCTTTGCTGAGGGATGGGCTCGTTCCGGTACGCGTTCCAAAGTCCATGGATCAGCGGCCGTATGCACAGGGCATCATACTGTCCATGGGAGAGGCGCATGATAAGGATATGGTGCTGGTCGCGACAAGCCTGCACGAGGACGAACCCGATGATCGGCTGGTCGATGGCATAGCGTTTTGCCATCTCCGCCGCACCGAAGGCCTCGGCCCAGCGGGCAGCATCCCCGGCGCTCGCGCACTGGTGAACCACGAATGGCACCTCCAGATGGCGCCGAACAACTTGCAGCAGCTGCCGCTGGAAGCTGTGGAAGACGGTGCGCAGAATAGCGTGCTGTTGGATCAAGGCCTGGCAGGCTTGCCGCAGTCTAGCCACGTCGAGGGCCCCGGTAAGGTGCAGCGGGAAACAGTCGACTACCTGCCTCGAGGCGTACGCCGCCTGCAGCTCGAGGGCCGGGTACACGTCCTGCACCTCGTCTGCGGCCAGTGATGGGGGCAGGTGGGCGAGGAAGTCGTCGCGTAGCGGCCCGAAAGCGTCAGTATCCGACTTGGACATACCCGATGACTTTGGTGGGCCTGTCGCATGGCTTGCCGCCGCCGCTAGGGTAGACTGCTGCAGGAGATGCGCCAGGGAGACCACGAGGCCCTCGGACCGAGCGAGCGACACCACCCGGCGCGCGGTGAGGGAGTCGCCGCCGAGGTCGAGGAAGCTGTCATGCAGTCCAACGTGGCCCGCTGGGCGGCCCAGCACCTGCGCACATACCTGCTGGAGCGTGGCCTCTGCGTCTGACTCCGCATCTCGGTGGGCGGCTCGGAGCACAGTGTACTCAAGCAACTGCCGACGGGTGCGCGCCGCGGCGCATTCGCGCAGCCGACTTCGATGCACCTTGCCGGAGGGCGTCCGCGGCGCGCTCGAGACCTCGACCACGGCAGCGGGGATCATAAAGCCGGGTAGGACCTCCTGTAGGCGCCGCTGCACCAGGTTGGCCCGATGACGGAAAGCTGCCGTCGGAGGCACCAGGATGCCCCCTTCGCTGGCGCCGGGGGTAGGCCGGAGCTGCACAAAGGCCACCAGCATCGGCGTCCGCCCCTCAGGATCGTCCGCCGCGCAGACGATGTCCGCTACCACGGCGTGGGCCGTGGGCATGAGTAGGGACAGCTGGTGCTCAACCTCTCCTAATTCCACCCGCTGGCCGCGGATCTTCACCCGCGCGCCCTTGCGTCCTACCAGCTGCAAAGAGCCATCTTCCGGGTGCTGCCGGACCATATCACCCGTGAGGAAGAAGCGAGCCTCCGTGCGGGAACGCACCGACGGCAGCCAGGGCGGGTTGACGAGGAAGGCTTCCTGGGTCTGGGCGCCGTCGAGGTACCCTCTGGCCAGACAGGGACCTTCCACCACCAGCTCGCCCTCAGCACCGACGGGGACTAGCCGATGCGGGTCGTCGCGGTCCACCACCCATCCCCGAGCGCAGTACGGATGGCCGAGATGGCTGGGCTCGTCGCCGTCGATCTTCCGAGCCACTATCGATGCCTTGGCGTGTTCCGACTGCCCATAGGCTGAGTACATAGTGACGTGGCGCCACCGGTGCAGATCCGCTCGACATAAGGGCTCGCCCACCATGACCAGCGTTCGCAGGGCTGGAACCGTATCGGGGTGTAGGGTGCGCGCTACCGATGGGGTCAGCGTTACCCAGGTAGCCCGCAGTTCGCGCATGGCGCCGGCGATGTCGTTCTCCAGCTGCTTTTGGCTCGGGACGCACAGACAGGCGCCACACGCGAGAGGGGCGAGCTGGTTTATGATGCTGACCATGAAGGAGTACGAGGCAAATTGGAAGACGCGAGACTGTGGATCCAGGCCCACGGCGGCATTGTAGGCCTCCACCCCGCTGGCAAAAGCGGTCTGCGTGATGATGAAGCCTTTAGGATCTCCCGTGCTGCCCGACGTGAAGCCGGCGTACAGGGCATGGTGTGGTTGCACCGCGGGCGTTTGAGGAGCCGCCGCGTCCGGGGGCGACTCCGGTGCTGAGATCCGCCCCGCGGAGAGCACAGGGACCCCTAGCTGGGCCGCTACGTCGGCGTGCGACGAGGATGCCACTACCAGCACGGCCCCGATACTCTGGCACATGTGGCGCAGCCGCCTGAGGGGGTGGGCCGCGTCGAGCAAGAGAAAGGCGCCCCCCGCTTTGATAACGCCCAGGACGACCACCGTAGTAAGCATGGACTTGTCCAACAGCAGAGCGGCGAATTGATCCGGCTGGAATCCCGCCTCCAGCAGTCGCGCGGCAACTGCCGTCGCTTGCTCCTCCAGCTGCGAGTACGTCAGACGGCCGTCCCAGGCGTCGATAGCCAAGGCCTGCGGCTGCTCCCTGCACTGTCTCTGGATCAACGGCCAGATGAGCGTCGACGTCGGCGCTGGAGGCTCCTGTCCATTCCACCGGGCGACCAGATCCAGTCCTTCAGGGCTAATGCCGCCCAGGTCGGTCACGTAGGTAGCGGCCGACGTAGTGATCAGATACACGAAATGGCGGAGTTGACACAGCATCACGCGAGACGTTCCGGAGAGCCAGACAGCGTCCGTCAAGACGGCGTGCACCGTGACCGAGCCATTCTGAACATCGCAGAGCACTGCTGCCGCGTAGCGGTCTCGCGACTCCCATACCACATTCTGCCGGTTTTCTGCATCTTGGACCACCAACAAGGTCTCTGAGTGCTCGCTCTTACTCGAGCTTTGCATAGCGTGCATCAAAGCGGCCTCCACGGTGACGGACCTTGACCAAGGGATATGTACCGAGACGACGCGTCCATCTGTGTGTTGCACTGTGTCAAAGATCAACACGTCGCGCGAGTCGGTATAGTTGGACAAGACCGCAGCCCACGCCAGTCGGAGAATGGCTGTGACAGATGATGCTGAGCTGTGCGGAATGATAATAGACTCCATGGTCGCTATGATGCTGTATCTGCAAGGAAAGCACGGTGGGTGGAAGAGAGCAAGCTCGTGTTAATCTGTTTGAAGTGATTGAAAGCGTGCTATAAGTCTGACAGGGAAAACAGGTTTACAACAATCTATTTGACGTAGTTCTGCAAGATGTACTTCACAGGAGCTAGTGACTCCACTCCTGCATGATCCTTGTCACGGTGACTCTGCTGGTCATTACGCTGCTGGCAAGGGACAAGCGGCATGAAACCATATGCAAGAAAACTCCCTATTCTGCAAGTTTACTCGACAAAGGCCGTACATGGGCCACAAGTATCAACAAGAGTGAAATGAAAATTAAACAAGAAGATTTTGACGAAAGCTCGGGGAAAAAAAGAACAAGGACTGCAATCGACCCCATCAGAGCACCACCGTCCACAATACTACCATGCTCACCACCACCATCGCGATGCAAAGGTAAATATTGCGATCCGCATGGGCGATGCGGTCCAGAAACAGCTGCTTGTATCGACCACCCCGATTGAGCGTAGGGAACGGCGTCTGCGACACGGGTTTGCCCAGAAACCGGCACAGCGGCTCCCATCCATCGTTGATATCCCACTCCAGTAATCGCTCGCGTGGCACGAGGCTTCGCACGCGGTGGACATGCTCATCCAGAACGCGTCGGGAGTTCTTCTCAAAGCTGCCGCGGTAGAAGGTATTCCAGTTGCCTCGGATGAAGCTCTCCTGCATCCAAAACAGCTCGGCACAGAACCAGCTGCGGAACCAGAACGCCCAGCTCTGTTGCACGGGCATCAGGGTTTGCATGACGCTGCGATGCCACGCATCTACGTTCTGGCGAATGTTGAGGATCACCTTAGCGTCCGGGTACGCCGCGATGAGCTCCGGCGCAAACGCCGCGGCGGCATGGTCGGTGATGGCAGCGCAGTGTCCGATCACAGTGTCGAAGTCGGCGGCTGTCAGGATACTGCCGCGCTCTCGTTTCAAGCGGAGTCGGTGCCAGACAATGTCGTCTTCGGGATGATGCACGACATCGAGCCCATGGTAGCAGTGGTCGTAGCCGAGTTCTAGCAGCGCCGCTCGAAGGGAACCGGTGCCGGATCGCGAGGGACCAACGGCGAGGACTTGCATGGGCACCGAGCGCGTGCGGGATGGCGCCTCAAGGCCATACAAGTGCTTCTTGAGAAGTTCCATGGTGTATAGATTCAGTGAAACGGCACCGGCGTCGCTCTCTTGCCGGGCATGGGATCCTTTCATGACTTTACTCCCTGACCAGCTTTGCGCAAGAGGCCTTGGCAGGCGAGCCCCGCAGCTGCAATAGCAATGCACGGAAAAGAAAAGTCGGTGTGCAGCTGCAGCAGGGAGGGCTGGGGTTTCTCTTCTGTCACAGTTGCCCTGTCGGTGTGCGTGACCTATTCATTTGAAAGGGGCCCGGAGGACAGTCCCGTTCTCGTTGCAGGTCATCCATCTCCATCTCATCTCAAATGGCTTCACTGGCGACGATTCTGCAGGCCGTCCGCGTGCGGTACACGCTTCCGCCCGACGAGGTCTTCCAATCGGTGGCCGCGTCGGTGGCAGAGCATATGGCAGCGTACGACGCCTCCCATGACTTTCACCATGTCCTTCGTGTGACCGCGCTCTCCAAAACGATTCTCATGGCAGAGTCGCAGGCTCATGATCCCACCGTGGTGCTTCTCGCAGCGTGAGCCTGCGTCACCCTTTCCCACCGAAACGGCCAGGCTGATATTTTTCTTAGACTCCTCCACGATGTCACCGACAAGAAGTACACGCGCCCCGAAGATGGGTCAAAGCTGGCGGAGATACTCGCCAGCGCGAGCGTCTCGCCTGACTTGTCGGCGAGCATCGTCGAGGTCGTCAACAATGTCTCGTACTCGACTGAGATGCGCAACCCGGACTGGACGCGACAGGTGCTGAGCCAGCATCCGGAGCTCGGCATTGTGCAAGATGCGGACCGGCTGGATGCCATCGGGGCAGTTGGCATTGGACGGACGTTTACTTTTGGGGGAGCAAAGACGCCGCACTCCAGCATGCAGCTCTCGCGTGAGCACATCAGCGAGAAGCTGGTGAAACTGAAGGGCCTGATGAAGACAGAGACTGGTCGACAGATGGCCAGAGAGCGTACCGAGAGACTACAGTTGTTCTCTTCTTGGTGGGACGAGGAGTGTACACCCTAGTATCTAGATTGATTTATCTACTTCACATTATCAGTTTTTCTCTCTCACACTATTTTCTTTTTTCTTTCATTTCCCTTCTTGGTCAATGTACAGGATTTCGTTCAATTAAGTAGAGCTTGAGTGGTTACAATCAAATGCAGTGTTGAAATGGCGCAAATTAGTGTAAGGGTAATCAGTTGTCCTCCTCCCAAAACGCCTGTCCCGGCAGCCAGTCGTCCGGATAAACCCTGCATCGCGCGTCCAGCTGGCTCAAGAGACGGTGCTCATCCGGCGTCAGGGCCCACCCGGTAAGATCAAAGTTGGTGGCGATGCGCTCCGGCGTCACACTCTTAGGGATCACGCTGGTCCCCCGTTGAAGACCCCACATGATGCTGTGATGATTAGCCCATAACCCAGATCTCAAGGAAGGGGCGGAGGTGCCTACAGAATTTGCTGCGGCGTCTTGGACGTGCGCTTGCACAGTTCGACCAGCGCCGGGCTCTGGTGCAGCTGGGGCAGACCAAAGGCCAGCGGCGAATACGCCGTGCAATGGATTCCTCGTTGCCGACAAAAGTTCACCAATCGGTCGGATGGGCAGCAGGGGTGCAGCTATATAACATGGTGTTAGCCGGGACTCGGTTCATGATACAACGCCCGAAACTGACTTCAATCTGGTTTACGGCTGGAGTCACATGGCACGCCGGATGAGACAGCAGCTTTTCTAGATTCCGGATGCCAAAGTTGGACACCCCGATGTTGCGCACGCGACCGGATGCGACGACGCGCTGCATCTCCTCCCAGGTCTGCGTGAAGTCCCAGCCCGGCATGGCGGTGGAGGGATCCTCGGGCGACACGGCGATGGGCCAGTGCATGAGGAGAAGATCAATGTAGTCGAGTCCCAGCGCGGCCAGAGACCGATCCACCGACTCCGCTACGCGGTGATGGCAGGCGTTGTCGATCTTGGTGGTGATCCAGACGGCTTCGCGCGGGAGGCCTGAGTCCCGCACGGCTTCACCCACCTGGTCCTCGTTATTGTACCGAGACGCGGAGTCGATGTGTCGATAACCCACGGACAGCGCGGCCTTCACGGCATCGTACGTCTGCCGCGGTTTCTTCGGCTTGCGGGTTCCAAGGCCCACCGCCGGCATGAGACAGCCGGTGTTGAGCAAGAACCGGTGCCGCGCCATGTCATCGTGATGGCTGTTCATCTTTGCGCCCGGGGGAACGGGCTGCACGGGTTGCAGCTGGTGGGAAGCAAAGGAAGCGTTGACAGCCTCCACCGCCGCAAGCGTGTCTCCCATCCGGGCAATCGACGTGGAGAAGGGACCGGAGCCGCGGACGACATAATCGCCGAAGTCCTGGCACATGGCCTGGATCGCATCTTCCTTGTACGACTCCACGGCCAGGTGAAAAGTCTGCCGGCCCCGGGTATCGCGATGGATGATGTCGTGGCCGTCGAGGTGCAGCGACCCAGCCGTGCCGCGCAGAACAATGCCTTCTTCCTTCCGCGTTGCGACTTCCGACACGTGAAGATGCCCGACGATTCCTGACGCATCCCATCTCAGGGAAACGTGCGATTCGCGGTCTCGCGCGTGCGGCGGGCCGTCTTCGGCCTGGTGGCCCAGCACGCTGGACGGTCGCCCCAGGAGCCAGACGAGGATATCGAGCATGTGAACTCCGAGATCCTCAAACGTGCCCACGTTGTCCATGACGCGCCACCCATCCAACGGCGGGTCGTACTTGCCCGCCAAAGTGGCGCGCACGGAGAGGATGCGGCCGAGCTGGGGAAGGAAGCTCTTGAGATGGGTATAGCGCGCCTGCCACCGTCGCTGGAAGACCACGCCGATGGGGACGTTGTAGCGGCACAGCTGCTGGAAATCCGCGACTGACTCGGCGACGGGCTTCTCCTTCAAGACTGGCACGCCGGCTGCGGCGAGCTGCGCGATACAGCCCGGATGCAGGCGGTTGGGGACGCTGACGATAGCAAAGTCCGGCCTCTGGGCCTGGAGCAGGGCTTCGAGTGACAGATAGGCGGGGACACTGGGGTGACGAGCGGCGAAGGCTTCGAGGGTGGCCGGCTTGCTGTCACACACGGCGGAGACAGCGATCGAGGAGCTCTGGCGTAGACATTCAAACCAGGTTTGATAGCCCCGGGCCCCGAGACCGACGAGGGCGACTTGATACCTGCTTTCACTGCCCATATCGCTTAGAAGTGGCACCTTGCTCGAGATATTCACGGGCCTTCACAATGGTATATACTTGAGAGGGCCTTGGCGCGGTCTTGCGAGATCACTATCCTTTGGGAAACGGTTGCCATTCCGACTTCTGCATCTGCTGTGCTGACCGCTCGTTGTCTCATCATGCAAATTTTCTAAATCTGTCCGGCAAGTGTTCATGAGGTTCCGTTCACCGGAGCTGACCATCTTCGAAGAACAGGCACTTGGACGGTGCATATACTGACACACGATGACCCCATGCATGCAAGAAATCATAATTCTTCGGTATCAGTGGCTCTCTAGATGCAAGCTGAGCGAGGTCCGACAAATCTGGTGTACAATTAGATGACCTACCGGCTGAAGTGGGCTCAAGCGGGGCTGATGTATGCATGTCCTCGGCATCTAGACGCTGTTATTGTTGTTGTTGAATAGGTAATAGAACGACCTCGCAAAATGGCTCGTCATATTCGGTCCCCGTGATCTCGTACCCTTACGTTTCTCTACAGGTGGTATTGACCATGATCGTATTCAGACACCCGGACAACTCCGATGCCGGTTCAGTCTAGCGAAATCATGGAATGGAGGGTATCATCTGGGGTTACGATCACGGCGATATTGTCACAGTGGGTCCAGGGAGCATGCCTGACTCTGGATATCTCCTCGGAGCAGGAAAGGACAGATAGCTCTCCGACGTTGGCCTGGGCCAGATCCAAACGAATAATTGGAACTCGGCTGGACGCTGGTAGAATTGGGTCACGGCCGGGGAAGCGAGGTGGCTGGCGAGAGAAGAGACCTACTGAGATGCCAGGCGTGGGAAGGCAGGCACTGAGCCGCGAAGTCTTTTCATCATTGAACTGGCCTTTGCTGCCTCCAACTTGTATCTTGAGGGACCTAATGCACTACTCAGGAAAAACAATTGTAACTGAAGGACGGTAGATCACTCTTTGACCTTGTACGATCTTAGCTTGTCCACACCTAACCTCGTCTTATTGGACTCGTCCATCACCAACAGAGGTGTGGCTTGACCGATTGAGATCCGCAGCAACTCCTTCGATCAAGCAGGACTTCGTCAGCGTCACCCGGTAGAAAATGCCATCCTGTTGTACTGGTGCCGGCAGCCTGTTAACCTTGTTCAGGCAGCGGCATTTCAGCGCCTTGAATTCGATGGCTTTCACCCGGGCAATAGGATCCAGACTTATTTGGTCAGTCACCCATTGGAGGTCCTTCTGCGTGATGTGGACATGCAGAGCTGAATGTACCAAACTCATGGAATACTGATACTGCCGGTGCTGGAATGTCTAACTACACTCTTGGCAGCGCATGCAACTATTAACACCCTTGCATTGATGGCAGACCATTCCTTGTTTGAAGGTTCATCGCCAAGGTTGTATTCGTGTGATGTATAGACTCTTCAGCTCGGATCTCGCGTTGAATATGCATATGCAGTGTCAAAACCTGTTTAGCGGAAACCCTTGTCGACCGCTCTTCTCATCGCAGATATTGTTAAGAAATACCACGATGGTCCAGCCGACTTGACCGGGCACGATATTCTCTGAATCTTTCAGATAAGCCCCTCGAAGACAGAATCTTTGTTTTATGAGCGAGATCGTTACCCCACTTATAAGCTTGCAGATTGGTTGAGGATGGTTGGCAGTACAGACAGTCAGATTATGTGAGAAAAGACTTTTCCGGCTGACATGCCAATCAATTGCAGTAACTGCTCGGTGTGATGGGCAAGTGAAATCAGTGGGCCACTCATTGTGATAATTGCCAGGAATAAATCACTTTCCCTGAGCAGGCATGAACATAAGACACACAGCTGTGCTCAAAATACACCATTCAAACTAATTATATTGTATATATATTGATTAAGCCTTGAGAAAAGCGTAGGTTTACATGTTTCTTAAGAGAATAAGAACCTCTTGGATCATTACAGATTCTAAGACAGCCTATTGATATAAATGGGCTGGGCGTATAGTCGGGTTTACCCCATGCCAAAACACTGGTCAGCATTTGTGGCAAGTCATTAAGTTGTATTCAAGGTAATCAATTACGACTTGAACAATCTATAAATACAAAGATACACCTCATTGGCTTCCTCCCCAAGTTCCAGCATGGAAGTCTTGATATCATTGATTGATACCACTTTACCCTTCCACTGCCTATTCAGCTCTCATATCGCTAAAATATGTCTACAGGTACATACAGAACGTGCATTTCAAAATCAGACGATAAAAAACAGGATCCGACCACCCCGTGTACTGCTATGAGCCGCCAGGAAGCTCCGTGGGCGGGGTTGTCCTTCTCTCGCTGCCCATTTCCACCACCGAGGGTCCTTCATTGCCAGCTCTGTGTTCTTTAAGATCTCCTCCTTCGCTAACAATATATCGTATCTCTGGATGCCTTCGTGATTGCCAATTTCGAAGGATCAACCAAGCGAGGATGATGATCGTGAGACCCGCGACGCCAAATCCCACTCCGATGCCAGCCTTCACCTCGACACTGATGCCACCGTTGGGCGATGTCTTTTCCAGCCCCTTCGTGATATTAAAGTTACTGCTCCACGCCACTGCCGTGTCGTTGTCTGCTGGGTAGAGAGCGAGATAAAACATGTTGGATGCAGTCAGGTCCCAGTCGACTGCCACAGGCCAAGTCACAGTTGGACCAGTTTGATTCTCTGTCGCCGGACATGAGAATCCATCCCAGTTGTGGGCTGGGGGAGGGAATAGACGTACTCTGAACCCATGCGCTTTTTCGTCGAGATTTCTCCTCAAAATCTTGCCACAGTCCTATATCCATCCGATCCTCTTCGGTATCGCTGTCCCATTTGATGTTGAGGGAGTGTCCTACCGGGTATATCGCATTCTTCGACGGATTGGAATGAACACTTTTCATGTCCGGTGGGTTGATGAAACCGGTAGCTGGAACAAGTCTGGGAAGGATCGCAACAAAAGCCACCAGGAACTGACGCATCGTGTGTCTTGTTTGCAAAGTAGACCCAAAGACAATACAGACAGGGGTGTGCAGAAACAAAGGTTCAATCAACGGAGTGCATGAAAAATTTTTAAGGGGGAGAAAGGCTACGTACTGCAAACATACATATATGCCCTCCAGGCATCCAACTGGAAGATCGCTTGGCAATGACGCGGGGCTTGATATAGGAATGCCTTCATCGGGCAAGCTCAACAAGTCTTCATGGATTCACATGGCTTGTCGCGAGCTAAGCCACCGTGAGATCTTCACACTCGTACGTGGTGACAAGGTGGACGACAGCCTGGAGGGAAGCATAAGCCCTAATGCAAGACGGGACGAGGCTCCCTACACAAGGCTGTACTTCCGGCTCTATATCATTGGATAACTCCTGTCTACGCTGCTTGGGCTCTCTCGCATCTTCGCTGGGAGGTGATGGCCACCTCCCACTACCCCTCTCATCCTAATGATCTGCGCACATACGCGAGTGCCCCGTTACTAGTTCTGCTCGTTGGATCAGCCCAGCGTTCACGAGGCCTACACGTGGAGGAGTCGATGACCCCAGCAATAAAAAGAAAAAAAGCATTATTTAAAACAAGGCTGATTTGATGGCCACGGTCGTCCATAACACCGACGTAATTTGATATCATTCTGGTTGCTTAGCACATGTCCCAAGATGTTCTTGAAAGAAAATTTGTCTATGCTTCATTAGTCCATGTTGAGTGAGTACTCATTAGTTGTGTTCGATCGTGCAAAATACTAAGAAGGCCGTGTGTACTTCACCATCGACAGGATTCTACTACGCTTCTGATCATACTGGCCCGTCCAAGTACGTATATATATCTACATCTGGTCGCCAACTCCGGGGTCGACATGGACCTTATGGGGGTCGGGACATCCGGTCCAAAAGGTTCGCTATCTGTCATATTATGGCGACATGCAACAGGCAGAATCAAGAATTGATAAGGTCTATTGCTCCTGAAAAGTGAAAAGCGCCCAAAGAAAGCAGAGGATCTAACCCCTTCACACCTCGACCAGCTGCTCCTCCCGACCCTTACGCGCCCGTTCAATCACGTCCTCCCAGATAGGCGGCCGCACCAGGAACTCTGAACCCGCGTCCTCTGCCTCCAGCCCCCACTGCAGCAACGCCGCTTCGTCCGCCCAGTCGGCGTGGCCCATCAGGCCGACGGGCACAGATCCCGGTTCGCCCGACTCCGTGGGCACCTCTCCCTCGATGTAGCCGGCCGGCACACTGAGAGATGGGACACCGGCAAAGTTGGCCAGCCAGACATACTCCATGGTGCGCAAAGTGGTATCGCCGTCACTGAAGCCGGAGCGCATGTCCTCGCTCGAGGCGATGGGCCAACCGGCGCAGGCGGTGGTTGGGGTGACGAGGATCATGCCGGGTCGGTCGCGCCACAGCGCGGCCAGGTGGGCCATGATCAGACGGCGGAGCTTCTGGGCGCGCAGGTAGTCCGTGGCCGGCGTAGCGCGGCCGATGCTCAGCAGGATTCGGTTGGCGGGTGCGATGTTGGCGGTGTCAGTCAGTACGGCGGCCGCGTCGGTGAGGATCGTCATGGCGTGAGCGGTCTGGCCCTCGGCGAGGAAGGGGATGTCGATAGGGACGATGGTGTAGTCGTACTGCGTCACCAGCCGGTCCAGCAGGGCGCGACAACGGCGCTGCACGGGTGGGTCGGCGCGTGCGAACCACGCCTCGCACACGCCCAGGGCCTTTTTCGTGGCGCCGGGGGCTGGGGTGAGGTCGAGCGAGCCGGGGGCGGGAAAATGCGTGTCCGGACCGGGGGCGGCCACGAGCTGGTAGACAGCGGCCAGGGAGCGAAGGTCGGCGGCCAGGGGGCCGATGACGCTCGTGGTGCTGGCATAATTGACGCCCGGGTAGTGCGAGAGGCGGTTGTGGGAGGGCTTGAGGCCGGTGACGGAGCAGAAGGCGGCGGGGATGCGCACGCTGCCGCCGCCGTCGGTGCCCAGGGCGACGGGGACGAGGCCGGTGCTGACGGCGTAGGCGCAGCCTGAAGAGCTGCCGCCGGTGTAGTAGCGCGAGTGGTAGGGGTTGACGGGGGTGCCATAGTGGATGTTGTGGCCGTTGGGGTCGAGACCGAACTCATGCATGGACAGCTTGCCGACGAGGACGGCGCCGGCGGCCTCGAGCTGGCGGACACACCAGTTGGTGATGGACGGGTCGGTCTCGGACGGCTGCGGCGTGTAGTCGTTACAGGAGCCGAGGTGGGTGGCGTACCCGTCGACGTCGAACTCCCCCTTGACGGCCACGGGCACGCCATCGAAGAGGCCTCGAGGACGATTCTCGCGATACCGCTGCGTGGCAGCCTCGGCAGCGGCAAGGACGAGATCGACGCGGGTGTCAAACCAGGCCACGGAGTGGGGGCTGGGGTTGGGTACGTCGCGGCGGATGAGCGGCAGCAGCGCGCGGGCGACATCCAGAGGGGTCAGCTCGCCACTCTTGTAGAGGGCATGATAGTCGGCGACGGAATAGAATGGCTTCTTGGTGGGCTGGGGGGGAGCCTTGACGCGCTCGGGGGGGTCATCAGACCGTGGCGGTTCCTCCAGTGGAATGACCGTCGGGTCATAGCGGGGCTCCAGCAACTCCAGGTGTCGTTCGATGGTGCGCAGTACGCCAAAGCCCGCGTTCCGCCAGATGAGCCCGGGGAGAAACCAGATGCGTTCCATGCTGGGGGGTTATTAGCTATTTTCTTCTTCCTTCTTCGGCATCCTCGGCATGTGGTGCACTTACAGCCAGGCCGCCACGGTCAGCAGGAACCCCCGCAGCACCGGGTTGGCTTTGCGATTGTAATTGGGAGGCACATCCGGTCTATTCAGTCAGTGTGATTTCATCATCCTCGTCGGATCAGGAAGGGGGAGGACAGGGTCGTAAAGCGTGAAGAAGGGTCGGCTCACCCCCTCTTGGCCTCGGGATAATCCCGGAATCGGTCGGACATGGGGAGGCAGGGATGAATGCGCGTCTATCCAGAAAGAAAGAATAGTTTCAGGTGGGGGATATGTTTATAACAGAAAAAAGAATTAAAAAGAACCAGAAATACGACAGCAGAGAGAGAGAGAGAGCGCGATGAGGAAGAACTACAGAGTCGGAAGTTTATGTTTGTTTATGTCCCTTTATGCCGATCTGTACCGCTGCCGGATGACTCATCTATCCACATGCATATACCTATACTTTTGATGCCATTTTAACTTCACTTTAACTTCACTTTCACTTCACTCCGGACACTCCCCGTCTTCGATCGATTGATGGTCTCGGTCCGATGCAAGACGGCCTCCAGTAATTCCTCGTTCACCGGGGTCGCCACCCCTACTTCCTTCCCCCGTCGCACCCAGTACCCATTGATGAACCGCACTTCTGTTTCACGGCCAGCGCGCATATCCCACACCATGGAGCACGTCGTCTCGGCGTTCTGGGTGAGAATGTGGCTCACAGTTTCCTCCAGACGGTCGACGGCAAACCGCTCCCGCACACCCGGTACCCCCTGCAGTTCAGGCAGGGCGAGGACAACCGCCGAGATCTCTGTGAGGATGGCACGACGCAGTGCCGGCATCGTCACCAGGAATCCGGTTACCGCGTCGTGCAGGGCGCAGGTGGGGTTGCAGAACGCGTTCAGCGCCAGTTTCTCCAGCTGCGTCTGGAAAACCTGGGTGTACGCGTCGGTGCGGGCATTGAACCGCGGGGAGCGGGGCAGCATCGCCAGCAGATCGTCGTCGCGAGCGGGCGCTGGCGTCCGCCCGGATGGCGGGGGCACCCGTCCCAGGGACATGGCGGCGGGTCCCGTGTGTGCCACATGGAAGGGCTGGGTGAGCGCCACGCCGTGGGAGACGACGCCCACGGCGTAGTGGGGTCGGGTGGCCGGGTCGGGAAACAGGTGCTCGGTGACACTGTCGATCATGCCGCACCCGTTCTGGAGGAACAGGATGGTGGAGCGGGGGGTGAGACGGGCGCGCAGGGGGGCCAGCGCCGCGACGGTCTGCGGGGCTTTGACGCTGACGATGAGGTGGTCGATGTCGGCAGTACTGCTGGTAAGGGGGCCTGTCTCGCCGTGCCAGTGCCCGTCGCGAAGGACTTCGAGGTCATAACCCGTCTGCGGGATCACGGTCCCGTCCGCAGTCTCGAGACGGATCTGACGGCCGGTGGCGCGGTAGGCCTCTGCCAGGCTGGCGCGGTGGAGGAGCAACGTGACCGGGGGTGGATTCGGCATGGCCCGCAGCCCGTGCGCGGTGAAAGTCCCGATACTTCCCATCCCCAGGACATGAATGCGCGGGGCATCCGGTGCGGAGAGGGTGGATTTAGGGCGGAGAACGGCGGGGTGGAGATGCCGCGGTGTGGTCAAACCCAACGGACGCGTCATGGTGGGGAGTCCGGCGCGAGGGCATCGCATACCTGTGGGAATGCCCGCCATGGGAGATACGAAAAGGGGTCAATGGCATCAAGAAGTAACGGGCGTCGTGGGCATCAAACGCGCCGGGCGTTTCTCGACTCAGTTGATCCACCCTGGTGTCTTGGCATCTGGCGATGATCCCAGGGTTGGGCCCTGGTGGCTTTCCTACATGATGAGCGTAAATTGTAGACCTTAACCGTTCTAGATTGAGTGGCAAATACATTCCCTGCTCCAGAGGAACATGGTTATTGTAGTACTAGTATATACACTTCTATAGTCAACACTATACCCAAGGATGCTAGAACAAATGATAGGTAAATCAGACCACCAATATCAGCTCCCCTTCCAGAAAACACGCCCCTCCATCAATCGTCGCGCCGTTCGAAAGACGGTCGCATGGCGAAGCGTCCCATCATCCCCATACTCCGCGCCCACCGCCAATCGCCCGCTGGCATGACCCAGCGTCAACCCCGTAGGACTGACCCGAGCGGCGCCCGTCACGTCGGCCACGACACTGCCTGGCACCTGCGCCGCCGCCGCCAGAGCCAGCGCGACGGTAATAGGCACCGCCTTGTGGGGCTGCCCGACAGAGAGCGCCCGCACCAGCACGTCGACCTCCTGCGGCGTTTGACCAGCCTGGACGGCCCGATCGTCGGACAGCGGGGACGACACCAGCCCGATCTTGGGCACGCTGCCCGGGACGTCTTCTCTGCGATCGGCCAAGCCCATCGCCACGCCAGCCTGGCGGCGGATGGAGTCGAGTCGGGCGAGCAGCGTGGGGTGGGCGTCGATCTCGTCGGGGGTGAGGTTTCCACGCACACCCAGGTCCGCCGCGCGGACGAAGCAGGCCGGATTGCTGACGTCAATGCAGGTGGTGCTCACGCCGTCGAAGGTATCCGTCACGCGACCCGTCGGGAACAGCTGGCCGGTGCGCGAGCCAGCCGGGTCCAGAAAGTCCAGCTGAATGGGGTCTGCCGTGCCGGCGACGCCGTCGATAGCGAAGTCCCCCTCGGCCGCCGCCTCCCCGTGGATGACGCCGAAGCGCGCGCGGACGACCTTGCCGGTGTTGGTGTTGTGGATGCGTAGGTCGACGCGGCTGTTGGCGTCCGGCGACACGGTGACCAGGCCGGCATCCACAGCAAAGGGACCCACGGCGCTGATCATGTTGCCGCAGTTACTGGAGTAGTCGACGTGATCGTTGCGGACCCCGAGCGCGATGAAGGTGTAGTCGATGTCGGCGTCGGGGCGGGTCGGCGGGCCCACCACGCACACCTTGGATAGACTGGACACGCCGCCGCCGAGCCCGTCCAGTTGTCGACCGTAGGGATCGGGACTACCGATCACGCGTCGGAAGATGGGCGCCCATTGCGACTGTTGGGCAGGCAGGTGGTCGCGCTGGAAGAAGACGGCGCGGGAGGTGCCGCCGCGGTAGTAGGCGGCGGGGAGACTGCGTTGGCTCGACAGCGTGCGCTGCGTTGTTGGAGAGTGTTTCCACAGTGGAATAGAACGCTGAATAGCCCGGAATGGGCTGAGTCGCATGCTCATCATCGTCGATGGGGATGTAGAAGAATGCAGGAACCGAAGTGGGAGAGGATCGGGAGATCGTCATTATTAAGAATGCGCCTGCGTCACTTTAACCTCGGATCAGCAACTCCCCACTCCATCCTCCATTTCACCATGGCATCGTATTTAATAACGGGCGCCTCTCGCGGACTCGGTCTCGCGCTGGTTCAGCAATTAGCAGCCCGTCCTGCGACCGAAGTCGCCTCGATTGTGGCGACAGCACGACAACCGCGTGAACTGCCGTCACTGGTCGAAGCCTCGCGCGGGCGCATCGCCTATGTACCCCTCGACACGACCAGTGCGTCCAGCGTGGCGGAGGCATTGGAGCGTGTTCAGCGCACGCATGGAGACCTAGACGTGTTGATCAATAATGCTGGCGTGGGGTCCTACACGCGGGGAGGGGTGACCGAGATGTACGATCCACCGGACCATCGACAGGGACAGACTGACACCATCTAGGAACCCAGACAGTCTCACAGACGCGATGGACACCAACGTCACCGGAACGCACCGGGTAACGCAGGCCTTTCTGCCTCTTCTACGACGGGGAACCCGCAAGACGATAGTCAACATGTGTGTCCCATCCTGATCCACGAACGATCCCTATCACTAACGAACAAGCTCCACAACAATGGCCTCGCTCGACAAGGCGCAAACCTACAAAGACATGCCCGTCCCAGCCTACCGAATCAGCAAGACGGCGCTGAACATGTTGACCGTGCAATATGCGCACGCCCTGGCAGAGGAGGGGTTCACCTGTCTTGCAGTTAGCCCGGGGGTATGTACATGCAACACTCTATCCCTACGTCATTTCCAACGTTATACAGCCAACTAACATCGACAGTGGCTCCGAACGGAGCTAGGGGGATCCCGCGCCGACCTCTCTGCAGAGCAAGGTGCGGAGGCTGTGTTGGCTATCGTGCGGGAAGCGAATCCCGCGCAGAATGGGAAGTTTCTGAATGTCCGTGTGCCGGGATGGGAGAAGCATGAGGGGTTGAATCAGTATGATGGGGAGGAGGTCCCGTGGTAGGTCTGAGATGTGTAGTAGATATAATTCATATACTACCTCGCTAGCAATACTGGTTAGGTGGATGACTATACGATAGATCGGTGTAGACATGGTCGGATCAGAATTAAATGGACCGGTATAACTCAGATCTACAACTACAGTATACAAGATAGAGAAGTGTGTGTATCTCGTTGGTATCATGATGTATGCGTCTAAGAAGGGCTCCGCCCGCAGAACCTACTCCCGAGACACCTCCCCGACAAATTCCAGCAGACCGGGCCCCGTGGACTCCGCCGTCCAGGTGCGCGACGACGGCGTCGCCGTGGGGTCGGGCATCGGCCGACCGAAAGGGTCGAGCCCGCCAACGGCAACGGCCTCAACACGCAGCCCGTCGCGCGACAGGTGGATCGTGAGCTTGCGGTTCTGCGCCGCGGACGACCCCCCCGCGGTGACGAGCTCGCCGTGGTGCGGGGCGGCCGGTTCCCAGCGGCGCCCGGGGGCCGTCGCCGGGGCGGCGGCGACGGCCGCGACCACGTCCAAGAGGAGAACGTGCGACAGCACCGCCTCCACTTCGCTGCGCAGGGCGATGCGGGCCGGGGGCTGCACGTCGGGGAACGCCGGCAGGTGCACGGCGAGGTCGAAGACGGTCCCGCCGGGCGGGCCGGTGATGGCGGTGCGGACGGTGACGTGGACGGAGGCCTGCGGGGCGGCGAGCGGCCCGCCGAGGGTGGACTCGAGGGGTCGCAGCAGGGACCGGACGAGGCTCTCGACGGTCGGGAGGCCCGGGTGGGGCGCAGGCGGACGGACCGACGCGAAGGGCGTGACGGTGCCGTCGCCCGCGAGGCCGGCGGCGCGGCGGACGCGGTGCAGGTCGCGCAGGACGGCCTCGAGGGCGCGCACGTGGGCGCGGTGCTGCAGGCCGGCCAGCAGCGGGCGCAGGAGGTGGTATTCGGGGGTGTGGCGGCGGCGGGGGGTCAGCGGCGGCGGCGGCTGCTCGCGTCGGTGTCGGTTCTGCCGGTGGGCGTGAGTGAGAAGGATGCGGAGGGCGTGGGCGAGCGCGTCGGCCAGCCGGTCGTCGTCGGCCGGGGCCGGGGGCCCGTCGTCGGCCGGTGGGGGGGGGGCCTCCCCATCCGTGTCCACCAGGTCCAGCCAGATCTCCTGCTCGTCGGAGACGGGGACGCGCACGAGGTTCTGGCGGGTGGTGACCCCGTGGGGCGCCAAGATGCGGGCCTCGCGCATCATCTCGTGGAACAGTTCCTCCTCGTAGACGGTGTCGCGCGCTTGTCGAATGCGCGCTTCGATGGCGTCCGGGTCGGAGGTGGAGGGTGGGGGAGTGCGTGAGGCGCCGGTCCAGCGGCCGGCGGTCTTGACGCGGACGCGGACGCGGCGGGCTTTTTGCGGGACGAGGCCTTGGTCGAGCAGGAGGCTCCCATCGTCGGCGCGGCGGAGACTGGCCAAGCCACGATCGCGGAAGATGGGGGTGGCTGTTTCGTCAGTACTGACCCCCGTGGATTAATGGGAAAGATATGGAGATAAATACCTTCCAGAAACCCGTATTGGACCCCCAACGCCTGGCGATCCCGCGGCAGACGACAAACCTTCCAGCCTTGGTGCTGGATGGACAGGACCTCGTTCCAGTAGCGGGTCTCGGCGGCGACTTCGGATTCCAGACGGGTGGCGGCGGTCAGCAGCTTATTGGCGGCGGAGTGGAAGTTCTGCAGTCGCCAGCCGCGGGCGACGGCCGCGGTGTCGCGACGGACGGCGTCGGGCTTGGGCGGGGGATCGACGACCTCGGGGGTGAGGGAGCCCATGGGGGCGACCTGTTTGAGGTAGGCGGACATGGAGGTTTCGGCCTGCCGGGGCGCATGATGGGAGATGAGGAGGGAGACGAAGTCGAGGGCGAAGAGGGCTTCCATGTGAGCCTGACTGGGGAGGGGTCGTCAGTACGGGGGGGGGATCATGGGTCTCTTGTGCCCTTCCGGAGCGAGGAGACGTACTGGGCGAACTGGGTGATCTCGGCGCGTTTGCGGTACAGCTGGTCTAACCGCTCGGTGGTGTCGACCTCGGTGGGGGACTCATCGTGGTCCTCGGACGCGTCGTCGGATTGATCGGCGATGCGGTGACGCAGAAAGTCCTCGGAGACGTGCCGGAAACTGCCCCATTGGGCGTTGATCTGAGCGATCTCGAGGGGGAGGGGATCGGGGGGGTCGGGACGATCGAGACGGGGCCGGAGGGGGAGGGAGAAGGAGTCTGACATGGTGGGGTTGATGTGGTCGGTGGAAGGAAAGAGAGAAGAGGTGAGAGAGAAGAAAGAGAAGTGAAGATGAAGTTATCCCGACGCGGGTGATCGGCCTCAGGCACCATCACGTGACGGGTACATCACGGCATACTATGCAATCCAACCCAGCATCACCACCAATCCAACAGATCCGATACCGCTGCCAGTCCGCCATTGCGAGATGAAGCCAATACCATCCCCTGTTCTTCCAGAGGCCGAGGGACGACGGCCACGTCGGTCTGGTGGCACCGGATGGCCTGATCGGACCCGGATATCGATTCAGCGGCTATATATTGCGGTCCCTCCAGCGCTCTCCATGGACCCCCTCTTCTCTCTCTATCTTCACCTTCTTACTATCCACCATCATTCTGTCAGATAACAGTCAATACCACCAGGACAACAACCCGAAAATACAAGACAAGACAGAACGTGACATCATCTCTACGCTAACCGGTTGGGGACGAGAATCTCCCCCGCACTAACCTGATCCCGTCTAGTCTCTTTCTCTCTCGACTTCTCTCTCTTCTTCTTCTTCTTCTTCTGCTTTCACCTCATCTCAACTCTTCTCACCTTGATTCTTCTGACGATCTCTGTCTCTTCATCTTCATCAATTGTTTTGACCCTCCCTCGCCCATTGTGTATATTCGGTGATACGCCAGTGGCGGGTCAGACGGGACTGCGACCGGATAGACACAGCGGGGCGTCGACCACCGAGTCTGTGACGTACGACCGACGACAGGTTTCCACTCCCTCTTTTTTCTCACCGGTTCCCCATCCACCCCCGAAGCTAACACCGCTGATCTCATCAGGCGCCGGACGACATTCTTCCACCCGGCATACTAATTGCCCCGTAGGTCTCCGTCGTCCAGACTGCCACCCACCTCCTTCATCCTGCGTCGTCTTCTCCCTTCCATTCGATCCAACCATGCCGCCGATCGATCTCCCCAAGCGCCGGCGCATCGCCGTCCTCACCTCCGGAGGCGATGCTCCCGGGATGAATGGCGCCGTGCGGGCCGTCGTCCGCATGGCCATCTACTCCGATTGTGAGGCCTACGCCGTCTTTGAGGGCTACGAAGGCTTGGTCGCCGGCGGCGAGATGATCCGCCAACTACACTGGGAGGACGTCCGCGGCTGGCTCTCCCGCGGCGGCACCCTCATCGGATCCGCTCGCTGTATGGCCTTCCGCGAACGCCCCGGCCGCCTGCGCGCCGCCAAGAACATGGTCCTGCGGGGCATCGACGCCCTCATCGTCTGCGGCGGGGATGGCTCGCTCACCGGCGCCGACGTCTTCCGCGACGAGTGGCCCGGCCTGCTCGACGAGCTCGTCACCACCGGCGAGCTCGACACCGCCCAGGTCGATCCCTACCGCTCCCTCAACATCGTCGGCCTCGTCGGCTCCATCGACAACGACATGTCCGGCACCGATGCCACCATTGGCTGCTACTCCTCCCTCACCCGCATCTGCGACGCCGTCGACGACGTCTTTGACACCGCCTTCTCCCACCAGCGAGGGTTCGTCATCGAGGTCATGGGCCGCCACTGCGGTTGGCTCGCCCTCATGGCCGCCATCAGTACCGGCGCCGACTGGCTCTTCGTGCCCGAGACGCCGCCGCGGGAAGGCTGGGAGGACGACATGTGTTCCATCATCACCAAGGTATTCTCTTCCCCCCCCCCACACATCCACCCCACGAGGACCCCACAGGAAACTGACCCCAAAAAGAACCGCACCGAACGCGGCAAACGGCGCACCATCGTCATCATGGCCGAAGGCGCCCATGACCGTCAGCTCAACAAGATCTCCAGCAACACCATCAAGGATATTCTGACCCAGCGCCTCGGCCTCGACACCCGCGTCACCGTCCTCGGCCACACCCAGCGCGGCGGGCCCGCCTGCGCCTACGACCGCTGGCTCTCCACCCTGCAGGGCGTCGAGGCCGTCCGCGCCGTCCTCGACATCAAGCCCGGCATGCCCTCCCCCGTCATCACCATCCGCGAGAACAAGATCATGCGCACCCCCCTGATCGAGGCCGTCGAGATGACCAAGCGCGTCGCCGCCTTCATCGAGCGCAAGGATTTTGAGGGTGCCATGGCCCTGCGCGATTCCGAGTTCAAGGAATACTACTTTGCCTATCGGAACACCGCCACCCCGGATCATCCCCGCATGCTCCTCCCCGAGAACAAGGTATGTCCCTCACCCTTTTTTTTTTTTTTTTTTTTTCCATTGGTGAAATGATCAACGCCACACCGGAAAGGAATGAACTGACCAAACCAGCGCATGCGCATCGCCATCATCCACGTCGGCGCCCCCGCCGGTGGCATGAACCCCGCCACGCGCGCCGCCGTCTCCTACTGCCTCGTCCGCGGCCACACCCCGCTGGCCGTCCACAACGGGTTCCCCGGTCTCTGCCGCCACCACAACGACACCCCCGTCAGCTCCGTCCGCGAGGTCCACTTCGTCGAGGCCGACCCCTGGGTGAACGAGGGCGGCTCCGACATCGGCACCAACCGCAGCCTGCCCGCCGAGGACTTTGAGACCACCGCCCGCTGCTTCGAGCAGTACCGCTTCGACGCCCTCTTCGTCGTCGGCGGCTTCGAGGCCTTCACCGCCGTCAGCCAGCTGCGCCAGGCCCGCGACCGCTTCCCGGCCTTCCGCATCCCCATGACCGTCCTGCCCGCCACCATCTCCAACAACGTCCCCGGCACCGAGTACTCCCTCGGCAGCGACACCTGTCTCAACACCTTGGTCGAGTTCTGCGACGCCATCCGCCAGTCCGCCTCGTCCTCGCGCCGCCGCGTCTTCGTCATCGAGACCCAGGGCGGCAAGTCGGGCTACATCGCCACCACCGCCGGTCTCGCCGTCGGCGCCGTCGCCGTCTACATCCCCGAGGAGGGCATCAACATCAAGATGCTCTCCCGCGACATTGACTTCCTGCGCGAGAACTTTGCCCGCGACAAGGGCGCCAACCGCGCCGGCAAGATCATCCTGCGCAACGAGACCGCCTCGTCCACCTACACCACCCAGGTCATCGCCGACATGATCAAGGAGGAAGCCGACGGCCGCTTCGAGTCGCGCTCCGCCGTGCCGGGCCACTTCCAGCAGGGCGGCAAGCCGTCGCCCATGGACCGCATCCGCGCCCTGCGCATGGCCATCCGCTGCATCATGCACCTGGAGGACTACGCGGGCAAGTCGCCGGCCGACATCGCCGCCGACGAGCTGTCCGCCTCGGTCATCGGCATCAAGGGCTCGCAGGTGCTGTTCTCGCCCATGGGCGGCGCCACGGGACTCGAGGCCACCGAGACGGACTGGAAGCGTCGTCGTCCCAAGTCGGAGTTTTGGCTGGAACTGCAGGACACGGTCAACATTCTCTCCGGACGGGCCACGCTCGGCGAGGGAACCAAGGGGACCAAGTCCTGGGCTTGTTATGAGAGTATGTTCTCCTCCCCCCGGCCCCTAATCTAATAGGGGATATCCATCTCAATCACCGAGACTAACAAGCAATAGATATCATGCCGCCCCCCTCTCGACCCGGCTCGCCGTAGCCAACATTTCCAACAAGCCATGAAGTGATGACGTATGACGGAAGGCGGGCGTGGTTTGACCCTCCAGTACAGTACAGTAATTCTAGATTGAGATTCTGTAGATGCAGATGACCATGAATGCAAAATGTTCCTTTATTCCTATGCTACCATATGCTATTGTGCTCGTAGATTATCCATCACACGCCGTTCCCTCCCGCGGCAACATTCTGCTCGATGGCGTCTAGCTCGTCCAGGAGGGAGACCGTCTCAGCTGGACTGGCGATCCACGAGGTGGTAGAGGCCAGGCGGGCCTGTCACCTTGTTAGACTGCGCTATACAAATATAGAGGGCTATACCAAAATAGAGAAACCTCTATTGCAACGCTCCAGAATGGGGGGAAAGAAACTAACCTTGAAATCATTGGCCCCGGCAGAGAGGAACTGATCGCCCACATGCAATGTATGAGAAGGCTCGATCCCCCCAAAGTAGCGCTGGCAGGCGCGCACGCCCCAGGATTTGTCGCCGATGTCGACGAAGACGTCGTTGCCGCCTGCTTATCAGTTAGTGGGGTGGGGAGTATCGGAAGGGATGACGAAATGATTTAGGACGGGGGGGAAATCATTTGGATGAAAACGTAGTTATGATAAGGCATACCGTTGAAGGCGCAAAACGGAAGACGGGCCCCAACGGCGGTCCGCTCCAGTGTGTTCTGCACGACGAGGACAGTCTCCTCGAGCTGTTCGCGGGCGATCCTCGCCCGATCCACCGGGTAGACCCCCACTGCGCGGTCCTTGCGCAGCACGGCGACGGGTAACTGCAGGTTCGCGGCGCAGGCGCGGAGAGACGCCTCGGCCAGGTCCAGCAGGCCCGTGATGTCGTCATCATGCCACGCGGTCATCTCCGGTAGCAGCCACTCATCGCGCGGCACGTACGACAGGCGGTGCGGGGAGGCAGCGTCAAACCGGAAAAGGAAATTGCTCTCGCCGCCCATGACGACGAGGCCGGCCTGTTGCTCGGCGGGGAGGTCGCACACGGCGTCGAGGAGCCCGTGCAGGCGCTCGTAGTACTTGGCCGCCTCGGTGTAGCCGGCGGCGGTGACAATGCCGACGCGACGGCCCTGACGCAGCAGACGCAGGATGCGCGGGAGGGTGGGGTTGTCCGGGGTGAGGTTGGCGCCGTCGTCGTAGAGGGTCACGTCCCCGTCGAAGGTGACGAGGTCGGGTCCGCTGTGGGCGCGCACCAGGCCCAGCAGCTGGGCGGTGTTGAGGATGAGACGGACATCGTTGAAGGAGGGGGCGACGAAGCGGCGGCGGCTGATGACGCGGGCGCGGTCCTGCCGCGTGAAGGCGTCTTCGAGATGCAGGGGGGTGAAGAAGGAGCCGATGGAGGGGACCAGCAGCTTCAGCTTGGATTTTCCGGGGGCGCCGATGCGGGTGTGGTGGGCATGATCGTGAATGAGCTGTTCGACGTCTCGAAAGATCTCCGCGTAGCGGTAGTGGGTGTCGGCGGCGACAACGGTCAGCGACTCGCCTCCTTGCGTGAGGTCTAAAGCTGTGGGTTGCGAGTGGAGGACGAAGGGAACGGCCAAGAGGCCTTTAATCCACTCGATCAGTTGATCTCGTCGGTGGGACTGGGAGGTTTAGTATGTGGTTATGTTATGTGTTGTTTGACCGTCTGACCTTGAGGGCGTCTATCTCGTTTAGTATTGGCTATGGGGGCAAGCATCGGGACAGACTCACATTCAACACGATAGCGGGTGGTCATGATGGTTATGGAGTGATGTCAAGAGCATAGATAGAAGATATATGTAAACAACAGACCAGGATGAGAGAGAGAGAGGAGAGAGGAGAGCGTGAGATGAGGGGAAACCAGGGACAGATCAACAACAGGTAACGTGACCGATAACAGATAAGATAAGATAAGATAAGACGGTCGAGACCCGCTTACGTCATGCAGATCTCCCGGTCCAATCAGAGCGTCAGGACGATCCTGCCCGATTGGGAGCCCGCGCCTTCAGGCTGCCACATTCGACACGCTCTCGAAGCGGCTGAAATGTGTATTTATCTCTTTTATTGAGTATTTATAATCACTGGGAGGATGACGACGACTATTATATTGCGTGAGCCATGGTATGACTCACTGAGAGGTCAGGGACGTAGCCGACTCGACGCAGCGCGCCCTGCCTTGACAAATGCTACTGAGTGGTTAATCCTGCGAATGGGGTGGGTGACAGTACGAGGAAACCGGGATGCCTGCACGACACGGCAAAAGTACGGGGAGGAGTATTTATAGAGGGGAAGAGACGTTGGGAGATAGTTATAGAGAAATATCCTCTCCAGAAACATATCCTCATTAAAAAGAAAGCTCAAATCACAAAACTCCTCCGGAAGAAAGAAACCTCGCCATGCATCCACCCCCATACTCGCCCTCCTCCTCCTCTCCCCCTCTCCCGCTCGATGAGAAAGTATCCTTCTATCCGGAACATCTCCTCCAGCGCGGACTCCAGATCCCCTCGCGAGATGACCGTCCCTCCTCAGGCTTTCCCTATCCGACCCTTCTGACCACATACGATGTCACTCCCCACCATTGGGAGCAGTTCACGGGCGAGATCACCGACGCTGCCCGCATGACCCGTCGCCAGTGGAAGACCGTCATCGGCCAGGGGTTGGGCGTTCTGGCTGTGGGCGGCCTGATGGTGGGCGGCCTGGGCGCCATCCCGGCCTGGTGGGTGACGCGACGGGCCCAGCGCAACCGGGAAGAGCAGAACCTTATCCGCGCGACGACGGAGTCAGCCTCGTCACCAGCGGCAGGCGAAGAGGAGGACATACGGGTCGACCGCGAGGTGGTGGCACTGGCCGACAAGATCCAACAATGGAACGAGACCTTTTTCGAGCCACGCGGGGTTGTGGTGCGTGTGGACCTGCCATGGGAGGCGCTGGAGGATCTGGACAAGATGGACGTTGGTTTGAAGGGCAAGCGAGGCGAAGCAGAAAACGTGTCGACGACCAATCCCGAAAAGTGGCACGGGAAGGCGTCGCGGAGGGCGCGGATCGTGATCATTCCGTTGGACAGAGGGGTATACTCAGAGACCACAGTGCAATAAAAAAACAAAAGTCATGTCGTTACATCGTTGATTCTTGTAGACATAAATAGTCCTGGTTTGTGCTGCTCAACTAGCTACACCTTGGTGGAACGATCCACCTGCGTCGGCTTTTCCCCCTCAACCATTTCCATCTTCTCCGACACGTTCTGATCACGCTGCGCGGCATCGCGGTTGCCATACAGTCCGATCTGGTACCACGGCAGCTCAAACAGCCGGTCGATCGTCTCGAGACTGCGACCGGCCGTCTCCGGCACGGAGAACCACACCCACACGCCGCCGATGAAGGTCACGACGGCGAAGAACCAGAAGGTCCCCTTGGGCGAGATCCCCCCGGCCGCCGGGGCCAGGAGCATGTTGGGCACCGCCCGCGAATTGCCGTACTGGTTGACAAAGTGGAGGGTCATGGCGATCGACGTGGCCAGGGCGCGAATGCGCAGCGGGAACAGTTCCGCCGTGAGCAGGTACTGCATGGAGTTCCAGCCCAGCGCCCACCCCGCCCCCGAGACGTAGATCATGGCGATGGCGCCGCGGCTGACGCCCCGCTTCGACTCGGGCAGCTGGAAGGTGTCGTCGATGCCCATGCGTGGCACATCGGTCAGGAAGGCCGCCACGTACAGCATCGCGATGCCCTGCAGGGTGATGCCCAGCAGCAGGGCGCGCTTGCGACCGATGACGTCGACCAGGAATAGGGCGCAGACGATGGCGGCCACGAGTTTGACGATGCCGAACACGGCGGTGACGAGCAGGGATTCGTTGTTGCCCGTGATCCCTAGCAGGGCGAACAGGTCCGGTGCATAGAGCGTGATGGAGCCGGCACCCGACCACTGCGATAGGATCTGGGCCATGGCGGCCATGTACAAGCGGTACAGGTTGCTGCGCACGAGGAAGGCCTCTTTCAGCACCCCAAGCGGTCCCGAGCCCATGGTGGCTTCTTTTTCCGCCTCGTGTGCGGTGTGGATGGCGGTGATCTCTTGGACGACATATTCGTGGTCCGGGGGGAGCTGGCGCACGCGTGATAGGTTGGTCAACGCCTGGTCAAACCGGCCCTTCTTGATGAGGAACCGCGGCGACTCATACTGCAAGAAAGACAGGAGGAAGATGAGGCCGGCAAAGATGATGTGCAGGCTGGTGGGGACCTCCCATCGTTTGTGTGTGTTGTCACCCATGTGCAGCTCGCAGCCATAGTTGGTGAAGTAGGCGAGCACGATCCCGATATAGACGAATCCCGTAAAGACGCACGTGCAGAGGCCACGAACGGATGCAGGGGCCTATCCATCGCCACACCATGTTAGTTGAGGGGTGGTATGCGACGGCAATAGGAGATGCCAGGACTCACGATCTCGGCCAAATAGACTGGGGCCACGACGACCGTCTGACCCACCCCCAGCCCCGCCACAAAGCGACCGGCGTAGACAGCCCCCAGGTTCCCATTCGAGCCCATAAAGATTGCGATGCCGATGATCCACAGCACGCAGAGCTGTCGCGTGGCCCAGAGTCGCCCGATGCGATCGCACACCACGAACGCACTGCCCATTGTCATTCCATCATTAGTGAATGAATACTCAAAACAGGACAGGTCATGGAACGCACAAGAGAGCACCCCCGACGGAGCCGATCTGGACCATGGCCGACACGTTGCCCTTGATATTCGTGCGCTCAACCTCGTTGTATCGATCAAAATGGATGGTTCGCTGAAAATCTTTCGAGTTGAAGGAACCCGAGATCAAGCCCTCGTCGATCCCCCGCGCAGCACCCATGAGGCCGAAGGAGAGCACGGCAAACCATAGTCGCCAATTGAACACCTCGCGGGGATCCGGAAGATCCCGCAGACGAAAGACATTGACTGGCTTCTTGGATCCCGCCATAATGTAGACTACGATAAGTTCGGGGAATCAGGAAGAAAGGGCCTCAGCCTCAGGAATCGAGGGGTTGGATGGTTTATATCGGACGGCAGTCGTCGATGGCACGCAGCGTCCGGCCTATGCGAGGAGTTGAACCTTGCATGCTCATGCTTTCTATCTCCCCGCAACGGTGCCAAAAGCTAGGAATCAAAGAAACTAGGATGTATGTTCGACATGGGATTTGCGGGGTTTCCGGCAGGGGTGTAGGGTTTACGATCCATCCGTCTTATTCAAAGCTTATGACCATCATGATCTCGTTTGTATGTCCCTAATTGTCCCATGACCCTGCAGGGTGTGGCCTCTCATCCAACCATCGACGAGATCAACCACCATGGTAGGACCGGTGGCTGGAAGTAACGTTTCCGCCACTGATCTACCCCGACTCGCTCCGACCACGTCCGTGGTCGCGTGAGGGGAACCCGTCTCTTCGATTTCCCCAGATTCCTTGACAAAGTGGAGTGATGGGACAGTTGGGGTAATGTGTCGGAATGGGTCCGCGTGGGTTATTCAGGCGGTTTGGACCGCTGTGAACAGCTTGATATGCCGACGAAGAAGCCGCGCGAGTGAATCCTCTCCTTTCCTGTCGTGATGCTGCGGGGAAACCCCCCAATTGGCTGGTCGAGCGGGGGGTGATCCCCTATTTGGTGGTGATGGCGATAAACTTGCCCTCGGAGGACGTCCTGCAGGATTTGGATCCTGGAACAAGCAATCACTCCAGAATTTCTCATTCCTGGGTCAGGAAGGATCTTCAATAGAGAATGTTCGGAGACAATCCGAAGATCGGGGGGTGGCCGAGATGAATCAAAACTCTAACGAACTCGACGAGGTTGACGAGGAGAGGAGAAGAATATCCGATCGCGAGAAAAACATAGAAATGATCGGAATGAGTACAATCAGGTGACCATAGGTGACTCGGAGGGGATTTACGATCTGTTGTTGCGACAAGATAGAGATCAACATTGGTATATTGACGGAGTATTGCCCATCCGACCGATATATATATTGACAGTTACAGACAGCCATTTCCACCATACAATGGTTCAACCCATCAACCAACAGGATGATGCATGCTCTGGTCGATTGTGACCAACTGAGATTATGCACACTGCCAGCAATGAATTGCTAAGACCAAAGACATCGATCAGCACTTATTCAGGTTCTATGATACGTGATATCCCAATGAACCATCTGGCAACTGGCAACTGGCAACTGGCAACAGCATGACACGTGCCAGGAACCAGCCCTAAACCAAGCAAAACAGCATTCGACGCCCCTTGGGCTGGCCCCACAGAGGAGCATTGCCATCTCTAGCTAATGAAAACAGACGAGCACCACGGGAGAAGGACCCAAAAGCCTACTAAACATATCACGGCCTCGGCATGACGCAAGGACATCATACCCGGCGTGAAGAAACCCACCTCAACCTCAACCACGGATGTGCCTCTGCAAGAATATATGTTGATACCAACCACGAAAAACCGAATGTCTCTCGAACCAAGATGCGGTGCAGGGGAGCCAGACTATCGAGGCCACTGAACAATAGATGGATGCCTATTGACCCACCACCGCCCCTTTTGAAGACTTCAAAGTCGATCGATCCCCCTGGGTGCCGACCTTGCCATGGAACTACCGACAACGAAGCAGCCTGGAAAAACGTCGGCTGATCGACAGTGGATAAAGCCCTCAAAATAGATTTTTAACGCCAATCATCTCCACCCAGAGCTGCATGTCTCGGGTAATCGATCCGGCCGTTTCCACGGTTGACATCGGGCGGTGCGCGCATTGAGGAAAATCCTCGACATCTCCACGTGGGACGGGTTTCTATTTTAGATTTTTCTTCTGGATATCAACATGTGGAAAGATCCCGAGCGGATGAGGGAACCCTGGCTTGACGGAGGACGAATATCCGGATTCAAGAATTTCCGGCGTGAAATGATCAGGGAGACTACAGCATGTCTCACCTAGATCATGTCTTAGCTTCCCCTGTGGGTCCACGCTTCTCGGTTGCTCGACAAAGCAGGCTTGATGAATATATAGAAATTTTGCCACCAGGAGCATATATCTAGTCCTGTTGACCTGGAGTTTTTCAATCCGATCATCAATTCAGTTCTCTCTCACTCCATTACAATCCATACAATCACAATGAAGCTCTCCATTGCTTCCATCGCTACCCTGCTCGGCGCTGTCAGCGCCGCCGCTGTGCCTGCTGTCTCGGCGGCTCCCGCGCTGCCCAAGGCCTTTACTCTCGTCGCGGAGGGCGGATACACCCTCCTGACCAACGGTGGTATGTTGCTACATCCTTATCTTTCACTCTGGTCTCCTCTAATAACATATCAGAAAACGTCTACTTCGGCGGCAATGGCACCGACAAGGAAATCCTCATCCGTGAGTCCATCCACCCACCCCATCTCGCGAACCAATCACCTAACAAACGCAGTCCATTCCGGCCCGAACGGCGCCCTGTCATACACCCAACGGAACGCCGTCCCCACAGCCTTCCAAAACCTCTACATCGTCGAGAACAACGTCTTGCCCCTCGGCCTGACCCGTCCTCACTCGGGCGCGCTGCCCGAGGGCGGCAACATGACCGCCTTTGGCGTTAACGAGAGGGGATTCTTGACCCAGGGAGACAAGGACTGGTTCGCTATTGACGGATACGGTGAGAATCCCGTGAAGGAGGTGTACTGGTATGGACGACACAGCTCGACGTACAAGGCCGCGCCGTTGTGGGTGAAGGAGTGCAAGGGTTGTTAGAGGGTTGATTGCGACGTCTGAGTGAGTGGTATATATCATATGGTGAAGATCGTGTACAAAATATGCAAGGCGCACATAGCGGCTCAAGAATAATACAAACGTTTAGAAAGTTAATTATATACTGCAGCGTAGGCAAGACGAAAAGCTAGTAACCGTCCTTCTTCTCAATAGAATGATCGACCTGGATTGCATCATCCGCTGACGTCGCCGGCTCACCCCGCTTCTCCTCGCGCACTGTCTGCACCAAAATGGCGGTGGTCCACAGCGCGAGGGCGATCGAACAGCCAATCATCGCCCACATGCCGCGGGTGAAGCGCGGCGCCAGATCGGCCGAGTAGAAGACCACGCTCCACCACGCGTTGATGGCGTTGTTGCCCAGGTTCATGCTGGCGATCACCACGGAGCGCTGGCGTGCATCTTGCCGGCGCATGGCGTCGTTGCACCAGGCGAAGAACGTCGCCTGGCAGGCGTACACCGCACCCGCCCAGTAGTACGCCGCGAAGACCGTCGTCGTGGAGTCGAAGCAAGCGAGGATCATCGCCGAGGTGGCCACCCCCGTGATCCCGATGAAGTAACCGACGAGGTAGCGCTTCCCGCCGAGCAGATCGGTCAGCGTCGCCCAGAAAAGCGTCGAGACGATGCCCACGGCCGGCACCCCGGTCGGGTAGTTGTTCAGCTGGGCCACGCTGTAGTGGTTGTTCGGGTGCGCCTTCATGTACAGCGCCAGCAGTGCATTGCTGGAGAACGACTCGGTCTCGCCGGCAATCACCCACAGCATGACGAAGCCCCACCAGTACCAGGAGGTGAACAGGCGCTTGAGGAACGCCTTGTTGAGCGGGCTGCGCGCCGCGTTGGTATCGGGGAGACGGGACACGGCCAGCTCCTTCTCCGCGGCGGTCAGATACGGCGCTGTGGTGGTGGTCGGAGTGTCCGGGAAGAGGAAGAGCCCGTAGAGGGCAATGGGCAGAGTCATCAGTCCGTCAATCTACCGTACATCAGTCAATCGTGGCCATTAGTAGAAAGACAGGGGAAAGGTTCCTACGATGAATAACCACCGCCACCCGGAGAGTCCCCGCACACCATCGAGCGAGGAATGGATTCCCGTCTGAATGAAACCTCCAAACATGGTGCCTGCCAGACCCGACGCCGTGAAGAGACCACTGCGCTTCCCCAGCTCGCGCTCGGTGTACCACGACCCCAGGATGTAGTGCGTGCCGGAGAAGGTACTGGCTTCGGCGATTCCCAAAAAGAAGCGGACGGCCATGATGCCGGTGGGCGACGACACCGCCGCCGTCACCATGGTCAAACCGCCCCAAAACAGGACCATGGCCGGAAAGAAGATGCGCGGGCGCCAGTACGTCAGCGCCAAGTTACACGGCACCTGGCCCACGACATATCCCACCGTGAAAATGGCGTTGATGACGGTCAGCTGGTTCCCCTGGAAGGAGAGCTCCTCCTTCATTCCGGAGACGTAGGCATTATTCAGGTTGGACCGGTCGAGGTAGTTGAAGAAGTAGGTGACGCAGCAAAAAGTAAGGATGAAGAAGTCAATCTTGAAGAGCAGCTTCGATTCGGCCGATTCCCACATCGTGACCAGATCCTCGTCCTTGAATGATCCCCCAATACACTGAACGAAACGATCCAGGAAATAAATGGGGGAGGGGGAATGCGCCCGTCGACCGCAGATAAAGGACTTGCGCCGGTGCGATGTCGGCTACCTCCGAGGATCACTCGATGAGGGGGCGGGAACGTGGCGTGTGGGGACCCCCATTTACGAGCAATCAATCAACCTAGAGCAGATCGCGCGGGGGAGAGAAATTGGAGATTGGAGGCCGTGTTTGCTCAATTGATCTAGCTGAAGGATCCGTTGGGGTCCTTCTTCTTGTATTCCATTTGTCGCGATGTTCTTCTTGTCTCCGTAATTGGCCTCGGCTATCAGGAGTCACGATAGTCCCCTGTAAATCCACTCCCCTGATAAGGAGGTTGAGGGTGCGAAGAAAGAGAACTAGTGATAATAGACAGTATAAAGCAAGAGTAACCGAAGTGGAGAGAGAGAGAGAGAGAGAGAGACTTCATTCTGCAGCGTCAAGATCTACTGAAGCGGCAGTGGGGCGTCACGTGGCGGGCACATGCATGATGACTCAGCACCAGCTCCATGAAGGCGGTGAGGATCGTGACGCCAACCAACTCACCCCGTGATTTTTCTCCTTATTCCCTCTCCATCCTTGACATTCGTGATCCGGTTCTGACCAGGATGCTGATCGGTCCTCCCGTCCGATTACGATTGGTGACACATGTGAGATCGCACGGTCGCGACTGAATCCGCTCGCCATGGGGTTGTTGGCGCCCTTTCGTGATAACCACCCGGAACGTCAGGCGGGTGTCGAGGAGAAAGCGACCGTGGTGGAGCAGCCCACCCGGTATAGTTTCTTCACGACCCGCCTAGAATCGCCCCTGTATGCCGGCAGTATTCACGAGCTCGCGTCGACCTATACCCCGTTTGAGACGTTGTTGGATACGGGCGAACACAGTGGTCTGTGGTGGCTCGATGTGGCATCCCCGGCGGACGGGGATATCGAGAGCCTGTCGCGCGCGTTCGACATCCATCCGCTGACGACGGAGGATATCAAGATTTGCGAGTCCCGCGAGAAGATCGAGCTGTTCGGGCCGTATTACTTTCTCTCGCTTCGTCCGCCGCAGGTACAGATGGACACGGCGTCGGGCGTTCGCACCTCGTCGCTCAACGTATATGCGTTGGTTTTTCGGGGGGGTGTCATCACCTTTACCTTTGGCGACTGTCCTCACCCGGCGCACGTCCGCTGTCGCATTAGGGAGCATCGCAGCCACCTGGCGCTGACGAGTGACTGGATCTGCTACGCTCTTATGTACGTGATGTTGGGGGTTTTGGTGTGGTGGGTTGCAGCGTACTGACACTCACAGTGACGATATCGTCGACGGCTTTGCCCCCTTTATCGATCGCATCGAGTCTGGGGTCGAAACGATGGAGGACAGCGTGTCGATCACGCGTCCGGACGACATCGGGCTGGCCCTGCAGAATATCTACCACTGTCGTAAGGAGGTCACCCGCATCCGTCAACTGCTGCACGACAAGACGGACGTCATCCGGTCGTTCGCCCGCCACTGCGACTCTTTTGGGGCTGCCTCGACGCAAGTGGCGCTTTACCTGAGTGATATCCAGGACCACGTTCTCACCATGATGGCCAATCTGGCCAACGCCGAGCAGATGCTCTCGCGTTCGCAATCCAAGTATCTGAGCCAGCTGTCGTTCGACTCGACGCGCATGCGCAACTCAATCGTGGCGGCGCTGAGTCGGCTGACGGTGGTCGCCTCGTGCATCGTCCCGATGCAGTTCATCACGTAGGTTTTGGTCCCAACTGAAAATCATTGGCGTCTGCTTACTGACTTGACAAGGGGTTTGATGGGCATGAACGTCCACATTCCAGGCCAAGATGCGGACGGGTTAAATTGGTGGCTAGGAATTCTAGGCTTGATTTTAGGGTTGATCGCACTGTTACTGGTGATCGCCAAGAAGACCCGATTCTTATAATGAGACAACTTTCTTCATCGACATTCATTTTCCTTAAAGATAGTTCTTTACTCGACGCCTACTCATGGTGCACCACCTTGGCCGGCACGGTGTTGACGCGCAGACTCAACAGATCCGGCCGAGAGTAGTGGCCCACCGGGTCACACAAATTTTTGGCGGCGTGGATCGCGTCCAGATCGACATCCGCCGTCAGGATTCCCTCCTCACCCACGGGCATAGGCTCCGCCAGCGGGCTCCCATCCGGCCCGAAGATCATCGCAAAACCACCGCCGTCCTGTAGTCCGTGTCAGTGTCAGTCTTATTCTCGTCGAGTTGGCATCGCAGGGGGGGGAGGTCGCATACCCCGTGGAAAATCCCTCGGTCCTTCACCCCCATCAGCTCGTGGGTCTCGGCTTTCATCACCCCCGTCGCGCAGAGGACAAATGTCTGGCCCTCCATCGCGATCATCTGACTCAGGCGCAGGTTCGCCTCGCCCGAATTGCTGTATGGCATGGGGGAGTCGACCTCGCGCGGGTGTGCTGGGAACGAAGGCCACGCCGCCACGTGGATCTGCACGTTCTGGCTGTACTCGTAGTACCGAAGGAGGGGCTGCAGATTTTCCCAACAGTTCAGGGCGCCAATCCGGCCGTGCTGGGAGTCGACAACACATTTCAGGGAGTCGGCCTGGCCTTCCCCCCACAGGCTACGCTCCACATGGGTGGGCTTGATCTTGCGACGGTTGTGGATAATTTCGCCGGATTCGTTGATGAAGGCCTGCATGACTTGAAGATGAGCGGATGTTGATTGGGAAATCTTGGTTAGAAGGGGGAGGGGGAGGGGCAAAGCCGACCTGAGCCATGTAGATACTGCCATTATCCTTTTCGCTATACCCCAACACGACAAATATGGAATGCTCCTTGCAGGCATTCTGAATGCGTCGCATCTGTGGCGAGTCCCTGGGCAACGACTGGGCGATGTACTTGGAGAAGAACCCGGCGGACTCCAAGGGACATTGTGACCAGAGGGGCCTGTACAGTCGTTAGAATCTCCAATCTTCTCTTCCCTTGATATTGAATCCGCGTCCAGCGACATCCGAGAGGGAATACCAAGGATACCCTCCGACCCAGACCTCCGGAAAGCCTAGGACCTGCACGCCTTTCTCCGAGGCCTCTTGAATGAGCTTGACGGCTTTGTTGACGCCCCCCTCCAGATCCAGGTACACTGGCTCGGCCTGAATGGCACCGACACGGACAGTAGGCATGTTGAACAATGGAGACGGTATGTATTACTCGCAAGACGAATAAAAAAAATAATTCCAGGGAGGCGGGGTGAAGCGTCGGCGTGTCTATACGTACTCAATATATATATATACCCCTCACCTCCTGCCAACGTGACGCTAAGGTTCGTATGACAGTCAATCTGCAGTGATTTTACTCTTTTCTCTCTAGTCTCCATTCCTTCTCCTCTCACTTCTCCTCAATTCTACCATACTGGTTGGACTAGCAATTTTAGTCCCGTCACCAGGTTCAGCCTTGTCCGATCAACGTGATAAAGACAGAGAGAGGTACATTCCGTCATGGTCTGCTCTTGATATTCTCGTTACGTATTATTTTGACCCCTTATGGGATGAGGCCTTGGACACTTGACGAGTGAGAGTCTATCGTCGGAATAGACGCTTGACGCCTCTGACTATGGCATTCACCCCCCTACTCAATTGCCGATAAACTGGGACGATGGGTTTCCCGACGACCCAGACCACGAAAGCGAACCAAGCGTCGGGAAACAAGCGAACGGCGATAGCCCAGGGCCAACTGATGGCCGCGACCAGGACGCAAATTGCCCACTGTTCCCCATAGATGGGTACGATGCTGAACGCAGCCCCGCCGAAATAAGCGATAATGATTTGACAGCCCACCATGAGACCGGTGATGCCGATGAAAAACCAATTGCGGTGGAGGCCCGTGAAGATATTGAATTTGTTGTCTAGACGACGGTTGTTGAACTCGTTGAAGACCTGCATCCACACAAACGTGTTGAAAACGATGGATCGACGCTCGGCGTCGGGGTAGGGTAGCAGTCGGTGGCCGAAATGCAGGGTCAGGGTCACCGTCAGTTGGAAGATAGATTGGCCGATGATCATTTTCCACATAGTGGTAGAGATGAGAGGGGCGCCCTTTTTGGCGGGCGGTCGGTCGAGGATCTCTTCTGTGGGAGGGTCTGTCGCGAGAGCCAGGGCGGCGAGAGAATCCCTGGAAACGGGGTTAGACGGTGTTGGGAATGGAAGGAATCGAGACTTACATGATGAGGTTGATCCACAGGAGCTGAACGGCTGTCAGCACTGACCGCATCTCCGGGTCGGACACGGACGATATGAAGGTCAACAAGACAGCGGTGATATTGACTGTCAACTGGAATTGTAGAAATTTGCGGACGGCATCGTTGACAGCTCGTCCCCACATCAATGCAGTAAGGATCGAGGCAAAATTGTCGTCCATGAGAACGATCGCCGACGCTTCTTTAGCGACTTCCGTTCCAGAGATGCCCATTGAAAACCCAATGTTCGCTGCTTTGAGTGCTGGTCCATCGTTAGTGCCGTCGCCAGTCACGGCCACAATCTCTCCCATGTCTCGGAGTCGGGTGACTAGGATCTTCTTGTCCTCGGGCGAGGAGCGCGCCAGCACCTGCAGGTGGGGGAGCACTTCGTTGAACTGCTCATCGGATAGCGTGCGAAACTGCGGTCCCTCCATGACCACGCCCCCGGAGTAGATGCCACAGTCGGTGGCGATAGCTTTGGCGGTGACCATGTTGTCGCCAGTGACCATCCGGACGGTCACGCCGGCATGCTGACACTTGGCCACGGCTTCGGGAACACCGGGGCGAATGGGATCCTGAATACCCACGATGCCGACCAAGACCATATCTTCCAGCAGTAAAGCTAGGTTTGCCCCATTGGGATCATCCTGACTGACAGCTTCGACTGGCGGCCATGTCGGAAAGTCCCGACAAACCAGGGATATGGTGCGAAGAGACTGTCTTGCATAGTCCAAAATAACGTCGTCCAGACGGCCCCGTTCAGCATCGTCCAGGTGGCGATTGCCTCCAGAAGGCGTGCATATCCGGGCGCTATAGCCAAGAAGGATCTCTGCGGCGCCCTTGACAAGAAACCGATACCGTCCGTCTGGGAGTTGTATGACGGCACCCATGCATTTGCGACTAGAGTCGAATGGCATCAGTTGGACGAGTTTGGCGTTCGCCCTCTCTTCCGCTAGGGACCCCATTCCAAGCACATCGCGAGCGAATCCCAGCAGGGCGGTCTCTGTTTTGGAACCGACGAATCCCAGTGCACCACCTTCTTCGCCTTCAAAGGCAGTCGAGTTTATGGCGACCGACTCGATTAGCATACGTCGATACTCCGCGGCTATGTCGCGCGCGAATGCAGTTGACCGGCGTTCGCCACCGGTTTGGTTCTTGTCGTCAAAGCCGTCGGCACCGAAAGTTCCTGTAACGACCGTCATACGGTTCTGAGTCAAGGTGCCTGTCTTGTCGGAGCACACGGTGGTCGCATTTCCCATCGTCTCACATGACTTGAGGACACGGACTAGGTTGTTCAGTTTCACCATGCGGGTCGTCGCAAAAGCGAGGGCTAAAGTGACGGCCAAGGGTAAGCCCTCGGGAACGGCCACAACGATCACCGTGATGGCCACGATGAGGATATCAGTGAACTCGGACGCTCGCTCGGTGCTGCTCAGATGATTGCTCGGGAGTGACCCGAGGAATCGGAACAGTAACACGAAAAAGAGAAGTATGGCGGCAGCGCTCCCAAGCTTCGCGATAGCCGTCGCTAGCTTGTCCAGTTTTTTCTGTAGCGGAGTAGCTTCCATATCCTGGCGCATCGCCATGAGAATCTTGCCGTAGCTGGCATTCACACCAACTGACGTGACCAAGCAGGTGCCAACGCCTTCCAGGACCTTGCTCCCGGAGATGATAAACGGATCTAGATCTCCGAGATTGGAATGACCCTGCTCTATCAGATGCACCGCGCGCTCTGCTCCCGTCTTTTTCAGCTGATCCGACTCGCCTGTCGCAGACGACTCATCACACTTCACGTTGTGTCCTTCAATGAAAATCGCGTCCACAGGCACTAGATCGCCAGGTTCAAGGTGCAAGATGTCGCCAACCAGGAGGTCATGCACCGAAATACGGACGGCCTTACCTGACCGAGTGACAGTCACTTCCCGGTCTTCCTTCTTCGCGTTGAGTTTCATAAAGGCCCTCTCCTTCTGGTAGTCGTTTAATGAGCCCACCATGACAACAATCACGATGGCGACGCATATGGCACACCCTTCGACCCAGTCAACCGACATGCCTTCTCCCGGCTCGTGCGTCTCAAAGGTCTCGTATAGCCCTAATGCCAGTGATATCATGGCTGCTACTGTTAAGAGGATTAGGACTTTGTCATTATAGGCTATCCATACCAGCTTCCAAAGTGGCGTGGGTTTCTTCTCCGGAAGCACATTGCGCTTGAATACTCGGATTCGCTCCGTAGCGGTTGGATATGAACCCGAAACGTTACTGCCGCCATCTTTGGTTGTGGAGGCCATGGGAAGCCCCGCCTCTATATCAGTATGGATGCCCTTCGCGAGCCCTGAGAGCCCACCCAAAGCCACGAGAGCAGGTAATGACTTGGGGTTGAAAAGCTTGTTGAGTTGGCCCGGCGAGAACGAGAATGGGTTATTCTCCACCTGGAAGTCAGACTCACAGCCAGGGTCGGGCTGCAGAGGATTGTCTTTTTCCATCATTGAGAATATACTGGATACTGAACTTGACCGTCGCTGCTTTTCCGAGGGAACCTCCAACTGGGATCTGCTGGGCGCGATAGTGCTACCACTCATCGCGCGATCTCGACCGAGGTATTCGCCTGCGGCGGGCGTCAGGTTGCTGGAATGGTCTTGCTGGATCGCTCCGTTCGTCAGTAGCGTCCCCTGCTGGCCGTAGGACTCCACGGTTATCGTATTGATCTCCTAGATAGAGGTCAGTTTTGAAAGAGTCCGAAAAATACGACCCACGACTGACGGGAACATGGACGGTAATCGCTGGCAAAGATATCGAGGAGGCAACCTCGGTGCCATCCGACGACCGCATGATTTGGGTAGTGTGGTTATGCGTCTTGGGCTTCCATGAGGAAATGGTACCCTTAGCGCCTAGGAGTATACACCGGGACAGTAAATTTAAAAGAGACCTGCACAGCCCCCTTGACTAGGATCTAGAGCCGGGGGGTTGAAACTTTGTCAACGCGGCACCTGTGGCCGAGTGGTCCCAAGAAGTCCAACGCGGAGCCAAGCCCGCTCTCCCACCCGACTTGCGAACTATATCTCCCAATTATCGGCACAGGATGGTCGCGGCACCAGCATATTTCAATCGACTTGCGATGATCGCACACACTTAACTGTGACAGATCAGTGAGTTCTCACGGACTCCGGGCACAGCCTGTCACCTCTCACCGCATGTGCTATATTGCTGTGGTTACCTAACGCCTAAAGTGCGGCTTTATTCAGATCCATAAGCATTGCCGTAGCACTGATGTCATTGTCAAAAACCAGCAAATGATGCATCCTAGCGCTGGTGGAATCTTGAGCCTCAAGCACACCCCTGTGGAACACTCGACATGTCGGAGGTGATAAGCTACCGACTTTCTACTGATAGCCTCTTCGGGTAGCTCCTGGCCTCGCCCGGGAAGGGCGGAGCCTTGCCCGAGCTATGGAAAGTCGATCGCCCTGGATCCCTCCCCCAGTGGTTTGGCGCGCAGCCTATCCGAAAAACTGAAAGGGGCGGAGCGAGGCTGGTCTATAACCTAACCGGCCCGGGGCACACGGACTCGATTATGAAGGGATTTCCAGAACTCTACGAGAATGAATATCCTCTCATCCGGTAACTGCCCAAGCTATCCATTGTCTGGCCCACAGAGAGATCTTGGGGCTAAGTTCTCACGAAAAAGTGCTTGATATCCACAGTCTAGTGACCAGTTGTTGGGATATCAGCCATATCAAGCCCGAACAAGATACCGTCCCAGTGGCTAAAATCAGTGGGGCCAAGCCTTGGACAGAATCCACACGAAGCTGGGGCAGTAAAATGCCGTGGAATCGTTGGCTCCCTGTGGCTACGGTATGTTGGCGGCTAAGAGAGGCCGATTGATGAGGTCGACCGTGGACCAAATGAATTAATAGCATGCAAACTGAACACTGAATAGTGTATCCCCTCATGTGCTACTCACGGCGGGATACAACGAAAGTAACAGGACTTTTATAGCTCCATTGTGGCTCTGCTGTCCGCATTCACTCGAGGATCAAGAGGATAACTATTGGAATATCAGTCAATATCGAGCCTAACCAAGTGTCGATCAATGTTTTGGGTCCAGTGGTCTAACAACAACTGTGCCGCTGTGTAGAGCTGTTTGTAGTGACTCAACTTGTGATAGTCACTCGATCAAATGCGTAACAGCAGGGCTTCTTCACGACGGTGAAATTGGGGACGATGACGCTGCAGTCGCGCTTCTTTGTGGACCGTGACTCTAGGGTCATGGATAGACCTGATGTAATTTCTTCGAGAGACACTCAATCCCGCCATAGTTACTCCGTACCAAATGGCATGCGCTGGAGTTTTCGACAGCACATACGGGCTCCCCCCGTCAAAGCACCAACGTTTGCTCTATCTGGCACAGCCCTTGTATCTACTGCGGTTTTCGGTGAGTCAGTACTTGGATCCGCAGCATCTTCATTCGAGTCTTGTAATCAACCCGTGCTGGACATCAATGCTGAATTCGACTTACCGGGAAGATACCTTTAACATTTGGGCCGATTGCAGAAACACCCCTGACCCAAGCCAGCTGCTACCCTACTACAGGTCGTATCCACCAATTGGCATAGTCTTGGGTAAGAGATAATGCCCACCCACTGTCTTCTGCATGGAAAGAAGCTGGATCGACGATGCGAGTGGATCGACGAGGATGATCGTGGTGGCAGTGCTCTTGTCTAAGCGGGGCATGCCGTACCCCTCGATATCGCACATTGCACCTACCAGCCAACCCCACGAAGCACCACCATGTAATTAATGTGGCAGGTCTTGATGGATTATTTCCAAGCAGCTGGTTAGCACCTTGCTCAGCTCTCATGGTAGGGTGGCCGATTGACTTGTTGTTGCTGTGCTGACCCTCGCATTGCGAAGCTGCCTTACTACCTGCGGTCACGAATCTTACAGCAATGGATGTACCGCCGCCCTCGCCCGAGTCAAATTCTCAAATCCCTCAGCAGCATCTGACGGTAGAGAACCAGCCGGTTGGGACCTGGTCACGGCCTAAATCAGTGGCAGCAGCTTGTGAGCGCTGTCGGAGGCGAAAGATTCGCTGCGATGGGGACACTCCCTGTGCTACCTGTCGACGGTTCTCCATAGATTGTATTCGACACCGCAAAGGAGCGGCGCATGTTGTCTTGGAGGGACGAATACAAGAATTAGAGGCACAGGTCGCCACGCTCAGTGCCATACTTTCAAGATCGCAGAATGGCTCCGTGGTCGAGAATTTACTGTTAATGCCTCCACTCCCGACCCATCCCAGTCCCACTGATTCCATGTCGTCTACATTTGGATATCCAGCAGTTGGCCCAGATGTACATCACGGGGCCGTGCCGCCGTTGGATATCCCCAGGATCCAAATTGTAGAGTGTGCGAATATGAACGCCATGCCAATGACAATGTCGCCATCCGGAGTTCCGGTGGCGTCGCGCTCTAGCACGATGTCGGCGATTATGGATACCAGGCTGATGCCGACCCAGCTGGGCATCAACCTCTCCCCACCACTGTCTGCTTCCTCATCCCCAACATGGGAGGCGCAATCTGCTCTCTCGCCTGGAAGCTTCGCGATGCCCTCCCCTTCGCGAAGGTCATCTGCGTCGTCGTTGGCACTAGATACGAACTTCGATCTGCCAGACTGTTTCTCATCAGAAGCGGGTGATTCCTTGCTGCAAGTACAGGGATTTGGAGTTTCTGCTTTCGGAGATGAACTAGAGCACTTTAATTTAACCACTCGTGCCGAAGCCGATGGTCTCTTAAATTTCATTTGCGACAGAGCCCCTGGATTGGGCGTGCCGCTTAGTCGAGAATCTCTTCAAGCTTCCCTTAACATCGTCTATGACCACGAGACACTGACTCCTACCAACCCCTGCTCAGTGTCTATGGCGCGGTTCCAGGTATACATGGCTATGGCAGCTGCACTGCGCTTACGGTCAGATGTAAGAGGGGAGGAAAACCCGATGCTCGGAAACTGCTACCGGCTGGCCTTGGAACAGATACAGTCTTCTCAATTTTGGACGCAACCACTGGCCTATGGAGCGGCAATGTTGATAGTGCTATTCGCAAGGGCCACCCAGGAGTCCTCCGGTCTTGGATGACAGTAATTACGAAAAATATCATTGTACTTTTAAATCAAGACTATGTTCATGGCGGTCAAATTATGTCCACAAAGCGCTTTTTGTTGGCATATCATTCATATCTTGGTCGGCGAAAGATACCGTTCGATAATTTTTTTTTCATGCAGCGCCCCGTTAACGATACTATGCGCGTATCTCCAGTCCTAGAGACTTTTGATGCTCCTTAACTCCATCCATCAACACGCCGAGGTCCTTCTCTGTCAGCTCCCACTCACGTTCCATCACTTCCCGAGCATGCTCGCTTCGCGGCTCGAAGACCACCTCGAACGGGTCTGGACCCGACACAAAGCCCGAGCCAAATGCGAGATCGTCTACAGGGACGGGTTTACCCCCGGGACCCCGAGGTCGAGAAATGTTGAATCCCCAGAGCATGCGCGCAATCAGCATGAAGAGCGAGTTCCTGGCAATGTGACGTCCGGTGCAGATGCGACGGCCGTAGCCGAAATAGCTGCTGAAGCGGTTGGGATCGTCCGACGCGGTCAGCCACCGTTCGGGGCGGAACTCGAGAGGCCGGTCAAAGTGGTTCTCGTCCTGGCACATGGACCAGAACAATGGGATGATGGTGGCGCCCTTGGGAATGCGATACCCGTTGTAGGTGTCTTCTCGCGTTGTAGCATGAGGAACGCCCTGGGGGGCGAGCGGACGCCATCGCAGCGTCTCCTCCACAACGGCCTGGATGTAGGGGAGATGATTTTTATCTTGCCAGCCGGGCAGTCGATCGTGCCCGACTACGCGGTCAAGCTCTTCTTGGGCGCTCGCAACGAACGCAGGATACGCCTGGGTGGCAAGAACGAATATGTTCATGGCAGTGGTGGTAGTTTCAAAGCCGGCGTTGACCAGAATACCCAGATCGTATGCAAACTCGAGGGTATTCATTTCCTTGGACTGCTTAGACTTTGAGAATTCCTTGGTCCAGTTCCAGGAGTCGCTCGCAAGGGCACGGTTCATGCTCTTGATGTGCGCCTCGGATTCGACCTTGAACAACTTCTCAGCGAAGCGTTTCCAGGGGGCCAGACACGGTGGCAGATGATTGAGAATAGGAATTGCATCCACGATCCAGGTGCCTACCCGCGCGGCGATGACAAAGTTATCTTGTACTTCACGGGCCCAGTCGATCTCGGGCTCGGTGCCTGTCTCCAGACGAAAGCCGTACGCGAGGGCGAACAGGACGCTGCTGCTGTAGCGCTCGAAAGCATTCGTGAAATTATTAGACGAAAGCAAGCCGCGCAGCAGCTGCTTGCTTTCGAGGTCTTGGATGGGGAGATAGGTGGAAGAGGCGCGCGGAGCGAGGACGGGAGCCTCCATCCTCTGATGAAGTTTGTAACGCTCGTCATACGGACGTATTAAGAGATGCATGCCCTTGGTGACGTTGTCGCGGGCCATGACCATCCATGGCCGATCGCTGTAGATGTTGCTGCGCTTGTCGAGGAGGTCTTTTGCGATGGCGGCATCTGAAATGAAGATGGTGGTCTGGCCTCCAAACTGGGCGCTGACAATGGGACCATACCTCTTACACCAGGCGTCGAAGGTGCGCCAGGGCAGCACCTGCGGTGCCTGATGGAGGTTTCCGATCAGAGGCAGCCGACGCGGACCGGGGGGAAGGCCACGGTCGCGACGATATTCATACAGGAGTCGCCAGACGACCAGGGCAATCAGCACTGTGGTAACGGTCAAACCCATCGCTGCTGAAGTTAAACGAGGTTCCCGTCTTCACACCAACTGCTGAAAACTTGTCCAGATGGGCAAAGGGCAGTCGCCGGGGTATTTATGACAGACGGCATTTTCCATTTCTCCGCCCGACATGGGATCGGCGCGTGCCCAAACGGAGATGAGAAACATAGCAACCCGTTTGAGTTGGCTAACCCATCCGTTTCGCCAATACCAGTGCAGCGGCTGTACTTGCGGGGTTTGACAGGGTGTTAGCTTGGGGCAACGCTCCAACACCAGCCGTGAGCTACTCAGAACACGGGCCCTAGGCTGGTGCGTCGAGCAGCTTGATCTTGATAGCGGATAGGACGCGGCGTCGTGTCATTGGGCTCAAGGAGGCCGCCGTTGAGACTAGGGCCCACCGGCCGTCAGGCTGCGTGTGCATCCATGCAAAATGGTGGAACCCGGAGCTATATAATTGGCTAAATCTTTAAGCCAAGGCTGTTGAATCCTTCAGTACATGCAGCCTTCTTTTGCCAAAACGGCCCGGCTCTGGGCGTTGATTCTGGTGTCAACCCGCGACGATAGTATCAGTTCACCGTGGCAGTAACTCGCGGGGCCATACCTTCTAGGTTGAATGAACGAAAGACTATTCAGAGGGTAGGGAGTCGGCAACACGCCCAATACCGGTCATCCCAACAAGCCATGGACGGGACGAGGACCAAATTGGCCAGCTTCAGTATTGAAATGCATTCGGGATCTAAAAGATCGGAAACATGATCAAGACATGACTTTATATGTACCGATAGACCCATATCACTGTGAGTTTTCTTTGAGTAGGCTGGGTCTAAGCTATTTATAGAAGACCACTTATACGACCCTCTGGCCCCAGCCCCAAATCTGATGCCTATCTATGACGGTCGTCGAGCGTGTTTGCGCGAGAAATTGTACCCCTGAATCAAGGCCTGATAGGGCTTATCTGTTCAACATTATGCAAGGGGGTGCAGAATGGTATCAGATGGACGTATCCTGTCCTTGGCTGCATTAACCACCCGGCGGAAGATCCACTAGCCTGGCAACAAGGAGGAGACAAGATAGCTCGTCTCGGCTATTTTTGGGAGCATTGAGTTACAAAAAGCGCGGCGATGGCATGCCGTTCATCCGGGTGATCAAGATTCCACCGTCTTGCCATGCGTCTATATACTCTAACTTTCTTGACAGCCGCCGTGGCTGGCACTTTCATTTCAGATGGGCAGACCCTGACCCTCAATAACATCCCCTACTTTCTCAGTGGCATTCCAGTCTCGCGATTTAAAAGTGACCTGGAAGACATCTCATTTCCCATCAGTTTGAGCCAGGGGATGGGGGTAGTCCCTCTCACCGTCCTTCCCATCAACGCCACTACGCAAATCGATTCGGTTCTGACCTCTTTTCGCCAACAAGATGATGTCTTCCAGGATGCCTTCTTGGGCGCTGTCTATCTCTCGTCAAGCGATCCGGGAGATCGTAATCTCTCCGTAGACGACGCTTGGTTGACACTCCAGTCGGCAGGCACGGAGACCCTACTCACGGGACAAGAGGTAGCCGCGGGCCCTGGGATTTCCGTTAACCTTACCGTGGACCTTCCCCCAGGGCCGTATTTTGTTTTCCGGCCTACCGGTGAGGTGTTCCGCGCATATCGGCTGTATCCCGACAATAATATGGCTTTTGTCCAAGCCGCCATTAGCGACGAGAAGGGGGGATTTATAGCCCTGCCTGCCGTGGCGGAAAACGCCATGACCAAGGATGTCGCCGTGCCTTCCCGACTATATTCGACACCGACGCGTGAACAGCCTTTGGCGGGCCTACGGGTGGGGGTAAAGGACATCTTCCACCTGAAGGGGCTCCGCACCAGTGGGGGCAGTCGAGCGTACTACTTTCTTCATGGACCACAGAACGTCACGGCGCCATCCATTCAAAGGTTGATCGACCTTGGAGCTATTGTCGTGGGCAAGACTGGCACGGTGCAGTTCGCCACTGGCGATCGGCCCACCGCCGATTGGATCGACTTCCACTGTCCCTTCAACCCGCGCGGAGATGGATACCAAGCACCTGGTGGGTCGTCGTCTGGGGCTGGAGCTGCGATCGCATCGTATGAATGGTTGGATTTGTCGGTTGGCAGCGATACGGGTGGCTCCGTGCGCTTGCCCGCGGCACTGCAAGGTGTATACGGCAACCGACCGTCGACGGGGGCCATCTCGCTCGAGCATGTCCTGCCACTCTCCTCGCCGCTAGATACGGCCGGGATGCTTGCGCGCCACCCGGGACTGTGGGCGCGCACCGTGCAAGCGTGGTATCCAAACTTCGCGCGCAACTACACCTCGTTTCCGCGGCGCCTGCTGCTGGCAGATGATGGGTGGGAAGGCGCCGGGATCAGTCCCCACGCCCATGAACACCTCACCCGCTTCGCGGACCGGCTGGAGGAGTTTCTACAGATTCCACGCGAAGTAGTGGACATTCAGCAGCGGTGGCGCGACACGCATGCCTCCCCACCTCTGGAGCTCAACGATCTGTTAAACGAAACATACGCCATCCTCACCGCAGTCGACCAGTACAATCGACTCGCGAAACCATTCTACGCGGAGTACGGGGCCATCCACGACGGTCGACGGCCCTTCATCAACCCCGGCCCCCGCCTCCGCTGGCAATGGGGACAGGATCGCGGTGGGGACGCAGCTTATGAGGTCGCCCTGCGCAACATGACAATCTTCCGCGAGTGGTGGGAGACCCTGGGCTTTGGGCAACCAGATGAGGAATCATGCTCTGAGTCCCTGATGGTCAGCATGTTTTCATCCGGTGAGGCCGACTACCGTGATAAGTACTATCCGTCAACCGTGCCGCCACCTGTCGGGTGGAGTACGGAATATGCCTCTGTCATGGCGGGAGCGCCAGAGGTGGTAGTGCCCCTGGGCGAGATCCCCTATCAGAGTAGGATCACTTTGCATGAGGAGCACCTTCCTGTCGCGGCGGCGCTGCAGATGGCGCGGGGATGCGACCACGTCCTGGCCGATTTGGTGGCCGCTTTGGGCGAAAAGGGTATATTGCAGTCTGTAGGGGTTGGGCCTCGTTTGTATTCCTCCTGATCGGTTGTCCGTGTTGTATGGTACGGTGGCTACGGTCTCAGCACCTGGAAGTTATTGTCCTCCTAGACTTGTCCTTGCACATGCATTTCGCTATAAACCGTGCATACCCAGTTACTACACGGGGATGGGTTCAACTCCCGTTCGAGACTAAGTATATGTGAGATTGCGATTCGTCTGCGAACCAGTGAGTCAAACTTTAGATTTTCGTGGTCAAATTTACTCATGGACTTGTATAAGTATTTCTCTAAATTAACCGCCTCCAAGGCGAAGTAAACATGTCGATATCCTGCCATATCCTGCTTTACAAAAAATCAATAAACAATACTCCATCCCACGCGAGGACGGCTCTTCCACCGGTCTATAGCTGCATTCAATTAGCCCTTGAACATATCCTCCTCAATCCCCACGTCGTCTTCCTTGGTCGGACCCTTTGGCATGAAAGTATACCGCACACATCCGGCATCAATATGACCGCCAGTGCCACCATTATTGCCTGCGACTGTCAGTCTCGTATGCTTCCATATCAATCGAGGTTAGACTTACACTTCAGATAGTTGTTCAAGATGAGACTCCGACAGGTGACGCTGCTATCATTGGGCAGAGGTTGCTGCAAGCTCTGGGAGTTGCCCTCGGCCTCACACCCCTTGATCCACACTGCTCCTGTCCAAATGAACGGGTTGTTCAACCACCCGTTCGGCATCGTGGAGATCATGTTGTCCGGTGTGACCTTTGCGTCCTCGCCGTGGTCGTCGCACGATCTCGTCAGAATATCATTCCACCAATCGCTGCCTTCCGAGTAGGAGGGCACGTCATTGTGCCTCCACTTGTCAAAGCAAACCCGATCACTCAGCTTCAACTCGGGCTCTGGTTCAGGCTCGGGCTCTTCCGGACGACTGATGGAGTAAGAGTATGTCCCGCAGCCGACGTCTACCTTGCCACCCATGTTCAAGTTGTTTTGCGCTCCACACGAGCCTCCCATCAGGTCGAATGCCTCGCCGCATTGGAGACGACAATCTCCACCGTCCTTGTTGGGCTCAAAGCCGAGAGTAAACTGAGCAGGGTCGTGCGTTGGAGGGGGCATGCGTTTGTTCAACGTCTTTCCGTCCTTGTCGACGGTGGTCTCCGATTTCTCGTCCTTGGAGACATTGTCGCAGAATCCCCCGTAGATCTTGTCGGTGAAGAATTGCATTCCGAAGTCCGAGGGCTTGTCTGACTGACACTCGGCCCGCGGCGGCTTGCCCGTTGCCGTCGCCAATGGGTACGGGATGGCCGTCCAGGGCTCAAAGGCAGTCGTGGTCGTCACACCGGAGGTGCTGGAGCATGCGGTCGCGCGGGAGCACTTGGTTGAGCACTCGATCAGTCGGCCAGCGGCCGCGCATCCAACGTTGCAGTTGGTCGCGGTGTGCTTCTTGTCATTGTCACACTCGTCGTCGTTCTCCGTGTCGATCGAGTCCTGGGGGATGACATTGGTGCCTTTGAGAGCCTGGCCATTTACCATCTTCTGCCATACCAGAGGATACAGGAACTCGGCCACCTTGGCGGCTTGATCGGCTGTCATTCGTAAGCTCCCGGAGTGGCTGCGAACAAAGGCAATAGCCTGGTTCATGGCCCGGACGGCGTCGCCCTTGATCCTGGGTGGGATCTGAGTGCCCATAATGGTGAGCATCGTGCCGGCGATTGCGTTGTTCATCATCGTCAGCTCGGCTCCACACACGGAGCCCGAGAGGCCACCCAGGTCCCTAGCCTTCTTCTTCTCGAAGTCCTCGCCGTCAGGACAGTTGCCCGTCTGCTCTTTTCCGAGGTAGTCATCCAACATCTGGGCGATATCCTCGGGGATGACAATCCCCACGTCGCCTTTCTTGTGTCCGTCAGCATCATCTTTGTACGTGGTAACTGTAGCAGTGGCAGTTCTAGTCGTGGTCTGTCAGCGATGTCATGCCACGAGTACATGAGGAGGGGCTAGTACGTACGCTGAGGCGGTGGGAATCGGGGAGGCAGTGATGGTGATGGGTTGGGCGCCCTCGGTGGGAAACACGACGATCTCACTGGCCGTCGCCAGAGAAGATGCAGAGCTGATGACATGGGGCGGAACGTGGAAGGGCTGGTATTTCTCCTCCGACTTCTCCAGATACCACCCCACTCCAACGGCCATCAAGGCCCCCAAGATGGCCAGTGGCACCAGGGGAGCAAAGCGGGTCTGGAGTTCCGTCTCGGGCTTTTCGATGATCTGGCGGATCTTCACGAAACATTCCGAGTTCAACTGATCCTCACAGTCATTCTTGATGGTTTCTTGGATCTTATTCTTCATCTCATCGGAGATCGCCACGTCGACCCCATAGTCTGCTTTGCCGTTCCCAAGAATCTCAAGCGTGTCGCCTGTAGGCACCGCGATGTTTGTCTGCAAACAGGTGAGTGTCTGAATCATGGCACAAGGAGGCGGAGGAGAACATACTCCAGTGACTTGATAGTCGTTTGGGTTACCCAGTGTAAATGTGACTGCATCGCCCAAGGCGAGAGGAAACAAGCCCGCCAGGGCGAGTAGCGTCTGCGTGCCTCGCATTGTGTCCGGTTGGTTGTGCTTATTGTTGTTGTTGCGATGAATCAATTCAGAACGGAGTCGACATGACTTATATATTCGTCGGACGACGGACATATCCCGTCATGGACCGTTTCTCCAGAAATAGCACGCCTGGCGGGCTCAGCCCCTCGATGATGCTTTCGACACACCGTTCTCTTGCTCGTGCCGACATGATTATTTTGGCCCCCATCCTAGGGCTGCCATGCCGCCATGGCCAGAATCGATGCGGCTGGCGCTCGTGTTCGCGCGATTTAGTATCGATTTAATTTCGCTAGGGGCTAGTCAGGCAGTGTCTGCCTTGAGGATCTTGATATCGGACCTTGGCTTCAAAATTCGTGAAGAACCATTGGTTATGGGATCAGATAGGGTAGTATTTTGTTGCACAGCCCACCGTTCTTGCAAGAGTAAGCTGACGGATTTGTTCCCCGATCTCGTTGGCCCGTCAGCCCTGCTGGTGCAGGGGCCAAGCAACACTAACCCTAATGCTAACCTTAGTATTCTTCAGGCGCGTCAGTGGTCCAACCGCCATGCTTGCTGCAGCCTGCAGGGGTCAGGTACAGCCTCACTGCAAGGGTAAGACATCCCTCAGCCTTCAGCTAGACATTTAACCTTGCAGGAAAAAACACTATTTCTATTTTCGGTCTTATGGTGCGCTCCTGCTGGATCGTTCGGGCTGGCCGGTAGGATCGAGCGAACACGAAGGTGGGGGCTATGCTTATGGTCGGACGCCTGACGGATAGGCTAGATCCAGCCGGACTGTTGGCTTGTGAGAGGCACTGGGATGCGACATATGGAATAGGATGACATATAAAAGACATGAAGCGTCGCCGTCTTGGTTGAGTTCATCAAATTGACAACTTCCACGGTACCACCATCATGAAGCTCACACGCTTTCTTTCTCTCCTGGCGGTTCTCCAGCCAGTGCTGGGAGCCCCTTATGGATGTCAGTCTTCCCGGTTGCTTCCTTTACACACCACGGTCCATTGCTAATGCGTCTCCTTGTTAGGTGCCAAAAAACTATGCAGTCTCGAATCGCGCTCGTTCCGCCCAGACAGTCCTGTCGCTCTTGGGTTGGTCGAGCGCGACGAAGGCGACGAAGAAGCGACATGCACCCAGACATGTGGACCCATGGTGCGATACCCAGGGCAGAGCGACCCAGCGAAGCGAGATCTCAGCACCATTCAAGTGCACGGCGCCCCCAATTCGACGGATGAGAACCTACTGGAAGCGCGCACGTTGAACATCCCGCCAGACAACCGACTGGCCGGCTACATCAACGGCCAGATCAACCGCAAGACGTTCGACATGATCGTGTGGGAGCGCCACATCCCCACAGGCGACCCAGATGAGGAGCCTGAGGTCGAAGGTATGGGCACGTCACGGGCCCGGGAGTTTAGAGACGAGGCCTTTAGCATGGGAACCAACGGCCTCACGGGCTGCACCGTCATGGCCCTCGTCAGCCGCTCGGGAGCCTTTATGGGCCACTGGTTCGAAGACATCTCCTTCACTCCGACCAAATTTACCGTCGGCGAGGACGGCAAAAAGACCCCTGGTTGGCTCCAAGAATACAAAACTAGGGACAAGGCCTTTGAGCAGACAGTCGTCAAGGGCCTGAAAGAAGGCGCCAAGCAGGGCGATCACACGACCGAGCCGGGCAAGGTCGAGCAGGTGCCTCTCAGCGACCTGAAGGAGCAGCTTGAGGATGGCCACGCCAAGGGGTACTTGATGGTGCCCGAAGACGCCTGCCCCGGCATGGGGGCCGCCGGCTACGATAAGTACTATGTGAAACGGTGGGAAGCGATGAGAGGGGTCGTCTCGGGGGTCATTCCGGCCTATTCTGACCAGGGTCTCTGGAAGGAGCACAAGTACAGGAGGGACGATGATGTAGATCAGCGGAGAGCCGTGGATGGGTCAGCATTGCTGCAGTACGACCCCGACGACCGGTACGAGGAGGGAGGCAAGACGATGACTCGGAAGCGCGTGGTGATGTGGATGGGAACGGAGAAGATGCTCGATGACCAGTGGGCGAACAAGGAAGTGCCCAAGGGGATGTAACTGGGATTTTCTTTCCAATGGATAGCGCAGATGGATGAAGTATTGGTTGATCTAATTGAAATAGGATATAATTGAGATAAATATAGATGAGTTTTTTGGACTGTGGCAGTGCTAAGATCGGATGCCAAGCCTTGCCCTAAATCCGCCATCGTAATCCCTACAAAAACCCCCGACTTCCCCCACTCGATGTGTTATGACCATCCTCAACAACTTTCTATCCCATCATGACCTGGCCACACCTCCCGTCAGAGGTGCTCGAGACTATCTTGACGTATCTGGATTTGGCAAGCATCAAAGCGCTGCGTCTTGTTCAGCGGGAGCTGAGCGTTCGCTGCCTGGGCCCCCACTTTGTCCACCATGTAAGGGCCAGCACAGACTTGACCAGGGACAATCTCGCCTCGCTGGACGCTCTTGGACGAAATCCCGTGCTACGACAACATGTTCAAGAGCTGACCATTCTGGGTGTTTATTATGCCGCGGATGAGGCAAATGTGCGTCTTGGTCGTCGACCGTCCCCGAATGACTGGCGCGAATGGGAATGGACGGCGCCGAACCTTGAGTCCGATGTGGACTGGCTTGAGAAGCAACGCGCTACCCAGGAAGAATTGTCGTCGGAGGATGTGACAGATTTGCTAGCAAAGGCTCTTCAGCGATTCAAGTCCACGTCCTTGGAACGGATCAACCTGGACGTGTCAGTGGTCCTGGGTCCGAGTATGCGGACCGACACTCGGCACGGTGTTTGGCTTCAAACCTGGACCACCGCCTCGAAAGTATACCAGATGACCTTGGCTGCTATTGCAAGGAGCGGAATTGACATTACCCATCTTGATATCTACCGGCAGACGCCAAATTGCGCCGTCTTCCTTTCCAACTATACCCAAATCGGAGGACTGGACTTGATGGGCATCGGGACGACTCTGCAGCATTTGCAATTGAGCCTGTGCACCGACATTGATGACGGGACCTGGGAGTGGGAGTACGGCCGGGAGACGAGCACCAAGGTCATCGACCGCACCTTTGGCCATATGGTCGAACTGCCACGGGGAAACAAGCCCCAGGCAATACCCGGCCTGATCAAGCTTTTACAGGCAACCCCCAACCTGCGCCATCTAGACCTCCATCTCTATCACTTCCCGATGGACTGTGATGAGTATCATTTCATTGTGACTGCGCTCGCCGACCAAGTCACTCTTCCGCATCTACAGTCCTTGGCACTGTCTGGGTTCCCTGTGACTGAGGCGTCTCTCCTCCGCTTCCTCTCCACCCATGCCAACCTGGAGTCCCTGACCTTCCAGGAGATCCACATTGTTCAGGGGACATGGACTCCGATCTTCACACACATAAGCAACATGACCTCCCTAACGGCGGTCCACCTCTCAAATCTGTGGTGGAACGTGGGCGAAGCCCCCCCAAGTGACGACGCGGGGCCAATCGCGGCTCCAAGAAAATTAGTCAATTTGCATACGACATGGGATGAGGGAGACCCAATTACACCTTCTAAGCGGTTCCCTCCAGACGGTGGAGACCACTTCTTTGCCAGCCCGGGCATTTACATCGTACACCGGCGCAGTTTTGGCGCGGAGGATCTTCGCAGAGGGCTCGACTTCCGGCCCACTCCCAAGGCGGGAATGGGGTCAGCCAGGAGAAATGCATGGAAGAATCATCGACGTCAGACATATGGGCCTCCGGAGTTTAATCTGCTTGTTCCACCCAGACGAGGCTAGCTATACTTGCGCATGCATTATGTGGAAAGTCCGATTGAAAACAGTCACAACGATGGAAATTTCACGGGATTGAAGAACAGCAAAAAGGTTGCATGCAAATTATGAAGACGCGAGAGAACACACTTATACATCCATGAGAGGAATACATGTCTTACAACTTAACAGAGTCAAACTGTCGCTATATGTGGGGCGTCTACTCGATCAAAATGGTGCTACTCAATATGTGTGGAGATTGAGTATTCTCCTCCCAACTCCACCATCGTCACTTTCTTTGTTATTTGCTAGATTCGAGCACTCGCTTCGACGAGCTCGGTTTACATGCAACCTTCTACGTATTGATAGGGCCTCAAGTTTCGCCTAAATTGCTAGGGAGCAAAAAGTTTAGTATAATTAAACTAGTTCTACATCTAAATTGGCTGTTGTTCCACTATATATATATGTGTAGCTATACTGAGCATTTGTTGAGAGGCCCCTGTCCTAGAAATATATCGAACCAGCAAGACATACGGAATAACATATACATACAACCTCAATCAACGTGAGTTCCTTATAATGACTCAGGTCCCATTGTTGATATGTCACCGCAACATCTTTCTCGTGTTCTTCCTTCTCCCCTTATCGTCTACCCCCCAACCGCTATGAGCTATGAACTCTGGTTAAAGTCGACCACTATTCGCCCCGCCACCTGTCCCCGGCGTAACTTCTCCACTGCCTCTGGGAGTCGATCAATCGGATACACTTCGCAGATCTGCTTCAGCTGACCTCGACGCGCAAAATCCAACGCGACCGCCGTGTCGCTGCGGCTTCCCACTAGCGTGCCCTTGACGGCGAGGTTCTTGAGGATGAAGACGTTGGGATCACCTCCAACGGTCATTGTGCCTGCAGGAGCTAGCCCGATGCACATAATGATGCCCCCGATTCGGTCCCCCACGTACGAAATGGCTGTCTTGTACGCCGCCGGCGCCGTGACAAACACGCCGTGCGCGCCCACTCCATCGGCGGCAGCGATTACTGCGGCCGCAACATCGGGAGTCTCGACAAAATCGATGAAGGCCTCAGCCCCCATGGTGAGCGCTAACTCCCGCTTCGCAGCGCCCGTGTCGACCACGATCGGCCGCATCCCCATGGCTTTGGACATCTGCACACCTTGGATTCCCACACCACCACCGCCACCCGGGAATACCGCCCAGTTGCCCGGCTTCAGGCCGGATTGGGACAAGGAGCGATAGATGGTGGACGCACTGCACATAATGGGCCCGGCCACTTCGTCCGGCACCTCGTCGGGGATGGGTGATGCGTAGCGAGCGGGCGAGACGATGTATTGCTGGTAGGTGCCTGTATGGTGTCAGAGGACCGACCATATCAACGAAGACCGGCGCCTGAAGGGTTCACTCACCGGGCGCCATGAGACCGGTGTGGGTGGCCTTGGGGCAGTGAGTCTCTTTGTCGCCCCAGCACAACTCGCATGACCCACAGGTATCCAGCAGCGGCTTCACCCCCGCGCGGTCACCAAGTTTGAAGTTTGTCACATTTTGCCCGACCTTGACCACTACGCCCGCGCCCTCGTGGCCGGGGGATCGCACGCCGAAGGACGACATGGCTGGGAAACCCAGATCGCCCTGCATCATATGCAGGTCGGACGAGCACAACCCGGTCACATTCAGACGGAGCAAGATATCGTCCGGTCCTGGGAGGAAGTAACATCGTCGCCTCTGTTAGCGGAGGCATGCGATCGATGATAGGCAGTCTTACCTGGCTCTGGAACGGGCACCATTTCCACCCGGACTTCGAAATTGGGGCCCTCATTGACCACAACCCCGGCCTTGCAATGGGTAGGGATATCAAACTCAGGATTCGCCATTGCGGGAGCCATGATGTCCAAGCTGCCGAGTAGATGTTCTGTTGCAGTCAAGATGACAACGTCAGGGGCACGGTGTTGTGACGATTTCGGGGTCAGTTTAGAGGGAAATCACCCCGCCAAAGCATGACGGAATTCCTCCGCTGGTGGGCTTAGGTCCCCTCATTAGATCGTCTCGAGAAGGTGGAGCTATTCACCCTAGGTTGACCGAGTGATGAATGGCCATTGTGTGCAGCACTGGCGTTTTCGTAAACACCATGGCTGCTTATCAATGGCCTCTAGGCATGGGGCCATGCCTGCATCATTCGCACACTTGTGCCTGTGTTCTGTCGTGCATTGTATGGTGTTTCCGGGAGAATTTTCGGCGTGGACCCAGACCGAAGATGTCATGATAGGACACTCATTACGTATGGGCGCCCACAGCAGCAAAAGAGAAGACTGTCCATTACAGTTGTACATTATGATTACATACTTTACAAACAAAAAAAGAACATCCCCATACGCTGTAAATAGAAAAGATCAATCATACAGCAACCACCCTGTCGAACCACTCACGAATAGGGCCATCAGGATGGTCAAGATGCCGGCCCCCGCACGGTCAGCGGTCGTCACCCGCGTCGTGAAACGCCCCGGGGTCTGCTTGGGGGGCTTGGCGCCGCCCTCAGGGTTGCCTTCACTGGTCCCCCCGGTCTCCTCGGTGACGGGGGGATCCACTCGAGCAATGAGGGTCGACTGCATCACCTCGAGCGCCGCCATTTGGCTGCCGACATCCCGCAGGCCATCCCACTTTTGCTCGGACCAATTCAGGCCGCAGGTCGTGTGGGATTTTCCGCCCGTGCAGGTTTTGGCGGCCGCTTTGGCCGATGCGCGCAACTTGGGCATCACCCGGTCGTAGGTAAACGGTGCCATTTGCGTGGTTTTGGCCATCCACCGCGCCAGATAGCCCTTGAAGGACCGTTGATCCACCTCGCAGGTGTTGATCGGCTCACAGGCCCGTTCGTACATGACATCCTTGGGATCGTCTTTGAAGAAAACATCGGTCGCCTGCAGCAGGTTTTGCGTCCGTTCCTTCCAGACGGGATCGCCCTTGGTCTACGGCGGTCAATGCGGTGACTCTGACTGACATTCGGTGGATTTCGAACTCACCAAATTATACATCGTGGCGGCGCCGTGAAGGTACACTCCCGAGTTGTACGTCCACTCGATCTGGTTAAACTCGGTGCAGTTGTTCCGCTCATCCGCCCCGTCGTAGAAGAGGAAATCCTCGGTCATGAGCCCGATATCCATCGTCCAGTCCCAGGCCCGTTGCGCCCACTCGGCGTAGGTGCTGTTCCCCGTGTACATGGCCAGTCGCGCGGCCAGGTCAAAGAAGCACCCGTTGGAGATGGTGTTTTTGTACGTGTATCCGTTGTTCCAGGTGAAGATCTGCCAGCGCAAGCCCCCGCCGCAGGTGCCTTCATCCCATCGGGCGGCTTGCGTGTTAAAGACCGCTTGTACCTGAGCCAACCAGCCCGGGCTGCCTTCAGGCGGGTTGGGGAAATTGCGCTCGGCGGCCGACATGGCGGCAAACGCCCAGAAGGCCTGGTCATCGTTGCCCTCGGTGCGAGTCTGGTTGGTCGGCATATAGGTCCCGGTGTCGCCCGCCTGCCACAGCAACCCTTGGGTGGTGATGTCGTTCCACGTATCATCTCCCGTATAAAACCAATAGTCGACCAAGGCCGTGAACATGGCACCGGCTGTCATGTACCCCGGTGAGCCAGTTTCTCTCCTTTCTCTCGTTTCGTCGCATGTTGTGTAGACCTACCTTCCCACCAGTAGTACGGGTCCGGCAAATTGCCAGGTACGTCCCCGGGATTCATGCCCGTATAATGGGTCAGCATCTCCTTGGCTACCTCACGGCATGCTTTCTTAATGTTTTCTAAAGCCGTTAGTGTTATACGGACTTTCACCCCGCGAATTTACACTCACCCGGATCGTCCGGATTGAAATCAATCGCCTGGACGCCGGCCAGCAGCGCCAGGATTGTGAGCCAGGGTTTTCGCATGGTCTCTGTTCGTCGAGCGGTGCAGCAACAGCAGCGAGAGGAGAGAATGAGATCAAAAAAACTCGAACTCAACAGACAATGCTTAATAGCATACCGATCAACTGCACCGGGGGAATGTCACATTGGCATAGAAACGCGCTCCACATGGAGCCTTCGTTTCCTCCCCTCGAATGCGCCCCTCCCCATCGACACAGGGAATTCCACAATGTGATTGATTCCCTCTCAAACCGAAGGTCACATTGTTGTCGCATTGAAGGGTTGTTTTTTGGCAGGTGCATCAGCCAATGACGCGGTCATGATGAGTGGGCGGAGGACCGATCCAGGGGTCGCTGGCCGCATGCGGTCATCGAGCATTCCAATCCAACTCCTTGATTTGATCGGACCTGACTCGGTGCCTTTTTGCTTCTCGGGTCCTATGCATTTTGGTGGTTCGGACCTGGATCGTTCATCCCTGTGCGTCTTCTCCCTCGATTGAGCCCCTGGAGTGGCCTCCTCCCCTCCCTCCGCTAGGCCACCCTTTCTTCCTCTCGGATCGGCGTAATCGTGCTCGGTTGGAATTGGCAAACGATAAGTTTCTGTAGCGATCTGGTCCCGATAGACCGTCCAATCGTGGTTCGCCTACCAAGTTCAACCGCAGTCAAGTCCCATACTTTATTGTGATGCGTGCACGTTGCGTTGGAACTCTATCCTCCGCGCATCATGCGATTGCCCCTGATCCCATTAATTATCGCAGATGCCGTCAATGGTTAGGGAAGGGAATAAAATGATCACAAGATCGCGGGCGTGCCCCATTCACGCTTTTCAACGGTTTGATGCCGTGGTAATGCACTGACTGTCTTCAGTCTCGCTGCTTGTTGGTTATGCTGCTTGAGCCTAGGATCGAATGGGGGGATTTTGAGTCTTCGAAGCTTGCCTTGGATTCTGCGGGCGCGTGATAAAACTCCTCCCAGTATTCCCTCTGCCCCTGGCTGTCGATATCCAAATTACCAAACGTCCGGTCGGCCCCGGTATGGTTTCCAACACAGTGTTTGAGTCTGCCCGGTGAATTTGTCAATATTTGATTCGGCGGAACTGTCCAGGTACCACACGGTCACCGACACCAATCGTGGAGATTGAATTTAAATCTGTCGTCGGTCCCACGGACTTCGCGGAGTATAAAACATGCCAGCTGCCCCAAAGACGCCGTGATCGACAGGGATGTAGCTGCACTTGAGATCCCTGCACCTAGCCATCCCGGTCGCCGGCCACGATGTAACCCCGGCTACAATCGTGTTGTTTGAGAGTGTATTCAATAGGAATTAATTTCCCGGCGAAATACGGTGATTTGGCGAGATCGCCGAGTCTTAGAGGTGAAACTGGTAAAGTACGCAGTACATAGGCTGGCCACTACCCAACTCGCGACGACCCCCCTAGACAGTCGCACCATTTGGCTCACGATGAATATCCGATCGCTGCTTTCTTCCCTGGGAGTAGTGTTTGGGGCTGGAGCAGCGGTTATAACTCCTGGCGTGACCACTATTCCAGGATGGCATATTCAATCCAGCGCTCTGGCATCGGAAAACGTCAGTACTCTTTCGCTACCCGGCGCAAACATCAGAGGATGGCATCGCATGGGACCCCGAGGAACCGTGATGGCTGGAATGCTGGAGAGTAAAGTATACGAAGAGAAGGAGATATTCTTCTCCAACAACATGGATAAAATCGACGTATCGGGTTTTCAAGTTCCCTGGCTGTACCGCGAAGAGATCACGCTCGAGAAACCCGCCAAAGGACAGCATATCTTCCTCGTCACCCACGGCGTCACATCAAAAGCCGATATATACCTCAACGGAGAGAAAGTGGTTGATAGTAAGTTGCATCAAGGCTCATATGGTGGTCATCGCTACGACATCACAGCTCTCGTCAAGTCTGGACCAAACGCCTTCCTGGTGAAGGCCTATCCCACCAGCTATGTTCGCGACTTTGCCCAGAGCTTTGAGGACTGGAATCCGTATCCCCCCGACAATGGGACGGGGGTTTGGCGAAACATGGAAGTGCAGCACACTGGTGCGGTATCCATGTCTCCCGTTCGCGTCACGACCGACTTCACTAAGCCGGGCACTGAGGAGGTCAAAGTGTCCGTGATGACCGACCTTGTCAACCATGAAGATGCCCCAATGCGTGGGGTTGTGCAGGGCACAATCCAATTAGACGATGGATCGCAAACTGTTCCTCTGTCCCATAATTTCGAGCTGGACAGCAAGGGTAAAGCCACTATCAAAATCACCGTGCCCCTGAACAAGCCGAGAATATGGTGGCCTGCCGCATGGGGCAGCCAGCCTCTGTACACCGTGAATGCGAACGTGTCTCTAGCAGACGGCGGGGTCTCGGACAAACTACAGCCCACCAAATTCGGCGTCCGTCACGTCGCATCCGAGCTCAATGCACATGACGACACCTCGTTCACTGTGAATGGACACAAGTTCCACGTCAGGGGAGCGGGATACACCCCTGACATGTTCCTGCGTTTCGATCTCGAACGCGTGCGAACGATCTTCCAATACATGCTAGACATGGGCCTCAACACGGTGCGTCTGGAAGGCAAACAGGAGCACCCCGAGCTTTACGACCTGGCCGACAGCATGGGGCTCATGGTGATGGCCGGGTGGGAATGCTGCACTAAATGGGAGGGATGGAAGGTGAGCCTAGCCGGACTCCACGGCACATACATAGTTGGAACGCGCTGACTGGGATAGCACAACGACGAGGGATCCGGCGACTTGTGGACGGACAAAGACTACGCAATTGCACAAGCCGCCATGGAGCACGAGGCCGAGATGATGCAGGCCCACGCCTCGATGCTATGCTTTCTCGTCGCATCGGACTTCTGGCCCGACGATCGCGCGACCGCCATGTTCATGGACGTCCTGGATGGGATGAACTGGCCCAACCCGCTCATCGCATCGGCCAGCAAACGGGGCTTCCCCAAGCAGCTCGGACCCTCGGGTATGAAAATGGAGGGGCCCTACGACTGGGTACCGCCGAACTACTGGTACGAGGACCAGCTAGGCGCGGCGTTCGGGTTCGGCTCCGAGCTGGGCTCGGGCGTGGGCACACCCGAGCTCGGCAGTCTCAAGGAGTTTCTATCGGAGGCCGACCTGTCGGACCTGTGGAAGGAGCCGCATAAAGACCTCTACCACATGTCGAAGGAGCGGTCGAAGTTCGCCAATCGGGCGATCTACAACGACGCGCTGTATGCGCGGTACGGGGCGCCGACGGGGCTCGAAGACTACCTGTTGAAGGCGCAAATCATGGACTACGAGGCGACGCGCTCGCAGTTCGAAGCCTACGCCGCGCGGCAGAGCGCCGAGAAACCGGCCTCGGGCCTCATATACTGGATGTTGAACGGCGCGTGGCCGAACCTACACTGGCAGCTTTTCGACTACTACCTGCGGCCGGCAGGGTCGTACTTTGGGGCGAAAATCGGCAGTCGCATGGAACACGTAGCGTATGACTACAGGGAGCGAACTGTCCATATCATCAACCACGGCGTGGACAAGCAAGGGTCGCGCATGGTGACGATCGACCTCGTTGATACGAAGGGGAAGACCATCGTGTCGAAGAACAACACGGCTGAGACAGCGCCCCTATCATCAAAGCAAGTAACGGCAATTCCCGAGATTGGAAAACTCAAAGACATCGGATTCCTTCGACTGGTCTTGAAGGACACCACCAAGGACACGGACCTCAGCCGAAACGTGTATTGGGTCACTGCCGACAACGACGTCCTAGACTGGGACAAATCCACCTATTACGTGACGCCAGTAACAAAATATACCAACATGCAAGCGCTGAGCAAACTCTCCCGCGCGGAGGTGGCCGCGAAAGCGACACCACTGCCGGATGATGACAAGAGCAAGTTGACAAAGGTGCAGGTTATGCTAGAGAACAACGCGGACACCCCCGCATTCTTCCTACGGCTCACGGCTGTGAACTCCGTGTCTCACAAGGAGATTGCACCTGTGTACTGGTCGGATAACTACGTGACGCTGCTGCCTCGGGAGCGGTACACCGTGACGGTGGAGTTCGCGAGTGACCAGTGGGAGGTGGAATTATCTGGAGGGAACGTCGACAAGGTTGTCATTGGGCATAGTTGATAGACAGTTATAGTTTAGCTGCGAATGTGTACGGTAGCTGTCTTCATGAAATACGATAACAGTATTGCTTAACAATAGTCATTCAAACGTCTCGTTAATAAAAAAAAACCACACGTCACTTCAAGCCAAGACTTTCTCAACAGTCTGCGCATAGCGCAATAGCGCCTCATCTTTCATTCTACGCGCAATCAATTGCACGTGGCAGGGAGCGCCTTCGACTTCTTGGGGGCGGTCTACTCGCGTTAGTGGCGTCGTTGAGGGAGGACGGGAAACTTACACTCTGGGACATATTTGACATCGCGTGTAAAAGCGGCGTCGTCGGCCTCGTTGGCTTGACCGAAGGGGACTATACATGCGGGGTACTATGTAGTTTAGTATTTTCACAGAGGAGAAGAGATAGAAAGAAGGAAGGAAGGACCGAATAGGGGAAAGGACTAGGGAAGCAACAAAGGAAGGAAAGAAGGAAGGAATGCAAAACGAACGACAGAAATAAAAAAGCCAACATACATCCAGCAAGTTCGACAACACCGTATAAACCGGCCACCCAAAGGTATCATGTGGCGGAGCGCAGCTCTGGAATGCAGGACCAAGAATTACATCCAGACCGTTCTCCAAATACACACGACGCATGTCGGCTGTGAATTTCGCGCGTGCCACATTGAGATCATACAACTCGCGAAGGGTGGGCTCGACGTCCGTTGCCATCATGTTGAACATCAATTCTAAAGATGGAACGGGCGGCTCCCCGCCAGCAAGAATGTTCTTGACCGGGGTCTTGTCCGGGTCCATCTGGAACATGCGGCTGGCGATGCGGGTGGATTCGCTCAGCGGAGGAATCTTCCCCGTGAGGTCGACGAGCTTGTGGCCTGCGGCTTGAAGTTTGGAGGTGGCCGCGACTAGGGTGCGGCGCATAGGGGGGTGAAGCGGGTAGTTGGGATCCTCGGGGAGGAGGCCGATGGTGAGGACGGGCTGAGCAGGGGGTTGTTGCCACGGGACAGCAAGAGCGACGTCGTCGACATCCTCGGGGTGGGAGTTGAGGACGGTCCGGATGAAGAGCTCTGCATCGCGCATGGAGTGACACAGTGGCCCCGTGACGGACAGGATCCCCGCCAGTCCCGCGCGTCCTACGATTGCCTGCCCGGCGTTGGGAATGCGGCCGACCGTGGGCTTGAAGCCGGCGAGACCGCAGCAGAGGGCGGGGATGCGGATAGAACCGCCGATGTCGGTGCCGACGCCTAGGAGGGAGCCACGCAACGCGATCAGGGCGCCCTCGCCGCCGGAGCTGCCACCGGCGGTAAGGCTGCGACGGTGGGGGTTCAAGACGCGGCCAAATACATTGTTGTGAGAGTCCGTGGTCATCAGCGTCTGGGGGATGTTGGTCTTGACATAGAGGACGGCGCCGGCGGCGAGGAGGATATCGACGAGGACCGAGTTGGTTGTCTTCGCGGGGTGGTCCAGAAAGGAGATGTAGCCGAGACAAGTTGGCACACCACTGACGTTCAGGTTCTCCTTCAGACTGATGGGTAGGCCATGCAATGGGCCGATGAGGTTCCCGGTGGTAGCGAGATGATCATCCACCTCCTTGGCGCGCTGGACGGCGATTTCGAAGAACGTTTCTGTCAGACAGCCTGTGAGCTGCTGGGCGATGGCGGCTCGTTTGCAGAAGGCGACGGTGACTTCTGAAGAAGTCAGCTCCCGCGACGCGAGTCGTGCTAGCAGGGCTGTTGCATCAACTGTCTCCGTGATGTCGAGTTCACGCTGGGTCAGCAAACCACATTCACGGGGAATATTAAGCACACTGGCTGCAGGGCCTTGTTGCTGGAGATCTTGGAGCAGCTTCTCAGGCAGGCGCCATTCAGCGGGAATTTTAGCTGCGGCGGCGGCTTGTTTGGCCTGGGCCTTTTGTTCCCAGGTAGTGATCGTCATGGTGTAAGCTGGTGAGTGCGTGACGACGATCTTGTAGTCTATAGTCTGGACTGGTAGAGTAAGCCCGAGAGTATTTATAGCCTCGGCTTCCCCGCAGCGGACATTGATAGACAATGAGGGGTAGATTCAGCCAGAAGCCGGGCCAATCACTTGGTTTCACTCGGCATATCAGCGATGAACCGAAGGTTACAGCCATATGCTGCTATTTTCCCATCTGCCATGGCTTTTATGGGAGAGATTAACGTGGAGCTCGTCTCGAGTCAGCGGCGGTAGCAAATCTGGTCATCATCTGATAGCTTCAATGATGCAACCTGTTCTTGTCATACACCAATACTACCAAATCTCACTGTCCTTCTCATGGTTTGGGGTATCCAGACGCGTCCTCTGTTAGGGATGTTGGTAAGAAAGTCAGTAGCACAAGGGGACAACTAGCATCTTCTTAATACGAAGATACACCAGCCAAACCGCGTGATATTTCATCACGGTAAAAGAGACTACTCAGCAAGGGAGCCTTTAGCTTCTGGAGTCAGCAATCTGGAGGACCTTTGAAGGCGTCATCGCACGATGCAAATAAACCTCATCACGGGGAATCAATAGCTCCTGCCAGACCAGACTATCAAGAGTTATGATCAAGATATGCCGAACGACCTACATTGATTGCTCAGCCATTAATAGGTGACCAACGACAATGAAATCATGGAAATGTGAAGATGTTTGTCAGGATCTTTTCAAGAGGCAGAGAGCAGAGGAAGAAAATATTGATGGACGAAAGCACGAGAAGAATTTCTGCTTCAGAAGTCAGTCCAGTCAGGTGACAGACATCCATTCTAATTCATGATAATTGATAGCAGAACCACGTCAATATAAGTCTGAAACGGTCAATAACTTCTCTAGACGAACCCAACCGTCTGGACAGTGTATCTGTTTTGTTATTGTTCCCCGGAGCATCCATTTGAAATGACCATGCAAATCAAGTTGTTGACGCTTATGGCGATTCAACCTCTATTAGGCTCAAAACCACGGCTCGGTACTCTCTAGACCTGCTTGTCTATTCTCCAAGTAACAAAACAGGATCAGTCCTCAGAGGTTGTCCTAGAGAACATCACATGAAGCGACTAAATACAGAGTCGCGCAGGTTGACTAATTATAGGATTTGCTCCAACCTCAGTCTGGACGACTTCGTCGCGATGCATATCTTGTCTTCACCACTTTGACAAGATTGAGCCCACGGCACAGAGTTTGACTTGTTCCCATGTGCGTGCGTGTTCACACGTTTCATATGGCCCACCAGATTCGATGGTAACGCTGGTATCAACGGCGGTTGCCTGCTCGCATCTCCTTCCGGAAATGGTAGGGAGAGCGTTGGAGATCCAATTACGGGTGATAGACTATAGACTGGTTTGGAGTTGGGTTAATACAGCGTCAGGGTGGTAGCGCCATTAGATTCGGGGCCCACCTTGCTCCAGTGCAGGTATGGGTAAATGGATACCCTTAGTGTCTTATGTCGAATCTCGAGGAGTTTTTGGTCAATTGGGAGCCTCGGGATTGATCGATCGTGTCCATCTGGTTCCGTCACATCATAAGGCGCTGGAGTAGTTGACGAGTGGTTTGGTAGTCAACGAATGTGGGTGATGAGGTAAAATAAGTCTATCTGGTGAACCTCTTCCTATATACTACAGGTCGCAAGGATACGCATGAGAAACATTGTGATCAAAACATACTTGAAGATGTAATCCATATAATCAATAAGCATGTGCTATATACATGAAAGCTCTCTACCACATACCAGCAAATCAGCCGGCAAAGTCAACGCAAATTTATTAAGACAACGCCGGGGAATCATATGTAACCATTTCACGTTCAATGTTTTGCCACCCACTCCGTATACCAAGCCGTCTGTACAATTCATCGTCGTCCACCTCGTCCACTTCACTCGCCCTCTCACAGAAGCGGCATGTCGATCTTATTATTCCAGTCGATGTTATCTGCCGTGCACTCGACACGGTCCCGACAAGTTCCGAACACTCGATCCCACAGACGAGTCTGCTTCCCGTAGTTGGCACTGCTCTTCCAGCCCTTACGGTGGTGAAGGTCGTGGTCCTCGATGACCAGTTCGGCGTTGAACAGGCGCAGGGCCCAGCTAAGGGTATTGGGAGGAACAGCGTGCAGGCGCAGTCCACTGTGCCCGGCGAGTTCTGCGAAAACGACGTACTGGTGGCAAACCCACCACTCGTAAAACCCCATGGGCATACCCATGAGCTTCATGGTAAAGAAGGTCATGAGCGGGATGCCGGCAATGTCGAAAAACTCCTGCTCGAAGTCGGCGTAGAGGGTCAGGAGTGGATTAGGGTGCTTGGTGAGGTGGTGGGTGCGGTGGTACTTCCACAGGGCGTCGACTTCGTGCATCATGCGGTGATACCAGTAGAACCAGAAGTCAAGAATGATCCCGTACAGACCGGCCTCAAGGGGCAACCAGGCCCAGGCCATGTCGGCGGGGGCATGGCTGGAGCGGTAGCTGAGGAGGACGGTGAATATGGGCCGGATGGACGAGGTAGAGACAAGTGAGTGGACGACCTTGGCGACGCCCACGTCGGGCACGCCGTCCCGCTCGTGAAGATCGCCGTCTAGAAAACCGAGCTTATGGCCGATTCGGCGCAGGGCATGTAGCTCGTGAATGGCGATGAGCTTGAAGGCCGCCGCGTAGAACACGAACGCGGCGAATGGGCTCAAATTGTGGCCGGTGTAGACGGTGTAGAAGTGGTGGAGGATCAGCGGGATGGCGGAATGGACGATAACCCAGCGGTGCAGGTGCCACTCCGGGGTGTATGGCACCTTTTCGTGTTTGCTGTGGACGGGGACCTCTTTATCCAACGAGACCGGATGAATGCCCAGCAGCTCGTAGAACCAGTGAAAGATGGTCCACTCGCCGCGATCCTGGCGGCGCCACGTCGACTTCATCGAGTCCTTGGGGTTCCCTTGAACGCTCATGGTGGAAGACAAGGGTCAAATCGTACTTTCTCTGTTAAGATGAATGACTGAGTGGTGATTCTGGTGGTGACAATAACCCTGTGGGGCGAGAGTGTGACAAAGGCATCCAGGACCAGGGGGTTTATATCTATCCTTGTCGGATGGACCCGCGCTCGGCCCATGTGAACCATTCCTGGAACCACTTGGCGGAACGTTATGAATCGTTCCACATGATAATTATTGGGTTATTATGAGCACAACGTCGTGGTCGGGTTTCGTCTGGTCTCTAGTCTGCAGATCACTGTCTGGGCTCTGGGAGGCGAGACCATCCGGCATTTCAGCCAGTGGAGAGCTGTTTCCACCGGCCTCATGATGTCAAGCGACGATGCCCCCCGCACTGGGTTTCCCAGAGTATGTGCTCACGATCTAACTGGTGGATGAGTCTCTTAATCCGTCTTAGTCTGGACGCCGTCCCCAGATTGCCCGTTAGTCGCCCCTCCTTGGGTTGGCTCATCTTGACACCGTCACAATTGTGATCGCCTGCAGAGACGATCCTTCTCAGTACCCTTGGAAGAACCATGATATCATATTTAAGTGTATATTCATGACCAGAGAGCATGCCTGCCCATCGTTCCGTCGCGTCTCGCCGCAGGCAGCGAAACAACACCGTATTGACAAACGCATCCTGAGGTAAATCCACCAGCTTGGTAGGATGGGCGGGAGTGGCCCACGTAGACCATACTTTAAAGAGTAATGGTTGCGATGGACGATTGTTGGGATCGAGAGAAGTTTCTTCGCGCGTTCAAACCATCTAAGATGGATGGAGTAAGGATAGACGCGGGCTAAGCCCTAACTCCCTTTTTGGGAATGCTCTGCGAAGACTCGCTCTCTTCTTTACTGATCTCGCGTGAAGTTAACGACCGGATGGTTTACCTCAAAGCTGTCACTCGCATCATATAAGGCAACATTAAAGAAGAATTCCAGACGCTTATTTATATCTCCGGCCATGTGAAGGATGTTGGTCCTGCAGAAATGGCGTCTCCCTGCTCCGGGTCCACCTTTCATATTAGCCAGCGGACGGGGAGCAGGACAATCGATTGGCAGCATTATCTGGCAAGTCGAGGGCGAGGCGGCAATGTATTCCAGGATATAATTCGTAAAAGTCATCATGAGAATCTCTATGCTCTATTTTATAGGGTTGTCGATAGAGAAGGGGCTGACACCTCAAGATCTCACATTGGAGAGATTTCCTATCCATGACAAGAAAAAACACAGTTTTACTAGCAGATAAGTATTTTTAATGGAGGTATCTTGTCCCGGCCGCGACTTTGTCATTGACATATTGAGTTAAGTAAGGGGATGTTTTGGAATGTCTTGTTCTGAAAGAGTCCATTTCGGAAGATATATATTTCATGTCGTTCGACCAAATGCGGATCTCATCCGCTCCGACTTATCGTCCATGTCAATACCTTCAGTAGCATGTCACATTCCAAAGAAGTACGGACTATATAGAATGTTGGGCAAAATATGTTCAAAGCGAAAACGCCCTCGACTTGAGCTTTCTCAGAGCATGCGTTCTAATAGTACACGCCTGATGCAAGTTTGGATATCACCATGTTTCCCACTTGAACGCCTCTGGTATATGAACCCTCAGAATTTTGTTATACCCGCCCAGGGAAGTCACAACCTGGGTTATGAACAACGGCAGATCCTGCTGTTGTAAAATTCACTATGAAGAATGAGCAACACCAACCATCGCTCCTGCTGTTGGATTGATCGGTCGAGGACAGGACGAAACTACAGTGCAAGCATGTCGGCCATTCCTGACGCGCTCCGTATTCCAATATTCCCCCAAAACACTTTGAAGCTATAGCCGATAACACTTCTATAGTGTCACTAGTGATAATGTCAATATGACCCCAACCAATGTGAGGCCACAGAACCGACTATATGCGCCAGACTAACATGCGGCAGATGGCGTGCAGCGTCCTGCTTACGCTTCTCCACGTCGTCGTCATCGCGATGGGCGCCGCAATCCCGTCGGATCAAAAGCCACTTGCGAAAATCGAGATCTTTGAGTACATCGTAGTGGGCGGTGGCACAGCCGGTAACGTGGTGGCCACCCGACTGGCGCAGCATGGCTTCCGTGTCGCCCTAGTCGAAGCGGGGGGCTTTTATCAGGTCCAGTCTCTTGAAGCCATTCCAGCAGCCGCAACCTTATACATCGGGACCAGCCCACATATCCGATCTGCTATCGACTGGGGATTCGTGACCGAGAATCAACAAGGGCTAAATGGACGATCCCTTCATTATGCACGCGGGAAATGCCTCGGAGGATCGTATGTGCTGATCAACCGACACAGGAACGGTCACTGACTGAGGCAGTTCGGCAATGAATTTGATGATATACCAGCGGTAGGTGGAAGCCTGATGAGGTATATGGGCCCCGATATCTGACAGAGTCTGGTCTCCAGACCCTCGCGAGGCGCCATGGCACAATGGGCCAGTGCCGTCAACGATAGTAGCTATGACTTCGACCAGGTGCTGCCATACTTTAAGCGCAGCGTCCGTTTCACGCCGCCTAACACCAGAAAGCGACTGCGCAATGCCACCACCAGCTACGACCCGAACGGTTATGACCCTCATGGCGGGCCACTGGAAGTCTCGTACCCAAATTATGCGTCTCCATTCTCCACGTGGGCGCAACGGGGATTTGGCGCAATCGGGATTAAGCACACGCAGGATTTCAATACGGGGACGAACATGGGGGGTCAGTTCTGCAGCATGACATTGAATGCACGATGGCAAACTCGTAGTAGCTCCCAGGCGTCGTTCTTGGCGACTCTCCATTCCTTTTCTCTGACAGTATACTCTAACATCCTAGCCAAACGGGTGGTGTTGGACCGCGAGAACCGAGCCACTGGGCTGGTTGTCCAGGGTTCGCTGGGAAAGCCATTTACACTGCAGGCCACCCGCGAGGTGATCATCTCCGCGGGGGCTTTTCAATCGCCGCAGTTGCTCATGGTGTAGGTGTTTCTCTCTTCTCGAAAGAACGCTGCTAACATGGGTAGGTCCGGCATTGGGCCCGCCGCAACTCTACAGGATCATGGGATAACTTTGCGGGTGGACCTCCCCGGGGTTGGTCAGAACATGTGGGATCACACCTATCTGACGGTCAATTACCGAGTACGGGTCAGCACGATCAACAAGATCCTCAACGATCTGGTGGCGCTTGTGGAGGAGGCGCTCAAATGGGCGTTTTTCCAGATCGGGATGCTCACCAACCAGAACAGTGACTACATTGCCTTTGAAAACCTTCCCGAAAGTGTACGGGGTGGACTATCGAACCGGACGCGAGAGGATTTGACGGAGCAGTTCGCCCCCGATTGGCCTGAGGCTGAGGTAAGATAGCGGAATTGGTCTGCGGGACTAAATGGACTTACAATCGGGCAGTATCTCACTGGGTCCGGATTTGTCGGGGACAGCGCGGACTTTTTCTGGAACCAACCCAGAGACGGACATAACTACGCCAGCATCCTGGGCACTCTTCTTACCCCGTTCTCGCGCGGGAATGTGACGTTGCGATCGGCCGACACCACCGACTTGCCAGTGATCAACCCCAACTGGCTGGCGGACCCCGCGGACCAGGAGTTGGCCGTGGCAATCTTCAAGCGCACGCGCCAGTTCTTTAGGAGTGAGGCCATGGCAAACGTTCTCGACGGCGGCGAGTACTATCCGGGAAGTGATGTCCAGTCAGATGAGGAGATCCTCGAGTACATCCGGAACACCATGAGCCCAATCTGGCATGCATCCTGCACGTGCAAGATGGGCGTGTCGAGCGATCCGATGGCCGTGGTGGACAATCAGGCGCGTGTGTTTGGGGTAAAAGGGTTGCGTGTTGTCGATGCTAGCGCGTTTCCCATGCTACCCCCAGGACATCCCTCGTCGGTTGTTTGTAAGTCTTCCCAATCGGACAGATGGACATGTGTTGATAAAGAGATAGATATGCTGGCCGAGAAGATTTCCGATGCGATCATTCAAAGTCGGCGATGAGAGGGTTCATGGCTAAGAAGACATGGGACGGGGAATGAGCGGATGGGAAATTTGTATATATAGACTGCCGCCAGGGGATGAGCGATGAAACCGTGTTTGTGTGGTGGTGATAGATTTATAATGTATAATTTTAGTGGGAAGGGCAGAGGGAGACTTGGTGACTCGAATCAAGCATGGTTGACAATCATGATACGTAGGTGGAAACTTTTGTAAAAAGCATTATCCGGCAACGAATCCCTGACCAATGTTGGATACAGGCGCTACCAGGGCGCAGAGAGATTACACATATTGGCATGTCGTAGTGAGTAGGTGTGTGAGTAACTTACTTACGAAGCACAATAGTGGCGTCAAAATCCTTTAGCTGTCTGGTAGCTTTTTGCAGTGTAGTATACGTAAGGAATGTAGGAATGTCGGGCAGGGGATATTGAGATATTTGGTCTTTCTAGACTAGTGCTATAGCCGGCACTCCCCGGTGTGCAAGAGACCACATGTCCTCTGTAAACATAGAAATAAACATTATGATTCGTATATGATTTGTTGCAAAAAAGGACATATGTCGGGAAACAACTCTGCTTCCCATGTTGAGGGACGGGGTGTACTGTATAGGTTGGGAACGACTGGTGATTGCGCATTCACCTGTCGCGGGTATGCGTCCACTGCAAATAGTCGCGTCGAGAAGCAATCCAGACTAGCTGAGGTGGACGCACAGCTGGTGTAACAGGTGACTGATGATGGGACGGTCGAAAGACGAAGCCCGAGTGTGATTGTGAGTAGAGGCGATTTTCGATACATCTAGACACATGTACGTGGGTCATAATCATGACTATCATACTCGGTCATCCATGGAAACGTCACGACAGGGAAGTCATTTTAGGATGACTCTGCTTTGCGAGGAGATGATCCTCAGCCTGAAGGAGCACGGAACCTTGTCGTTGTTAGATTTAATGAGTGGGTGACAAGGGACGCGAACCTACCCAGAGCGAAATGCATGAGAGAGTCGGGACTGATATTGATCGGGGCCGACTCGGAGTTGTTCCCAGGCGACGGCCCGGTCTCTCGCTGAACGAGAGCCACCAGCTCACGTAGCAAGACTAGGTCGAAATACGCGGGTGTATTTCGGACGGGCCCGTGGCTGAAGATCCACCTGTCCATGGCGGCGGGCTGCATGACCAGTAGTCGGGGAGTGGTATCGACCTGGGTGTAGGAAACCTGATCAGGAGTCCGAGATGCACAGCATGGCGAAGGAGTGAACTAACAAAATTTCTATCTGGGAGTGCCTTGATCCGATCGAGATAGCCCCTGCAGATCTGAATGGGGGTGTGCTCATGATGGTGTGGGGACGCATAGCCGAATGTCTCGGCGGGCAGGACAGGAAGGGATGGGGATTGACCGGTCCGGCACTCGGTATAGACAGGGCTGATGGGGAACTCTTTCGTAAGATCGGTGTCGCAGGCGGTACCGGGTGCGGCGGGGCCATTGCAGACGTGGTCTTCGTGGACGCGTGCGAAATTGCAGTACACCTTAATCGCGGGAATCGCATGGTCCGCAGAGGGGTTTCGCAATGCGGCAATGCCACCGAAGAGGGCCTCCATGGCGCGGTAGATGGGCTGGTCGTGTGCGACCTGCGGCGGGCGATGATGATGCGAGTGCGATACAAGGGGAGGGAACAGCTCGGAGAAGAGATTGAGTTGACCTTGGTGCTGGGTTGTTTCTTTGAGAGCATGCAGGGTGGTCAGGGCGCTCTGCGCCATATCGATCGCCTGGTTCATGCCACGATGTATGAGGGCATGGCTGTCTAGAGGTCAAAATCGGTAGGGTTAGCGAGATTTTTGTCTCCACGGTTGGAAGCAGTGACTTGAGCATACCACCTTGCTTGTGGGCCGAGCCACAGGACGAGTCCAGTGTCCATGAGGTGACCGGGGTGAGAGAAAATGTAAACAGAAGCAGCGAGCGGGCTCTCATCGCGTGACGAGGATATCAAGCCGCAGGGGTTTCATCGAGGATACCCTTGACCGTCCGGAAGATAATTGAAAGAGTCAGACGTCTGACAACATGACGATGGAAAAGAAAAGATGAAGGAAAAGATATAGAAGCTACTGCAGGCTGCAAATCTAAGGGGCAGGGGATATGTGGGCGATCAGCACCAAACAGCCCAATCAAGCCCTGGCAATTGGACATGGGATGCTGGCCATGGCTGATCGACAGGGTCGACTAGAATAAGCACCCTTAGGATAGACTAGTCGGGTAGTTAATAGAGTGGCTCACGGCTGGGGGAATTGGGATGTCACATCTCATGCCGGAATGGACGATGACCGTGGCCCACAGCGGGTGACTGGATGCCGATCACCATGGGCGGTACTAGAATAATGCAGTGATCGACAGGTTGTCCGTGCAGGGATCGATGGCAAGGACCCCTTGTCTCTTGATTCATTATCAGATATTCTGTAGATTTCCCCGGGGGCTCTAGAAAGAGCTTTATCATGATCAGAATATCGATGTACAAAAAGCGCTCAGTTTATGAATTTATATGGCGTCTTACGTTGTAAGACAGCCATAGATCTACCTGACGAATATTGTGCAGAAGAAAAAGTAGCTAATTTGGAGGATTTGAATGTTTATAGTTCAAGGTATTCAACATGCCCAAACCATTGCACCACTTCTCTCCACTCATGACTTAATCTACCACTAATAACAGCAGCAGCAGTTGCTCCATCCGAAATAGTAGTAACCGGCTGAGTACCTGAAACGGAGATATGTCGATCAACGGGCGTATGGTAAAAGGGCTATGTCATCAAATGATGATGGTGCATGGAAATTTGACAATTAATTCTCAACATAACAAGAAAGGAAAAAGTACTATAACATGACTGAACGCTCTTCTGAATACAAGACAGGGGAACAACAAACTTCAACGCCTTGGCAATTCGCAGTGGATATCATAAACCAAATCAAACTAACAATAGGCAGGTACCTGGTGTATATATATATGTGTGAGTACCCATTATATCAACCCTGCCTTTCACCCTTCACATGCTCTGGAGCCCCTTCACTAACAGATGGTGAAGAAGAATTATCCACCGTCTGTTTCTGCTGCTCCCCAACACCATTCTTCCATACGCGGTAAGTCTCAGCAATCTGCTGGAACCCCCCGTCGATAACAGGATAGAAGACGGCGACGAGCATAGTGAGCCACAGCCAGATGATCGAGACGACGACCCACGCGGCGAAGAACTATCATATAGTGAGTTAGCCTTTCCAACAATAAAAAACAATACCCAAAATGTAGACATACCTTCCGTTCAAACACATATTTCGAGCCATACATAGGCAGGGGCCAGATAACCCAATGCCCTAAGAACGTAGCAATGGACCAAAACGCCGCGATGCGGCCCCACCGCTTCAAGTCCTTGGCCTTGAGTAGAGCCTGTGCCTGGGGTCCATCTTCCAGGCGATCACCTGCGTCCGAAGAGGGCGAAGACGACACCGTCTCCTTATGCTCGTGATGCACAGTGGTGAGGTTAGCGTCAAGCTTCTCGAGGGCCAGTTTCTCCTTGCTGAACTCGGTCCAGTCATAGTTCTGGGGACGAATGGCGGTGATGACGACAGAGTAGAGGATGGGCGAGCACGCTGATGCGACGGTCCCGTAGACACAGGGGAGGATCTCGCCGGTGGCCGCTACGGAGACCGAACCCGCGAAGTGGTGCGCTGTGCCGAGCCAGACGGCAATGCCGGTGGCGAAGCCCATGATGGGGGCGAGAATGGCGGCTGGCTTGCTTTGGCGGCGCCAGAGGATGGTGAATGCCATGGGGAAGACGCCTGGGCAGGTGACAACGCCTGAGTGAGAGCTGTCAGTCTTGCGTTCGCGGAGGGTATTGGTAGGCTACTCACCGAGCATGTATAGTGTCCAGCCGAGGTCAACACCGACATAGTGGAGCATAGTACTGAAACCGGCCGAGAAAGCGGCGAAGAAGATAACGCCGCAGTGGCTGGCGCGGATGATCTGACGGTCGCTGGCGTTGCGGTTGAAGTACTCTCGGTAGACATCAAAACTGAGGATGGAGCTCACGGCGATGACTTGGGCGGACAGTGTCGAGGTGACAGCCATGAAGGTCATGAGGAGTATGGCAGCGGCTCCTCCTTTGCCGGCGATCGTGATAGCGGCATACGGCAAGACCAGACCGCCACTGACTTCGCTAGACGTCATTCGCTTTGAAAATATAAGCTTTTGGATTTGAGAATGGCTCGGAAGAGGACTTACTCGGGGATAAGTGGGAAAGCTGGGGTGGCTCTCGAGCCCAACTGCCACGGAGCTCATAATGGTGCCTAGGGCCCAGGGGATCGCAAAGTAGGCAATTCCGCCGATAGTGTATCCTGGCACAACGGAGGACGGCCCAGCGGCAAAGGCCTTGATGAAATAACTCGTGTCCATCTGGGAATGGTCAGAAAACTGATGAAATGCGGGGGCGAGGTGAACTCACGATGACGAGGCCGAAGTTGGAGCAGATGTGGAGGATACCAAACAGGATGCCCTGAGAGCGTTAGGCACTGGACTTGAGCTCTACGGCGGGACGACCTACCCCTTTGGACGTCATGGTCAGATACGACCCTTGAGGGTTTCCTGATACCGGATGGTGCTGGGCCGCGGTGACCACCAGATTGTAGAGACCCTCGATGGACCCGATCTCCTCGTATGTGAAGGCCTTGATGGAGAAATAGCAGGCAATGATCAAGATGACGGCCGTGTGGAAGTAATCCGTTAAGAATCTGACTGGTCAGTGGGGATCTATAGACGAGGAGAGAGATACTCACGTCGCCTTGATGCCTCCGACAAAGGTATAGACCGTGACACCGAGAGGAAGTAGGAAAGTTGCTGCAATGACATGCATCCCGGTCCTATCCATTAGGGTTAGAAAAGGTGTCGTGACCATAATCCTGCATTCACTCACATGGCAGAGATGACAGCAGCCGCGCCCAACAACATGTTGGCGCACGCGAAGATGTTGTTGACCAGACACAAGGCCATGTATACAATGTGCGCCACACGCCCATATCGAATTCGAACCACCTCAAGCGACGTATGGGCCTCGGGGATCTTGCGTTTGCAGGAGATGCCCAGCAAGGCAAAGAAGACAATCATTGGACTACACCCGGCAGCGAACCAGAACGGGCCCGACAGACCATAATCGTATCCGACGAAAGACGATCCCAGCAGGGCTGTCGTCCAGAGCCATGACTACAGAGGTTAGCGGAGTGGTAGATTACTACCAAGAACGTGACCTACCGATATGACCGCCGAAGCAGTGAGTCCCCTTCGAACCGACCGATTCGCAGTCATGAACCTGATTCATGTCAGTGATATTGCGCGTAGAGCACCAGGAGGGGTCGCACATTTCTGTTTTGCTATTATCCTCTCCAGCGGTTTGTTTGAGGAACCGCGTCACCAGCATCATCGCTGCAGATATCAGTCGTTTGCTACCCAATGACAATAATCTTGAGAAGACCTACCGAAGGCGATGACCAGACCAACGATGACCACAATGACATATCCGACAGCCTGGGAGAGCGGCGGCTGCACGGTGCCACTGCTACTCCGCGCTTGGAGGTCAACCATACTGGATGAACGACGTGATGATATTACCAAGCACTAACAACACACGAATACCGAAGCAAGAGTAATAATAACTGGTAACTACATAAGCCAAGCTTCTGGACGCTGGGTGGATATCATCCAGTTAAATAAATCAGGTACACCCCTAGGTACACAGGACTAGACCCCAACGACGCACAGGGACCCTACACTGCAAGGATTGATCCCCTGAGCAAGCTTATTCTCTGGTAGCTGTCATAGGCTGATCAGACCGCCCCGCAATGATATGATGGATTATATGGATGAGGTGCTTTTACCCAGGAACCCGGTTCACGGGCCTCTGCTACATTCTTCATGCTCGCTGGGGGGTCGATCCCGAACATCATAGATAAGCAAGATCCAAGATGAAGTCATTGGAGATCAAATGAGAGAAACCGCGACTTCAAACGGAATGATAGGTGTAATGGGGTCGAAATATCGTCAGTCTCCGAAACGAGACCCTGCGGGTACTAGGCCCTATACCGCGACTTGGACTCACGGTACTAACAATATGCACCATCCACCTGTACCCTGACCAATTTCCCTCTTGGCAGTTGATCCCAAACATTCTTCGCTATTATTGGGAGTCGCTTCATCAAATTTCGGTCGCGAATGTGAGGTACGTGAGTTTGCGGATACCAACCAGAGGGAATTGATTGCGTGATAAGGCGGGCGGGTGACGGGACGGGGAAGATCTTCATCCACGAGCGAACCACCAACGCCAGATTCACGTCTGGCGGCGTCTCCAGCTCTACCGATTTGCTCATCCCTGCATCGCGTCATCGCGTCCCACGCTGATGCCAGTCGGATATACTACATCTCTCGGGCGATAGACACTTGGCCAAAGTGTCATACATAGTGTCCGGATTTCCCACCTACTCAGCCCTCCCCTTCCTCTCCCCGATTGGAAGAACAAACTAGTTTCTTTGGTCTCTCGCCATTGCTCAAGTGTTCTGTTAGACTGCCTCCACAGGATCGAAGGGACTCGATTCGTGATTTTAGCCTGCGATACGCAATCAATAGGTTTCGTGCACCGTCAGCCACATCACCATGGCCGAGTTAGCCCCGAAGAAGTCGCTCATCCTCAATGCCTTTGTGGAAATGTGTTCGTATTCCGCTCTCTCCAGCTGCAGAAGCCAGCTTTTTTCAAGTCATATCGAGCTCACAACATCCAGGTAGTGGCCACCAGTCGCCAGGACTGTGGCGCCACCCCGAGGATGAATCGCACCGGTTCAACGACATCGAGCACTGGACCGAGCTAGCGCAAATGCTGGAAAAGGCAAAGTTCCACGGCATCTTCATTGCCGATGTTCTGGGTATGTCGTCGCTGTTGACTCGACTATTCGACCCCATGCTGACCGGCCAGGCTGTTATGATGTATACAAGGGCCCCAGAAACCAGGACCCCGCCACGGTCTCCGGCGCCCAGTGGCCGGTCAACGAGCCGATGTCGGTCATCCCGGCCATGGCGGCCGTCACAAAAAGCATTGGCTTCGGCGTGACCGTCACGACGACATACGAGCAGCCGTACCACCTGGCTCGACGACTGTCAACGGTGGATCACCTGACCAAGGGACGGTATGTATCTCCTGTCTTCCTTCGATAGATGTGTACTAACTTTGCATGACAGTGTCGGGTGGAACGTAAGTTAGCAAGAATGACGTGCGATCGTGAACTATATACTGACCGGGATAGATCGTGACGGGCTACCTCGACTCCGCCGCCAAAAACCTCGGCTACGCGCAACTTCCCCAGGTAAGCCCTTCCCACCCTCCCTTATCCGTCACACAGCTAACAACATGCAGCACGATGACCGCTACGCCGTCGCAGAAGAATACGTCAAGGTCGCCTACAAGCTGTGGGAATCCTCATGGCGATCCGACGCGGTTGTCCTCGACCGCGAAAAGGGCATCTACACGGACCCGGCTCGCGTGCGGGAAATAAACCACGAAGGCAAATACTTTAACGTACCGGGCCCGCACATCTGCCAGCCCAGCCCTCAGCGCACCCCAGTCATTCTGCAAGCGGGCACGTCCAAGGCTGGCAAGACGTTCGCGGCGCAACACGCAGAAGCGATCTTCGTGGCAGGCATGAGCCCCGCCTCGGTAGCCAAGAACGTGGCGGAGATCCGCCAGCTGGCGAAGACTGAGTTCGGGCGCGACCCCAAGAGCATCAAGTTTCTGGCGCTGCTGTGCCCGATCCTGGGTAAGACTGAGGAGGAAGCCGTCGAGAAGTTCAAGTACTTCCGGAGCTTGGGATCCATTGACGGAGCGCTGGCGCTGTTTGGCGGATGGACCGGTATTGATCTCGACACGTATGCCGAGGACGAGGAGCTGCGGAATGTGCAGAGCAATGCGATCCGGTGAGTCTTTATCTTACTGTGAGACATTTAAGACGACCAAGCTAATGATATCAGGTCTGCGGTGGAAGGCTGGTCCAAGGCCGAGCCCGGCCACGCCAAATGGACCAAGAGCACAGTGGGCCAGCACATCACGGTCGGCGGATTGGGCGCAACGCCCGTCGGCACGCCGCAGCAGGTGGCGGACGTGATGGAGCGGTGGGTGAACGAAGCCGACGTCGACGGTTTCAACTTGGTACGTCCTCTCAGTGGATGCGCTATAAAGTACAACCGCTAATCCAACCAGGCATACGCAATCAAGCCCGGCACCTTCATCGACGTCATCGAGCTGTTGATCCCCGAGCTGCGCCGCCGCGGTCTCTTCTGGGACGACTACGCCGCGCCCAAAGGCACCTATCGCGAGAACCTCTTCCAACGACCCGGACAGAGTGGCCCGCCGGCGGACCACCCTGCTTCCAAGTACCGCTGGCACGCGGGAGTTGACGCGGCCGACGCGCCCGTTCCGAGCAACTAAGCAGTTGATGACTTTGTTATGAGATGATGATGACCCTGTACATTGCCCGAGGTATACTTTCGGGACGGATATATATATGTGTAGATACAAATTACAGAGATGGAAATTCCACCTTTCTGCCCAGTGCCTTGGCAACCCAGTAGCCCAGCGCCTTTCGGGCAATATTGTTCGATGACCAGTTCCGGTCCGGATGGACACGGTTCGCGAACAGTAGGAAGAATGTATTTGTCGGACGGTCGATAACGAGCGTTGTGCCGGTGAAGCCCGTATGGCTTGCCGTCTATCACAACGATTAGCACCACACCACACAAGCATACGCCTGAACAAAAAGGGGGAACATACCTCCAAACTAGCCATCGGACCAGCCGTGTAGTACTGATTGAGCTCGAAGCCCAAGCCATGCTCATCGCCCTCAAAACGCTCATTAAAATTCTTAAAGAGCAGATCCACCGTCTCGGGTTTCAACGCCTGGAAGCCCCCATAAGAGCCGCCATTCAGGATCATCTGACAGAAGATGGCCGTATCGGCGACCGTGGAAAACAAACCCGCATGGCCCGACACGCCCTCGAGCGCCCAGGCGTTCTCATCGTGGACGACGCCGCGCACAGGCTGGGCGCGACCCATGACGTCATCAGGTTGGAACTCCTGGGCCGCGACCCGGGGATACGGAGCGAAGGCGGAGCCCTCGACGTTACCTCGGTTGAAGAAGGTGTCGCGCATGCCCAACGGGGCGGTGTACTCTTCGACGAGCTCGTCGAGCCCTTTGCCAGTCACGGTCTCGAGGAGGATGCCGACCGTCATGAAGTTGAGGTCGGAGTAGAGGAATGTCGACCCGGGAGTGTCAATCAGGGTGTGGTTGACGACAGCTGCCTTGCGGTCCTCGACAGTCTTGTACGCCTTGTCGTACAGCGGGGGGTCCGGGTCAGCAGGGAAGCCCGACGTGTGGGTGAGGAGCATCTGGAGGGTGATGTCTTCCTTGTCGTTGGCTGCAAACTCCGGCAGGTAGGAGGCGACGGGGGCGTCGAGAGCGACACTGCCCGCGTCGAGCTGGCGCAGAGCGGCTATCGTCGTGAAGATCTTGGTGAGGCTCGCCATGTCGTAGATGGTGTCTGGCTCGGCCTGGATCTGCTCCGACTCGGGGAGTTTCGTGCCGTCGATGTCTGCGTAGAGCAACATCTGACCGGACGCGAAATGCGACACGATGGTGTTGTCGTGGCCGACTGGAGTATATGAGCATGGGTTCTATTTGTCTTCTCAGAAGAGCATACTCACCGATGACAGCAGTCGACGGCTGAATGGGCCGGACTTCGCCGTGAGTCGAGTCCCCATAGTTAGCTGGTTTCTCATACGCGGAGATATTCTTTTGCATCTCCTTTAGGGCTTCGGGGAGGAGGCCGACCGATTCGGGCGTGCCGGGGTGCAAGGTATCGTCTGCATGGCGGGTGGCTGCGCCAATCTGCGGTAGGAGACCTCCGAGGAGGAGGGATTTGGCGAGGCGCATCGTCAATTATACTTAACTTATATGAAATCATGTATCCCTTGCGACGTTCCTGATCATTGTTTATGTACTATGTTTTCCCCGCCCCTATTTCCGACGGCGGGTGTTGCCGCCGTGGGGATGGCCTCAATCGGTAAGGGAGGTTACATTCGACAGTCGTATATACGAGACGGTCTAAGGGTAGTGGATGTTTGAACTCGTGTTTAGATGAGGGCGACCATCGGAGGTCCATTTCAATATCTATAAATATATTGAGGAACGTATTGTCATCCACAATGCCTCGTGTTCGAACTTAATCTAACGCCGATCAGGTCAAGGCGATCGACTCTTCTCAGTTGCCGAAGTCACCACCATGCGAACAATTTGATTGTCGGGGCAAATCCAATACGACTCCATCGTGGCATCCTTCTCGGGATGTTGAAGTGCAATAGCATGCGGTCACTGCTTCTCAATTCCAGACATGGTGACCAGAATGATGAGTACAAGGATATCTCCGTGGTGACAGTACTTTAAGAGGAATACCGTCGCAGGATGAAGTCAAGTGATCGTCGAGACCCTATCCACCCCTGATTTCGAGCCTGTGCCGATCGCATAAACAATCACTCAAGTGTGCCACGAGCACCAGTTGTCGAATAGATTGGAGGGCCTATATGCTATTCAGAAGCCCAGTTTATTCTGCTAGACCCACACCCAGTCCTTGGACTCCGTCGCCGGCTCGTTAGAAGGAGGAATCATACGAGCCGACAAATCCGGCGGATTGGGGAACTGCTTATCGAACGGCCACATAGGACGACGAATACGACGATGACCCAACCGTCCTAAATCCTGGTCAACTCCTCCCGGGGTTAGTGCCAGCATCCAATCCGCCGCCATATCTTGGAGTTCCGGCTCCAGGTACCCGATCTTGACGATCACAATGGCCGCCGAGCGCGGGTGCAGTTGGAGGTCCGTGAAGTCGTGCTCATGATGGTACGGTTTCCGCAATTGGGTCAGGATCGCGAAGACGCTGCCCACCTGGAGGACAGCTTCAACAAGAGCGTCTCGGTCGCCGTGCTTGATAGCATGCACCCGTCCGGTCATGGTGATCGGGCCACTGTGTAAATTGTCGACCTCGGCTCCAGCAGTGACCGTCACGGTCGCGCCAACCCCTGCCTCGACCATCATCTGCACGGCATTAGGTCCTGGCAAACTAGCATAGATGGCTGTGGGACCAGACGGACCCTGAAATTCCGAGCGCGTCAGCAGCCGTGTCAGCCCCCATGTGACGTCGCCTGATCCACCAGCGGTGGGGTTATCGCCCGAGTCGGAGATAAAGAACGGTCGCGCGGTGGAAGCCAACGCCGTGTCGATACAGTCGTCGAATGACCCCGCGGCACCAACAAAGTGGAACTTCGCGCGATCATCCCAGAAGCGTTGCGCCAATTTTTCGGCGCCACCGGCCACTGTCTTCCAGTCCCATCCAGTCACCACGACGGCTGCGCGGTTGCGAGGCTCGTCAGCCCAGGGGTATCCCATCCAAATAGCGGCGTCGATGACGTGCGGGAGGGCCTCCACTTGAAGGACGAGCCGATAGAGGCTTTTGGCGGGGTCGACACGCGTGGAGGTCTGTTCCCCGGGCAGTAAGATGGGGACGGGGATCCATGCTTTCACCGGTCGGGGGATAGGTTCGACGCGGGTGAGTAGATCGACGAGATTGCGACAGGCGCGCTCTTTCGTCTCGAGCTCGTCCTCGTGCGGTGCTGATCGGTAGCAAGTGATTAGGTCCGTCTGGTGGGCGAGATTGCGCGACACGTTTCCGTGGAGATCCATGGAGGCAGAGACTAGCACGTCAGGGCCGATGACCGAACGGATGCGACGGAGGAGGTCAGACTCCGCGTCGTCGAGATCCTGGACACACATGGCGCCGTGGATATCGAGCCAAAGGCCGTGGATAGGGGTCGACGTTACTATCTTCCTCAGTCGGTCCAGGATTTCCTCCACCAGGGACTCGTACACCGATCGCACGACAACGCCCCCTGGGAGGGCGTGACCGATGAGGGCGCCATGCCAGCAAGCAGCATCCCCGAGGGGGCTGCCACTTTGCAGGAAGGCATATTCCGTGATGATTTCCTGGCCGCGCTTGGGGTGGAATGCGCCAGGGGTTTCGGTTCGCGCGGGTGTAAACGTGGATGTTTCGCAGGAAAGGCCGGCTATGGCAACAACAGGACGTCTGGACATGGTGGGATCTTTTTTCGCGGATTTGATTGGACGTGTAGCTGGTTGTAGACAGTGGTTGTGTTTGGTGAGATGAACCTGCGGTGTAGAAGGTTCGACATCGGTTCCCTGGGGTATAGGTTGGGCCGCCATATCCACCGATCTTGGTGACATGAAGCATGCTGTGGTGGTGGTGCCTTCCCCGCACTTATCTCACCTTGCATCTTCCCCCAGTTGGTTGAGATGGTGATACCTCTTTCGCTCTTGATTTCGGGAATTTTCTGTCAGGGTTCGTCGGCATTTTCAGGCGATTCAGGCGGCAAAGGCGACGAAATTACAACAAAGCGAGGTGGGTAGTGACTTGCTACCAGCGGTGATGATCTCTGGCCACAGAAGTGTGGACACATGGGGTGAAGCATGGTGACAGTTAGATAAGGATTTGCGTCTTCTTTTTGTGCGTTATGGCAGTGTTACAGCTTGTTTGTCTGCTACTACGCCATCTCATCTCTAAGGGTAAGTCACTACTCACTGCTGGCCATGTACATACCTCATGACCTAGCCCTAATTGTAGATTCTCCACATGAATCACCACGCTAGTAGTCCAACTGTCAGGGGAGGCTTGCCGCTGTCTCTAGTAGTGGCATCGTATTGCCAAGTCTTCAAAAACTGCAACGACAGTGAAACAGAATAATGTCAATAATATAGGAGTTCGTATTGCTACCCAACCGACGTCCAGCGTGGGAGGATCATCTTGTCCTTCAAACTAAGCCTATACCAATCCATTTCTCCAGACTTGGCTGACTACACGCGGAATACTTCAGTCCTCTGAGTTAGATGTCTCTTGAAGCAGCAGCATCCAGGGCGGCTGTCCTTGTTCTATTATCCTTCTATACTACGCCGGGCATATGAGGCTCGATGTACTATCACATCGGTGGAACGAGCTGGCACTGTCACTATTATTCTTATGTAATTATCCAATAATATAAATCAAATCATAATATTCGGACAATCGTCATAGTAAATTAAGTAAATATATCTCGTGGCAAGAGAGCACTACAAGTACCAATATGTGCTTGTTTTCTTGGAATAGCGGCATTTATCAAGCCAAATTCAGGTCTGTTTCTCATCATCTTCAACAGGCTCCAGGCGAAATCTGTTGCCATTCTTCGTGGTATGCAAAACCAGCGATACCTCCGAGCTCTCCACTGGCCCGTAACAGGCATCATCCTCGCAGATATAAGTGGATCCCATCTTCAGATATCGCTGCTTCTCCTCGAGATCTGTCGGCAAAGTGGCTACCAGAAATCCACGGGGGTTCTTGTGGCCACGAGGTCCTAGGTTGACTAGAGAATATGTCTCTAGCGAGGCCGACAAGACGACTCTGTTTCTTGGCGCATCCCACTTCACCCAAACACGATTCTCTTCCGCAGACCACGAGGCCGGTGGAATAAGCTGGAATACATACAAGGGCTTACCTTGAATGTCTCCAGCTGGAAGCACTTTGAAAGTCGTCTCCAATCCGACACTCCCAAGACGGACCCGGGCAATCCCTCCCGGTCTGGAGAAAGAAAGATAAAGTCCCTCGCGGTCAAATTGGGGCGCCTCGTGCGCGCGCAGGCGACCACGCTGCGATGTGTGTGTCCATGCAAAAATGCGTTCGAGGATGTCTAGATTCAATCGAACCCCCTGACACCGCGATTTGGACATTGAGGACCCAGTAGTGCTATTACGTTTAGATAGTCAGCCCTCTGCCTAAGTATACACTGGGGAAAGCAGCCTTACTGGATTCCCACCACAGTCAGCAGGTTGTTGCACGATATCCAAACCGGCGACCCACTCATTCCCGGCTCGGTTCCGCCCTTTTTGTAGGAGATCTTCTGGGGGAACTGGTGGAAACCTGTGAGGGTACTATATACACGCTCCGGCGTTCCATTAATCGAGCTTCTAAACCCGCCTAGTTCGGGACCAGGCACTGAGCTCGATACCTTGAACGGAGGCTGCACGGCCAACGAAAGGTTGAAGGCGAAGCCTAGCTGCTTGAACTTCGTGTCGCGCGTATCAAACTCCGAAATAAATACAATCCCCCAGTCGTTGGGAGATCCCTCCTTATCTATGGTGGTATTATACTCTGGGCAGACCATGGCCATCTCTTGACCTACTAGCCATGACCTGCCTAGATCAGGGGAGGCGACTTGGATTGCGGTAGCCATGGTCCCATTTGCCCCGACGAGGTTGTGCCCTGCTGTGAGGACGACCTTGACGTCCTTATCCTCATGCCTTGCCCCTGGGAGGCTGAGGAAGAACCCAGTCCCGTGATACTCCCCGGGGTTACCACTTTTATCTGGAGTCTTGGGTGATTAGCAACACTACACGAGCGACACCGATAAATGATTTGGAGTCAGTCCACGCACCGTTCTTGTGCATTTTCAGATATACCAGAAAGCGGTACCATCGTGTAGGATCGACCTTTTTTGATCCTAAGTCCATATTCACCCGAGGCCCTTCGATGTAATCATCATGATACAGCTCTGGGGGCAGCATCCAGGCCGCGAGGTCGTCGCCCATCGTCTAATTACTTTGTCGACACGACAAGAGAGATACGATTTTTTCCCTAGATAGAGAGGTTCAGAACAAAGGAACGCCATGTTTTTACCAGGATCGACGATTTTGGCTCTCATGTATTGCAGCCCGACAAACCCTCGCCAAGATATCCATTGGAACATCCTCACGAGGGCTATCTCATATACATCAACCGGCCAATTTGCAGAACGCGAGTCCCTTGTACCCCAATTGTTTGGCTTCGAAAGTTCTCCTCGGCACTGGCCGTGTATGGTGTGATAGATCGAATTACTGTCTGCGAGGCTAGAGAAGCACAGGGATCTCATAGGACGACAAGCCCAGCGTGTATGCAGTTTGCTACAAGACAGTTGTCTGCCGATCAGCCCTCGTCATCTTCCGATAACCGATCAGGGTCTTTTCTATTCTACGGGGATGGGAAGGTCATCCGTGGAAAGAGATAATGGAAAAAAAAATAGACAAATAAAAATAATAAAAAAAATAGATAAATAAATAAAAAAGTAAAAAATCATAACCCTAACAGTCGTGACCCAATCCCTTCCCTCCCCTCCTTCCCTTCCTTCGTTTCCCTACCTTTTCTCCGCCCCGCTCATCGGTCTCGCGGCCGAAGAAGAGCCACTTCCCAGACGAAAGAAAGCTAATGTTGATAATAAAAGTGCTTTCGGCTCTGGTCGGTGGAACAAATCTACCCCCTTTGATAACCCCAAGCTCGGTGAGAGGCCCCTCGTGCGATATCATCATCAGCTTCGAGGCCACCGTGGCAGCATAAACCGTAAAGCGACGTTGGTCCTCTGTCGGGATGACCAGGAAACGCGAGATAGGACCGTCGAAATGAGCACCATGAACAATACTGCCTGAGGATTGATTAGGTAAATCAGCCGGGGTACAGTTGGGCAAGTGGCATTTGGCGAGTATGGAAGACATCAGTGGGGCCAAGCGTGGGGGGAAAGGACTGACCGCGCCAATCGCCCGTAGTAAGGCTTCCCTGGGTGTGGCAGATCTCATGCCGATTCGTGAAAAAGAAGACATGAAGATGATTCGGATCGGCACCATCTGCCATCGCCATATGAGGTGCTCTCGGGGCCATGTCAGCGGCGATGGTCCCTGCCAGGCTCCACTGGCCTGTGTGTTTCACCACCGCCGCAAGCTGACCAGCAGGTGTCTGATAGAGAACCCAAATCTGGTCTTCATTGATCAGTCCGCTCAATTGGGTCTCGGGGTGAACGACAACTGGTTGGGACAGGCCGTGCCACTCGCCTTCCTCCCACTCGTCATCTTCGTAGGACGAAAACGCCAACTGATTCCCCGCGTCGAGATAGAAAACCATGCGCTGAGTAATTGGTTAATCCACTGTTATTCCCCGTGCCCCGCGGTTAAGGCTTTACTTACAACGTCATTCAGCACCAAGTACACAGCCGGGGTATTTGCTCGCACGTCATAGGCCACGCTTTCCTCCAGACCGCTCTCCCCATCGTTAGTCGTTAGATATTGCGTCAAGTTGGGTCCGCTCGTTGTGATGGTATGGTAGCCTTCTCCATCATTTGCCGGGGCCATGGCACGGCAGGTCAGGGCGTGCGTGAGGTGGTTAAGGGCGGAGCTCATGGTGAAACGGATATGTGGGGTGAAACGGATATGACAATAGGATGTGGATGTTGGGAGAAGCAGCTCGGGGCAGTATCTGGGGATTTTTCCATTCTCGTAGACTTAGGTTGGCCGGACGCCAATATATAGACATCATGGGACTGTCACCAGTCTGTTCATCGCCATTGATGTGCCTTGGGTCGACATTATCCCCATGATGTCCACGACACATATGGTACCCATGATATTCCTGATGCCCATGAGACCCATGGTAGCGAGGATACCCATGATCTCTACGATACCCATGATATCAACGATGCCCAAATAACAGTGCTAAGCCTCATTCAAAAACAGCTATTCCAATGAAAGTTGAGAAGAAAAAGGAATGAAAGAATGGGAAGACAACGCCGAAATACAACAAGGGGCGAAGCGGCCAATTGTCTGTACGGTGTTCTCTTCCACCTCACATTGGGCTCCTTATTGTCAACTGGCACTCCAGGTTCTGCCCCAACACGATAGTAGAAGTGAGGCAACGTTTGCCTTATGCGTGGCGATGTCAATGAACCATGGTTTTATCCATCGGGCAAGCACTTTTGTCACGTTCAGCTGGTTGGGAGTAAGTCACTATCAGAGGGGCTATGTGCCAGTTATCTCCACGACCGTGAAGACGACTGCACTGACTATATAATGGTGTGATTCATATCATCTCTGTGCACATATAGACCAACTTACTGGTTCCTCCATTTTCATTGACACTCATCGCACATTCTGGAAGCCCTCTAACAAGCTGAAACATGGCTTTGCTGAACCTCCTCACCACCAACGGTCTCTTGACCCAGAACGATATAGACCGGGAGACAGCTTCATGTCCGAGTGCGGTCAACGAGCCCAATGCCAATGGCATCACCCCCCTTCTTATGGCGTGCGTGAAAGGCCACCTGGATACCGTGACTCGACTTCTCGCTTCAGGGGCCGACCCCAACCACCAGGACAACAATGGGTGCACGGCGCTTAGCCTGGCAGCTCGCACTCACTCGCCCAACCAGGCAGCCATCATTAGGGCTCTTCTGGCAGCCCCTCAGGCCGAGGTCGACGCGACCTGTCCCCACCTGAAGGGAAATACTCCTTTGATGAACGTCGTGCAGCAGACTCGGGACGTCGACTCCATTGCCGAGCTCGTTAAATCCGGGGCTTCTTTAACAGTCAGGAACAGGCTCGGTCAGACGGCGGAAGACTTGGCTCGCGAGTCTGGAGACGCACGGGTGCTGGCTGCGCTGAGACCACAGACAGACAAGCAGGCACTTCTGGCCACTGTTATCTGGCACATCGTCAGTGTCGTTCAGATGGTCCTTTACATTCTCAATCAGCCTCTCAAGTCGGGTGTGCGCCTTCTATCTGACTGGTACGGGTTCACCCCACAGCAGGTTAGCGTAGGTGACTCCAGCCCTTTAATTCATAGCCTTGTTACTAACTGGGATCAGGAACCTCATTACAGCGAAGTAATGCACTGTCCACAGCCGAAGGAAAAGCCCGAAGGGGAGCCTGCCCCGCCCCAGAAGCATAAAGACGACGAAGTGCCCGCAACACCCAAAACACCGTCGGAGATTGACGAGGAGAAGATTCTAGAGCAACTAGCCAACATTGGCAGACACATTGAGAATTCACAAATGAGCAAATTCACGGGTCTCGGAGACGACTTTCTCGCAACTCTGGCCAAGAATACAAAGGAACTTCGAGAGGATTTGGGAACGGATTTGGGAAAACCGCAGAACCTACCGGACATGTTCAACCTAGCACTATACAAGCCGGTCATCTACTGTGGTGAGCGAAGTCCCGCAGATGAATGAACGTCCGACGAGGGCTCTTACTGACATTGAGTTCTAGACGACAGCGGCTCAATGCAAGGAGATAGATACGACGACCAAAAGGCCATGGTGGGGCGGATCGCCCGCGTTGCGACTCGAATCATCCCGGAGCATATGGGAATTGACCTGCGATTCATCAACGCCAAAGCCGCCTTTACCGATTGCCGCGAAGATCAGATACTGAAGAGTATGACCACGGTTACGCCTCGGGGGACCACGCCCCTCGGGAAGAATCTCAAGGAGAGGGTTTTGAACCCCCTGATCCACAACCCCCTCGAGCGTGGCGAGAGTCTCAAACGACCGTATCTAATCTCCATCATCACTGATGGTCGTCCCGATGACCAGGAACTGTTTATCAATGCATTGCAAGACTGCAAGTATGCGTTGGAAGCTGCCGAGTGCCCTGAATACTGTCAGTTTTGCGCCTCTACTTGCTGTGCGCCAGGAGGTAGCCAATACTAACAGATGGCAGCCGTGGTATTCCTCATCAGCCAAATCGGGGACGACACGGCCGCGAAGAGATTCATGAAAAGCTTACAGAACGATGAAACGCTTCGCGAAATAATCCACTGCACAAGCAGTAAGTCCCGTCGCGTCGGAGGTCTTGTCGCAAGAATGGAATGGCTGACTCTGGATAGCGTCCCTGGATTCCACGTTCCGCAATCTTAGAGACAACGAGAGGGCTTTGGAGGTGTGGGTAAGTCTACTACGGCCCGTGCATCCTTGGGCATTCGAGGTCGTGACTAATCATGGCGGCTCTAGCTTCTGAAGACCCTTGTGGACCCGATCTACAGATGTGGGCACGATTTCGCGCGAGGAACTGCCACTCACACCGTCACTGACGGCTAGGAGAGAGTCCTGATAGGGGTTGCGGTACTGGCCATGCTGTGCTCAACCACACATTGGCTGATCGGTTGGACAGGATTTTGGTACTGTGACTGGGGATGCCGCCAGATGTTCGTGTTATTGTCCGCGTTTTATTTCGGGTTTTCTTATTTGTTCTGTCTTCCTTCTATCTTCACGATTGACCGTCGAAACTTTCCGCTGTTTCCAGTCAGTGATCCTACACGTTGAATACAATTGAAATAGAGTAATATTGTCAAGTATAGTTTGTTAGATTCCATCTCAGCAGACACTTTCATCTCCATTAGTTTCGAACGATCCCTAGCCGTGATGTTTGTTTCAGTCCAGCAAATTGCACGTCTGGGTTTCGAGGAAGGATTATCACAGTTCTATTCTGGCGGCAGCTTCCTCGAGTCTACCCCATTTGATTGCTTTCATCAAATGTGGGAAGTTATTAGGCACCCGGGGTCTGGGAACACGTTTCTACAACACAAGGTCGAAGATTTTTTTAGATATATTGTAGTCCAAACCACTATGATGGGGCTGCGTGGGGTAGCTCTAGGGCATCTACACGCGGATAGCTGTCAAACTGGGCACGAACCAGGTGAGCTGATGCATAAATTGGCCAGCTTCATATACCCTCCCTGTATAGCATATTGTGTGCACCGCCACCTTGTCGTCTATCATCTGCTGGATCGTAAGGCATGTGATAGCTGTCACCCCAGGTGGGGGCTGATCTAATCGAGGAACAGTAAATAAGCATGTCCGACATCGTCAGGCAGCATGAGAACATGGATCATCCGTCAAAGAATGTCGGTGTGGTTCGAGCAGCTATGGTCTGCAGGGGTGAGCTGTAGATCCGTAGCCTTGTTCACCAGACAGATCTGAGGGGCTCAGATTGGTCCGGTCAATGTCGCGTGTCCCAGGAAATATTCGGGCTATCGGTTTGCTTCGGACCAATTTGGGCTGGGGGGATTGAGATGCCAGCCGGCGTTGGCTTCGTCGGCCCAATATCTGAGAAAAGCATCTTTTTTCTTTGTGGTATTGCATACCGATGCTAGCAATGGGGTTTTCACGGTTTTTGATGCTTAGTCGGGTGGCCATGGCATTGTGCTGTCTTTATTTGGATATAACTATCTTGCGAAGTCTCTCCGCGTCTGTTTGTCTTTTTTCTTTTGTACTTTCTCTTTCTTAGGAAGAACTAGCTGTTCTACACGCTATTTTTTCCACTGCCGGTTTCCCCTCGCCAAGTGTTCTAGCACGATGACAAGAGTTGTTAGCAAACAATTGTACTGATACCCCACCCCTTCTAAAATCCCGGCTAACGTATAACAGACGAGATGCCGTTGAAATTGCGTGGGTCTGCATTCTCCAGTGCGAACTAGACGCTGCCATTGCTCTCCTGGACGAGAAATACACCAGTGGTACAGGAGGGGAAGCAGGGAACTACATTCTTGGTCGAATGGCACACCATCGCATTGTGATTACCTGGCCGTCAGCTGGCTCCTATGGGATCGCGCCCATCGTCCGAGTGGCGACGAGGATTCATCACGAGTTTCGAAATATACGGTTCTGTCTCTTGGTTGGTATCGCGGGTGGTTGCCCGAACCCTCGAGACAATGCCCGTGACGTTCGACTTGGCGACGTGGTGGTCAGTACGCCGGAGGTGAATCGCGGTCGTGGTATGTTCTCCGAAGTTGTCAGCGTGCAACAGCGTTCGACGCACAGATTCCACGATCTTGGACATATTGCTGAAATTTCTTAGGCGGGGTGGTGCAGGTCGATATGGGAAAACATACCGACAGTGGGTTTGAAATTCATTCCCACTTGAACAAGCCCCACCCAGATGTGTTGAATGTGATCCCCTTGCTCCGCAACGACCACAACTACAACGGCAGGAGACAAATGGATGAGTACATCGACGAGGTTGTGAAACGAAGCCGGACTACGCCCCATCTGCGACAGTTCACATATCCTCGCAACGCACCGGACCGTCTATTTCTCTCGGCATATGAACATTTCCCCCATAGTTACCCCGATTGCACATACTGCGACGGCACAAAAGTGTGGGCCAGAGCCCGCCGAGCAACCACCCAGCCACGGGTCTTCTACGGAACCGTGGGATCAGCAAACAATGTGCTCCGATCCGCCAAAGAGCGTGACCGGCTACATCGTGAAGAAGGCATCCTCTGCGTGGAAATGGAAGCCGCCGGCGTGATGGACACACTGTCTTGCCTGGTCGTACGCGGGATCTGCGACTACGCAGACAGCCACAAGAACAAAGCCTGGCAGCCCTACGCCGCACTGTCAGCGGCCGCATACACCAAGGACTTGCTGACATACGTCACACGCGCGTCCTCGTCTCTAGTTCACGGACCGCATTGCTTGCTCGGAACAGTACCCGTGGACGAGGTGGACCAGGCACTAGCGTCGAGGCCAGACGAGTTCGTGCAGGATGTGGAGCGTCTCGTGGGGCAGATGTGCGACATCCAACTACATTTTTTCGACCAGCGCCTGGTGATCTTCCAGCGCTTTCTCCACAAGTATGGGATTCGTCCGGCGGGCCATTGGGTCGAAGACGGAAATCACATCTATGACGGGTTCAACGAGAAACGGGCGACTGCGGTGATTAGAAATATGCACAAGCCTCCCCAGGAGCGGCTGAGGGCTGCCCGCGCGTATGCCTTTATCAATGCTAACAAAGTCAAGTATGCGTCCACATTTACGACACATGATACGGTTTTGCGGATTGCGGAATATGTCCATTCTCGGTAGTTGCGAGGCTCATAATGATACTGTTGTATATCTTTTCTTTTCATATATTGTATCAATGTCTTTTTGATTATTCTCGTCGATAGCTACCTAGGTAGAATTGATGGGTTGAGTGTTCCATTATCGTAGCTGAGCTCGTGACGCAAAGCCCGATGTTTCCTCCCCATTTAAATCCCTGCTCATCCAATATCTCCGTTTCCAGGTACTGCAGCTTCTCCGCATCCACCTCGATATCCCTTTCCCTTGCTATGCTAGCTGGTCGCAGAAACAGCTCCTCAAAGCCAATGGTAAGCGGCGCATTGGTTAGTGTGATGTGGTTGTTCTTTGATTTTGAGATAATGAAGCTTTGGTCGAGGTGATAGCGAGTGTTGGTGTTCCTGCTGCTCACCCACTTCTCAATCCTGATTCTAGGCTGATGACGATCGATGCGCAAGGTGAGTACATATTTGGCATCACTCCCCGACTCTCGCATCCAGAAGCGTCCGTCAGATACCAGCTTCGCTTCGGTTTCCGAATCGGCGATCTCTAACATAGCGCTGAGCCAGTCTCACGAGCGGCCGCGGGGAAGTTGACGGGGCCGCCAGGCTCGATCGGGCTCTTTAGCACTCAGGGAAGCAAAGTGAGTAGCACTACCGATTTGTCTGAGGGAGCCCTCTAGCCCGGTGGACTCCACGGCTTTCAGAAACACAAAGTTGAAGGTCACGGAGGCGGTTTCGTGAGCAGGTGATTTGGTCATTCTGACGAATAACAACTGCATATGAGCGTCGTACGAACTCCAGGATGTCCATGGGGTGATTTGGTCGACAGGTTCAAGGAATCTGTTCTCGAAGATTTGACTATCGATTCCAGTGAGAAGAAACCATTCACTGTAATCCCAGCGCCAAGCTCTCCAGTCTCACAGCATTAACGAGATCGGCTGAATATCTTGACCGGGTAGCTTCGACAATATAGAAACATGTGACCCGAACTTCAGGTATAAGGTAGTAGCCGTTGCTCAAACATGGACCATTGCAGTTATGAAGTTTCAAAGCATGATGAGAAAGATATTCAAACCATTTATGTGATAAGAAACCCCCTGAGAAGAAGTAAGCTGATGAACAAGAGAATAACGACGTATAATCTCTGACAAGTTTGTGCGTGCGTAGAACACAAATCAGCTTGATATACTATGACTAAGCGAGATCTCCTAAACAGCCACTCAAAAGAAAACTCGACAGTGCATAAAAACACGCTTTGTCACTATGCACACACAAACACACGACGCTAGTCCCCCCTGAACGCACGATCCGATCATGTGGAGAATAGCCATTTCATCTCCAAGATGGAACCCCCCAGACCGAGCTGAGATGCCCCCAATCCGCCTGCACCGGCGAAATGCTGTAATGGCCGCCGCGGCTGCGGCGGCAGGCATGGCGGTGGCATACAACGTAGGCGCAGCGTTAATCGCCCATTACGTGCAGCAGCGGGGACGACGGCGGCTGTGCGATGACGACTCCCCACCGCGATGGGGGCCTCGGGACAAGAACGCGCGCCACCGTCCGCGGACAATGAAGGATTTGGACGACGCGACTGCGATTACCACCACCATGTCGAATTCGGCGCTGTTGGAAATTGCGTGTTTTAGCGGGGACTCGGCTCTGATTGCTGCGCGGGCGGGGGCCGATCGGATTGAGTGCGTGGTTCTTCCTTACTGTTCTCTCCTCCCCTCGCTGCTGAGTAAGGGGCGGTGATGGTAATAACCTGTAGCCTAGAGGTACAAAATGACTAATCCGTCGCAGGCTATGCTCAGATTATGCATCTGGGGGGCTGACACCATCAGCAGAGACGGTCGCGTCGGTGAAAGCCCAGGTGACGATTCCAGTGTATGTGATGATCCGGCCTCATGCTCGAGACTTTTTCTACGAGGAGGCTGAGTACGCGGAGATGCAAGCCACGCTGGTGAAGATGAAAGAGGCGGGCGCCGACGGGTTTGTCTTCGGGATTTTGCGACGAACAGACGCAGATCAAGGAAGCCCGTTGGTCGACATCGCCAGGAACAAAGCGCTGGTGGATCTTGCGGACGGAAGGCCGTGTACTTTCCATCGGGCGTTTGACCTCATCCCGGAGGCGGAGTGGGAGCGCGCCGTGGATGACATCGCGGCGTGCGGCTTCCAGTCTATTCTGACGTGTGGAGGCCCGCCGGGAAAGAAGGCGAGTGACTGCGTTAAGCCGTTAGAGCGGCTGGTTCGTCGACAGCAGGAGCGCCGCGAGCAGAATCCAGACTCTAAATCAATCGTCGTTCCCCAAATTATTGTCGGCGGCGGGGTACGGTCGACGAATGTGTCGGGAATTTATCGCTCGGTCCAGGCTGATGCGTTTCATTCGGCAGCGCTGGAGGGCAAGAAGGCGTATGTGAGTCGGGGCGAGGTGCGCAGGATACGAGGCGCGATGGATCGGGTGATACGGGTGCGGAATTGGGAGTCTTCGGTTGAACCGTGGAGTGAGGATGGCCCGGGGGTTGAGTGAGTAGTGATCTAGAGGATCAATTGTCTATCTATCCATATCTTATGTTGATATCACCAATGCCGAGCTTAGGAAGGTAACTCGCTCCTGTTCTATACCTTACCTCTGGAAAACTACCACAGAAGACTACTGAGCCCTGGATTCAATCAGACCGCATACACCGAATAAGGCTCATTTCTGGGGTTGGTAGTCCCAATTGGTCTCTTAACATGCCACACATTTGACAGTGTCTCAGTCAGAGTCAACATGCAAGGGCTAGGCAGCAGTCATGGTCTACCTAAACTTATATTCGGGACGAGTGTAATCCGTGGAAGTATTCGGGTCCGATGAACTCTCGACCTAGTCCAGGATCAATGTAGAAGATGCCATGTTCCCGTCAGTCAACCACATTCCCGCAACGTCCCAGCCACCGGGCGTCGTTAAGGCATATTTGCCCTATCGGATATGCTCCGAGTAGACACATTGTCTGACAGTGTAAAATGTTTCAGCTTGCAAAATTCCGAAGATATGTTTTCAAACCAGCATTGTTCAGATAGGCAGACGCATATCGCATCTAAATATGGATAACTGAACAGGCAGCCAGCAGTCATAAGCTGAGAAACAGTGAAATCTCACCGATGCGACAGTACACACATAAGTACTGATCATTGCCTTTCAGTAAAACAGAGCATAAGCCAGAAGAAAATTAAGATAAACTCAGAATAAGGTCTTCATGCACGCGGCTTTCCTAAAGTGGACATCCGGCGGTGGAGGATGACATCACGACCAATCAACTGATATATACTTCCATCTGCTCGTCGACATTTAACAAAGATCAATGAACCCAGCAAAAAGACGAAAAGAGTCTGATAGAATATCAATCTCCGTACAACGAAATGAAAGGGCTTTAAAAATACCGCAGTCAACCCAAACAGTATGCGTGTGGTGAACCCACGCCCCCGTTTTTTTCTCCAATAAAGTCATGCCAAGCGAGCCGTCCGACGATCCCAAGGCTTGATTTCGAGCCATGGCTCCATAGGACGCGAATCAGAGCACAAATGATGTGATGAATTTGCCCCTAATGATGTAAATCTCATTTATGCTGATCAGTGATCAACGCGTCCTGTGAACGGACTCCACGCTGTCTCATGAACGCCGCTCGTCCCAGGGGATTCTCCGCCCATCAGGATCTGTTTTACTTCAGTACATCCGTATTCCCTGCTGATGTAGACGGGAATTGATAGGATGATAGGTTAGGTTTGAAGAAATGTAACTGCCTGGTGGCAACACACTGTCTACAGAGCCCAGACGCATGCCACTGTCCAACCGTACAGACATGGCCACAGACAACGGAATGCGGACATGGGCCAGTAGGTGGGCGCAGCTCATGCCTAACCATGGCACCGATTCAGCACGAACCCTAACTATACTGCGCGGGAGTTCGTCATCTTCCATTGTTAGGTGCGCCCACTCGGCCGTTTCTCGCCGGGAATTTACAAATGAAATGAAACCCCCACCGGGGATGCACCTCCTGACTGTAGAACACCCCCGTCAATGCTGTCGCCTCCGGATCATACCCGGACAGAGCCACTTCGTTCGAATGGGGATATTTGTACCGTCCGCAATAAAAAGAAGCCTTCCCTGACGATCCATGATCCACCTGGTCTCTATACCCCGCCACATTGCATTTTACCTGCCGTCAACCTCTCTCTACCCTCACCCCACGGGAACACCCATACACCACATGGGACATACACACCGTTCCCTCCCAACATGACGAAACACACAGGCGAAGCGAAACGGAAAGCCCGCGCCGATAAGAAAGATCGGGGCAAGGCCACTGCGAACAAAAAAGAGACATTAGCTGAACAGATCGGGCGCGATCTCGCCCAACAGCTCCTCATCACCGATCCTCACTCCCAAAACAACAGCCTCCTCCCAGACAGTCCGACGTCACCGTCCAGTAGCAGCACAAGCAGCCGCAACACCCAATACGACTACAAATCCAGCTCGTCCAACACCTCCCTCTACCGGTTCAACTCGCAAGCGGCGGAAGAATCCTCCACGACCCCCGCCAGCTCCGACACCTCCCTCAATGACACCCCCAACCGGCCGCACCAACCTCCACCACCCTTGAAACCCGCCCCGGCGAGCGTACCCGCATCCGACCACACCGCGCACGCAGCCATAGAGCACCTCGCCTCACGCTACGGCCGCGTCTCACACATGGGCATCCTTGACCGCAGCTACCGCGTGTTTCTCAACGCAGAACGCACTGGCGCACTGGCCTACAAACTCGAGAACCACGTCGCGATAGTAACCGGTGACCCGCTATGCGACCCGTCGCTCTTCGCCTCCGTGGTCTGCGAGTTCGACCGCGCGCGGCGCGCCGCCCACTGGAGCCTGGCCTTCATGGGCTGCAGCGCGGAGTTCCTGTCGCACATGAAGACGCAAACCCAGCAGCAGCAGCAACAGCAGTGGACGACGATGCAGTTCGGCGTCGAGCGGGTCGTCGACCCCTCGACGAACGAGGTGCTCGCCGAGCGGGCCGGGAAGCGCATCGTCAGCCAGTGCAAACAGTTGCTGTGTCCGGATAAAGGCGGGATCACGCTGAGCGTGTACTCTCGCACGGTGGGGCGCGCGCGAGACGAAGCCCTAGAAGCACAATTACAGGAGATCTACGACCAGTGGCGAGCGGGGCGGAACGAGCCCGCCGCGACGACGAAGACACCCCAAGCATTCATCACCGTATACAAGCTATTTGACTACGCGCGGCTGATGACGTTCGTGTACACGCGGGGAGCTGACGGGAATGTGAACGGGTTCGCGGCGCTCCGGTGGATAGGTGCCTGCGGGGGGTACCACGTGGACCCTTGCATTGCGGGGGACGGGGCCGCAAAGGGAACGAGCGATCTGTTGCTATTCGCGGCGATGGCGCTGGCGAGGCAGATGGGGGTGTCGTATCTGAGTCTGGGCTACGAGCCGATGGGGGAGCTGGGCGAGGTGAACGGGATGGGGGCGTCGTTGGAGAAGATAACGCGGTCGGTGTATGCGCACAGCGTGCGCGGGCTGCCTGTTGGAGGCAAGAAGGCGTATCACGACAAGTTCCGGCCTGATGGGAATCGCGAGTCGGCGCTGTATTTGATTTTCCCGTCGGGGTTACCGGGGGTCAGGCGCATGGTGGCGATGGCGCATATGGCGAATATTAGTGTGCGGCAGTTGGCGTATACGCAGTCCAAGTCGAAGATGTTGGGACGGGGGAGACGACGGAAAGAGCGGCAGGAGGGATATCAAGCTCAGTCGCTGGAGGGTTCGTGACGGTTTTAAATGGATGGCGTGGATGGAGTTGTATGATACCTTTTGCTTTGGTTTGGATAGAGATTATATTCGCGATTGTGTTTGACACCCGTGCGGACCTGGAAATAATCACATGTATATATCGTTGTCATCAATCCAGGTACTGTTATTCTGGATTACATATAAACCATACCTGTGTAGGCCGACATGTCCCGTGATAATCCGATGTAAAGAAAGTCAGTGACCTGTCGAACCCTAAGCACATCAAGCAAATTCAACAACTATGTACAGTCTAACCATTGTATATATACTTCTTACGACTGATTCCTGATATCTAGTTACTTCCCCCTCAGCCGATCATGCCGGAAGACGACAATCGTCGGCCAAATCTGCAACGCCACAGCCCCCAGCATCAAACAGCCAGCAAAGATCTGCGCGCGTAAGAAGCCCGCATGCGCCAAATCCACGAGCGCACCCGCGATGGGCGTCCCAGCCAGCCCCCCAAACGAGCTAATCCCCCACATCATGCCGAGCCTGGTACCCAGGAAGTTAGCGTCAGGGCAGAAAGCCGGGTGGGCGACGATGGAGGTCGGCCCCGTGACGAGCACACCGCTGAGGAAACCCCAGTAGCAGGCCCAGACGATGAAGCCGGCCGTGTCTGTGGCGGCGATCCAGGTGAACATGGCTAGGGCGGAGCCGGCCGTGGCGGCCGTGAGGATGGCGATGGGCTTGACGTGGGGGATAACGAGTGTTACGAGGTAGGGAACGGTGCGGCCGAAGGCGGAGGCGCCGTTGATGATGGCGACCATGTAGAAGGAGAGGCTCTGATCGGTGTGCAGGCGGGTGCGGGCGTAGGCGGGGGAGTAGAACATGGGGACATAGTAGGCCAACATGACGCAGGTAAGGGAGAGGGAGAGAAGCATGAAGGGCGGTTCAGTGAGCGCCTTCCGCTCGATGAGGCTGCGGGTGCGGGTGCGTCGGCCGGGACGGCGACACAGGATGGAGACGGTGATGCAGGCGAGGAAGAGGTTGATGAAGCCGATGATGCGGACGGACCAGCCGAATCCGATCTGGGGTTGAAGACGCCGGAACAGAATGGGGAAGATGACGCTGCCGACGCTGGATCCGATGGCGGCGACCCCGATGGCGATGGGCCGTTTGGTGGTGAAGTACGAGGAGATGACGACCAGGGCGGGGATGTAGGCGATGCCGCCGCCCATGCCGACGCAGAAGCCCTGTGCTAAGAGGACTTGGTAGAATTGGGAGGCCAGAGAGGTCATCATCATACCGAAGACGACCATCAGGTTGCCGCCAATGATGAGCGGCCGAAGATAGCCTGCATCGACGAGGGGGCCGGTCACGACGCCGACCATGACGATCATGGTGGCTTGGATGCTGCCGACCCAGGAGATGTTGGAGGGTGATTGATCGGGCATCAACGTCGTCTGGTAGTACTCTTGGAAGGCGCCATATGTGCTCAACAGGCCCCTACACTATGGATCAGTATGGTGCCACTATCACGGTTCCACATCCAGGGTTGAAATACCAAGAATTGACAAAGACACAGAATCCAGCCAGCACACTGAGCCAGCCATCGCGTCCACCGTCGGGGATAGGCAGCGCTGGCGGGGTTTCCCCCTTTTCCTGCGCTCCATCTTCAGGTCGAGACGCGACGGAGGACGTCTCATTTGGAGCTCCCATCTTCCTACCAAGACGTTCAATCTACGATCACCACACGGAGATGTCGCCGAGAGGTTGTTAGCCTTTTGTATGATGGAGGAAAACTCTGGGCGCCAACCCTGAATGTCCCCACTGTGGATCATGGCGTGGTGGATTGCCCACGGGGTTTGTTTTCATTAGTCACGGTGGTGGATTCGGTTGGCTAGACGGCATTTGATACCCGGGGTTTACCGAGCACGTCAGATCACTGGATGGTTAGGCATCTTCAGGAGGAGGCATAATATGGGGTGTGATTGGAGGGTTCTGTCCGGTCCCTGGTCGTTTCACATGGTTGTCTGGGGTTGAAGTTCAACCGGGTTGAATCTCCGAGCTTCATGCCCTAACCGCCGGATGCGTTCCGAACCGGATAGCGATTGTATCCACGAGTAGATTGCCAAAGCGACCTACAAGACATCATGTTCCTAATATTCTGTAAGTCTAACCTGGTTGATTGACGATGAAGTGATGTATATTAATGTCAAGGTCGTCACCCCACGTTCGGTTTGCGGACAACGTCCAAACTTCAGTCCATGTCGACCAGCACCCATCGCGTGTGTCCACAGCTTCGGCCAAAGCAAAGCGCTGGTCAAGCCTGACAGTGAAGTGGGCAGCTTCCACCAGTCAGCATCCTTACATACCATAAATCTAGAACCGCCAACAATATTGTAGAATCATGGCTTTTTGCTGTTACCACCCAATCCATGGTTTTCGCATTTGTCTCTGACCATATCTTTCTGAAAGAAGGCTGACATTATCTTCCTCGTTCTTCAATCCACTGCGTCTGTCTGTAGAAATCCTCTCTCTCTTTACCTTTCATGGACTTAAGACTAGTCTCTCGTAACTCCGTGAAAAGTGCGACAGCATCGTCATAGAGGTGGTGAGGTGTCCATCCATCCCGTGAAATAATAAATGCAACAGAATCCCAGAAATCTTGGACATCATTCCACCCCTCACCCTCTTCCGCATGAACACGAAGTTCATCCTCTGTAAAATGAATAGGACATGGAAAGTCAAATCCCAGTTTATCCCAGTATCTGCGGCTGAATTAGACTAGCGTGCTAAGCCAGGCAGCTTTTCGGATTGCACCACTTACTTTTCTATCCGGATCAGCGATTCCCTTAAGGGCAATATATCATCATCCCAAGTGTCACCAACAAATAGTATAGGTTCGCACCTTGTTCGACCATAGGGGAAACGAATTACTTTGTCCAGAAGCGGCACGTCTTTGGCAATCTGCTTTTCGTAGAGGTAGAGAATTATAGACCTGCTCATTTGTTCCCTCACCTTATTCTTCTCATCAGGCTCAAGATCCTTGAAGTTTGCGGGGGCTTCTAAGATAATATCCCCTTTATAATAAACTAGCCGGGGGTGGCGGGCTTGGAGAATTAAAGGCGCAGCCCAGATTCCTTGCCAATCTATCACACTAGATATATGGCCATTTTCAACGAAGATGTTTGCTGAATGGAGGTCCGTGTGCCATAGATGAGACGCAGTAACAGAATGATCACTTGGGAGGAGATATGGAGCAACTTGTAAATACCGGTCAAGCATAGAAATGTGACTGCTGGGAGAACTTTGTGTCACAGAAGTTACCAAGGGGTCATCCTGCGGTTTGGGAACCGCATACTGTTTGATCCATTCTAGCTCCCGTCGAGCTGGGGATACAGCGAGATCTCGAGGATGTTTCCCTTTAAATAGTTAAAATGTCAATCGAATATAAGGAAGAAGATACCTACATGGGCCGCGGTCTATATTCATCATTGCGCGTTCTTTGTTCCAAAAAGCTCTGTCCACAACTGGACCGATCATGAATTTATGCATCACTGTGTTTTTGACCTCAGCTGGAACATCACCCATTATTTCTGCTGCTGCTGCGCCTGGAATAGCTTCGTTGGAATAATACAGATTGCCGTAACTAAATCTTCGTTAGCGATGGATTGTGGATCGAGCTTGCACCATTGCCAGACCTATTGAAAGATACGGAAATCATTTTTTTCTCCAGAATCACAAGGTCTTCCATGATTGTTATTCTCTGTTCCAGAGAAAGGTCATCCCAAATATCGGCTAACTTTACTCCGGCCGCTTCCTCCATAATGATGTATTCAGATCCCACAGGATTGTTCACATCAGCACTCCAAGCATGAACTTGAGGAACCGGGATCTCTAAGACGCTGCGAGCCTGGTAGGACATTAGAATATGCGAATCGAGAGATCCGACCAAAGGAAGTAATCCTTACAAATTCCATCGTTGCGACTTCGGATGCTGTCGTGTAATACTGGGGCCCTGCAATAGGATGAGGAATCCGTGCGATGGCATGTTTCCCATTGTCCATTCTGAGCCTAAAGCTTTTGTTGAATGATCCTTCCGCTAGTTTTGTGATTTCAATACAGTCATTTGCGCCCACGCTGCCCGCAGCAACTTTCTGGAGCTCCGGTACATTGAAAGGCGAAAACCGATCGCGCAATTGCTGTTCCTCATCCCAAAGCCAACGACCACTGGTATACTGAAACAAGTCCGTGCCAGGCTGCTTCGCACTCATGCAGCTCGATGTCTGAGTAGGTGGGTGAAGGTTGTCAACTGCTGAGAATCCTGGACTTGGCCAATGTGATACGGAAGTCCGATGGTAGCTTCTTGTAAATAAAGTCAGGGAGGTAGGTATGCTAGTTGCGAAACAAGTAAGTCTCCTTGATATCATCATGTCTGGTATCTGCAAGAGTTTCTGGAATAGAGGCAATGATCCACCTTTAAACTATCTCGCCAGTGAGTGGTTGTATACTGGACGGGGAAAGATGGAGCCGCGACCTGCAGAGCCCAATGGTCACTGACCTAATCTCAAGGTAAGTTATTCACATGTTCGTCCCATGCCTGCGCTAACCTAGAAAGGTTAGCTTAGCTTAGTGCTTATCGATTCTCCAGCATCCTCTCTGTACCGTAGAATAGGATGTACTATCTACTGCTCGAGTTACAAGGTGAAATCAATCCGAAACCTTGGAAAAGATACTTCTTTGTTCATGATATCAACAGCGTAAATCAACAATTGAAAAATTCTCTGAATTCGGGGCAATAAAGTATATCAGAAGTTGACATCATGAGACAGTTCAAAGAATCCACATTGCGCGCGACCCCATAATTGAGATTTCAGGAATCTGAGTTAATAACACTACTTCTGTTTCTTAAAGGATGTAATCATGTCTTTTTTCGCCTTCCCTTCGTCGGGGTTTTCGGGGTCAACGACAACTATGGCCCAAATTTTATGACTATCTTCCGCTGCCGCAGCTTTCGCACCCGGGTTTGAAGCATTTTTGTTAGCTTGGAGGATTAATTCGTGTTTGCCATCAGCCATGGACCCTTTGTCCAGTCGCAAGTTGTAATGGGAGTCGTTTCTAGGGGTTTGACTTGGGAAAAGTCGTGTTCCCCGATCAGCATTCGCCGCCTTCTTGATGACTTTATTCCATGGTATTTCATCTGCGAACTTCTTCACGATTTTAACCGAGAATTTGGCCATTATTACTGTTCGTGTGAGCCATATATGGTTTACTAATGCAGCCCAATATATCTTACTGCCTGCGTGCGGATTTGTTGTTGGTGTTGACAAGGAAACTCGAGTTGATTATTCTCTTGTATGTAGCAAGTCTAGTGATTCATAGCAGTTATTAGGGTCATGAAGGTTCAGTAAGTTCATAGTATTCAACAGATGAAGTGGAAAGAGTGGTATAGAGAGATAAAGTAGTGAATATATTACTGATCCAGAGCAAGTGAGACTCAGAGTCAAATCACTAACCTTTTCTTGTCTCTCTTGGGGAGAGTATTTACTGCTATGGGTAGGTAGGTGTGGTCTAAGTCTAAGCGTGGTGACCAGGATGATAAATATCTGGTGTCTTCTTTACAGATGTTGTTTGATATTCTAGAACACACCAGTCAACTGCAAATGACTATGTTGATAGGCGGTCTACCTGTTCGTGAAACATGTCTTCAATCTCGCACAGTAAATGAAAGCTGAGTCTCTCTCAGCGTTATGCTTTTCTTCTTACGAAGCCGTGTTACTGAGAGTTCTGGGGAATCAATTGGAAGTCTCACCGAAGGGTGTAGGAATCTACAGAGTACTACTCGATCTCCATCGTGTTTATCTACTGTTCCACCAGTCAAAGAACCTGGTAAGTAGGAAAATATCCAGTCTCAAGTGCCAAAGTACCAGTTCCTCAAGTGACGCACTAGCGTGATCCAGGGATTCCGAAGATGAACAACAAACCTCAGGGACCAGACTTTCATCGCCGAATTTACCTTCTCGCGCAGCCCAAGACAATCTCGGATTTGCTGGTTCGAATGCTAATCTTGGAGAACCAACCGCACCTCCATTGGAATGCATCTGGTCTTTCGACCTTTACACGAAACCTAGAACCGTTGATCGGCCTGGAACATCAACCGTTAGAAGAATGGAGAGCGGATGAGAAGGACCAGATCAGAGACATCTTCCAACAGAGTTTCAGCGCTCGAGATTGTTTCTTGCGCGATGGGGAAGCGCAGGGCAAGATTGTCTTTGCGAAAGACCACTGCAACTTGATGTGGAATCCAGCTGCCGGGGATCCTTATTTCACTGTTGGCCCCCCCGGTGAAGTGGTCCAAGGTGGGGCGACGGTCAAGAACCCGACGGTCCTGTCCGACAGCTACCTGGGTTCTTGGTTACCAATCTTCCTCATTACACATCCTGCTCGCGTTTTTCCCTCATTCTGCCGAGGTCTGTTGGATCTTCAGGCCCAAACGAACAATTGTCAAGAGGAGAGGAAGATAGGCAATTACTTCCGGGCACAAATGACGTTCTCCCACACACGACGTCTGTACGATTGGTATGTGGACTATTTTCGCAAGAAGGAGGACTCAGCACGCCCCATCGTCGTGGATTCCTCGGACCTCATCAATGACCCTCGCGTTATCTTCGCAATCACCAAGGAACTGGGGCTAGACCAGTCCAAAGTTCAATTTTCGTGGGACCCAAAAGAAGAGGAAACGACTGATGTCATGAAAAGGGTGTTTTTACGCACGATCAAAACATCCCATGGCGTTCAAAAAGATAAGGCAGTGGTTAATCAGGACCTGCATGACCAGGAGCAAAAGTGGAAGGAGGAATTTGCAAAAGAGTTGGCGAATCTGATATCGAGTTGTGTTCGGGCCGCAATGCCAGACTATGAATATCTTCGAGGCAAGAGGCTGTGTGCTTTTTAGATATGCGCTAGAAATCGACTGGCTCTATATGAATTATGCTGTAGCTATATAGCCCAAGTAGGCCGATGTCGGAAAGAATCCATTAACAGTCGATGATAGAGCTTGATTTTCTTTGCGTTCCAATATACCCTTCCGCGTATAGGCCTCGGGGTTGAGAGCACGAAGCACTCTTGCAGTATTTCAGTGGGCAAAGTTACTGATTTTGATACAATCTGTAGGAATACCCCAATCACAATCGACAGGCTGAGCACAGCAAGAGGGGACCGCTATATCAACATTTCCAGGTTTTGATAAAATAGTCGACAACACGTCCTCCAAAGATTGTGGGCTTTTCTCTGCGTCTTCCCTCTTCAACCGCCTACCGACTACATTCTCCAGGACAGCACAGTTTGCCGCACTGACCACATGTGGTAAAGGTTTTTTGTCGGGGGCGACAAATTCAATGCGAGATGCGAGGGCGTCCCAGGTAGCCTCGGAGTAGCAATCCATCCAAGACGTCGACTTCAGCTAAAACAGAGCACCGAAGTCGGCAAAGCTCATTTGCGAGGCGTTGATTGTTTGACCCGACTCTATAGAATCCAACGACAGTAGACAGGCACGGGCTATATGGATCCAGTAGCAGGCGTGTGTTTTGGAGTACGGTGGGATCCCGACTCCCTTGGCGCGAAGATGGACGGTAGTAGGTTGTAGGATGGCCAGTGCTTTGGCGATGACATCTACGTCCTCTGAAGGGGATTTTTCTATGTACTGCATCACGGCAAACGCAAACCGCAGAAGGCGAGACAATCCTCCATGGACAAATGGCATATCAGCAGGTTGGTCAAGAGGTGGTGCCAGAGCTGGGAGCGGTTGACGGGAGGGAGACACCCATTTGTGCCATGCGCGGTCGCCGCAGAAGAGATCATTGTCCGTGAAGTACGCGCTCCAAAGACGAGGATTTTGGAGAGTTGGTTGGTGGAACAGAATGTTGTAAAAGTCGTGCCAACATGGATACCGATCCAAGTCATTGTGGAGACTGTAGTCTATGATTGCTGCTTGGAGCTGAACGAGCCAGAATATAGTCAGGGTTCTGTATCTCTCAGCATAAACCGCATTGAGCGACAACAATGGGCTTACAGGTGTTCGTTAGATGAGAATTTGTGGGGCTGAATGAGCCGCAGTATTCGTAGATGGGCGAGGAACGTATCCGCCATGGCAAATGTGCTTCTCTGGAGTTTTATGTACTCCAACACAAGAATGTAGGCCGCTTTGAGATGGACTTGATGATCCCACGACGGTATATCGGCACTCGTGAACAACTCCCAAAAAGCCGCAGCATCGGGAGGGTCCACCGAACTTCCTCGTCGGATACGTCCCTCGAGACGGGGACTGGAGATTGTGAGCCGTGGCGACGGAGGGCTCATCGATATAGGATACTGTCTCCTAGAGAGTTCATGATACATCTCATCGAGAATTTCCCGGACGCCCTCACCTGTTGCAGCGCTGATCTTGTGGTCCACAATTTTCCACAATATCTTTTGCTGGTATCTAGAGAGCTTCTTCTCATAGTGCTTGGGGAGATTGATGGCAATATCTCGGGCCTGTTCAGGGGAGAGCAAGTCCTGTTTGTTTGGCACAATGTAATGGAATTGGCAATGTTTCTCGTCCCACAGGTGAATATGGGGAATGTTATCTTGGCTGCTATCCCGCCGCGGGTCGCAATCATGGACGTAGATGACTACGTCGGTGTCTCGAAAATAATGCCGTAACTGTGACTTGATCATATCCGAGCCCACTGTTTCGTTAGAAAAAGACCATCAGAGGAGAGTTAAGGAAGAAAGCAAGTTTATGTCTTACGTGTGACATTCCACACGGTCCAGGAGCATTTTCGGGGGTACTCAAAGGTCTCTACCTCGAAGGTGTCCACCTCGGACCCGAACATGATCCTTGGCTGACAATCAATTAATTTGCCATTTTTCCATCGTTGCAGTAAAGTGCTCTTTCCAAACTAGCTCTTTCCTACCAGCATCACTCTGAGTTCCAGGGTCGTGCAGGATCTAAAAAACCAATCTGTGTATCCCCGGGGTTTCACTGCCATCGTGGCTCTACCATGAATGGTACATGTAACGGTTGGATGTAAGGTAAAATAGCAATATGATTGTTAAGAGTTGACAGCAGAATTGAGAAGAGATGGGCATTACAAGTGACTGCCTGCTCCCAACCTCGACTCAAGCCTCCTGTGATACTCACGTGCAGCACGTAGCCCTCGTAGCCAGTAGGCCTAAGCCCCAACTCTACCCATGTCAATATTTGTTCAATATAAGTTATTCGTTTGATGCAATACATCCTAGCACATTATTTACTCTCAACCCTGGTCGTGGAAAGACCTTGGCCGAATATATCCAGATTTGCCCCGAGCATCCCCGACACTCTTCAACAGCATGAAAACGCGACAATGAAGTAGATTAAAATAAAAATGGCATAAACAGATAACTTCAACCCTAAGATAGGCTACTCAATTCACAAACGACAATTTGCCATCCCTATTGGTAATACGCTCATCAAGCCTGACCCAAGCCTGCCTCCAGCCGCCCCTCCCATCCGACAACTCGGCTTCCAACACTCTCCCCCCATCGGCCAAGCGCACATGGCGGGCACTCGACGAAAAGTTCCCCTGCCGATGCCAAGTAAACTCGCCCCACGTATTCGACAAGACACTATCGAGCGAGATACGCGACCTGCGCGTCGCCCCAGACAAAGCACGACAAGACGCAGACAGCATCACACCATCAAGGGCAACATCTGTCGCAGAGGCAGAGAAATTCCCCTTGAGGGGCTGGGAGTGGGCCTGCATCCGGTGTCGCTGCTCCTCCGCCTGCATCCTCTCCCAGTGAAGCCTGTCCTGCTCTTCCTTTTCCTTTCGTCGTCTTTCCTCCTCCTCCTCCCTGTGCTTCTTCTCCCGCTGCTTCTTGACCGCGTCTTCCGCGACGGAACCCGTCAGGGCCCCGCCGATGGTGCCTAGGAAGCCGTGGTTGACTTGGTGGCCAGCCCAGGCGCCGCCTGCACCGCCGGCGAGGGCGCCCATCAGGCCTCGTTCGTCGTCTTGGGGGTTCGGCGAAGCGGAGGTGGGACGAGGTGGGTAGTCATCTTGGTTGTTGTTGTTACCCTGGTAGGAAGAGGGGTAAGACTGCGGTGGTGGTCCCTGTTGATTTTGCTGATTTTGGTAGGGGCTTCCTGGGGGAGGGGAACCACCGTAGTGGCGCGGAGGATGGGGCTGTTGTTGTTGGTTGTGGAACGGCCGCGGGGTGGACTCCCAGGATTGGCCGCCCGGCGGTGGCTGCTGGTAAGGGCTGTTGGATCGGCCCGGTGGGTAGTTGTTGTAGCCCTCGGCGTAAGGCGGGTAGGATTGTCCGGGTGGGGGACCGCCCTGGTTCCCTGGAGGCGGGGTTCCCCAGCCCGACTGAGGGGGGTAGTCGTTGGGTCGGGGGGAGGAATTGGCGGGGTAGCCGGTTGGGCGGTCGCCGGGACAAGGGTTGAAGGGGGGCTCGGTAGGGTTGCCGTAGTAGCTTTGGGCGGCCATGGTGGATACGATTGGTTTATGACGGATTGGCGTCACCAATGCGATAATATATATTAGATTATAGCGGTTTCCTGCGATTGTACGCAAAGAAAGAAGACATCCAGGGTGGACAGATCCCGATATATAGATGTCTGCTGCGATGATGGTGGGATGCCAGCCCTATTCCGATCGAAGCCCGGGTGCCCAAGCAGCTGTGTGGCTGTCCGAGATATGTGACTGTCCTGCTTGATTACTGATTTCATGCAACTTCATGCTGTTGAGCAGCAGGATGATATCAGTGGTGGCTATTCCATTGTTTCGGTATGACTCCGTGTATAATCTCTGGTTAGTCCAGAGAAAAATTGCATCACCCAATGTATCACCATTAGACGGAGTACTTAGTATGCCACTGGTTGATACGTAGTGTATAGTGATGCCACCATATACAGAGACGAAAATACACCGTCCATTTAGGAAACAAAACTTACATATCGACTTTCAATGAAGCATGCACATGCAGTGACACATGTCCATATCCCCTCCAGTCATGATACTTCCTGCGTTCCATGATCCTGCACAGTGGGCTCTGCCCAATGTAAACTTTTTCTCACATATATGGCAGACCACAATCTGATACGTCTCTCTGTGGCTACCCTTCCCTTTTCCGAGTGAGGATATATTCGATCAATGGTCGGATGAATGGTCGGTGAAGATAAACTTTTTCCTTTAGGACTCACTCTGTCTTGGTATTCTCGCTTGATTCGTAGTAATATGCACCATGACGTCGTCCTCACTACAATGGATATACAACTGCCTGGTTAGCAGTGGTCGTCCCACTCGCTTTACTCATTCTTTGTGTCTCCCCGAAAAGCACAATGAAACGAATGTAAATAGCACTTGATGCATTAAATTCATTAAACAAGTAAATCCCTCGCTAAACTATACCCGCTAATAAACGCACAATATCCAATAAGCTCATCTAAAGTAGGCAAAACAACCGTCTATATAGTCTCAGTGATGGCACTCACGATCCTGTATCGGGCCTAGATAAAGAGGCTGATCAAAACACCAGCAGCACCAGCCACCAGGGCAGGACGAGTCAGAGCTGCCCCGCTGCTCATCGGGACATCGCTGTCCTCATCCATAGTGTCACGGACATCGCCATTACCAAATGGTTTGTAGCCGCCGCTGATGCTGGATTTGTGTCCGGTGGAGCCCGGAACGCACTTGTCATCGTCGATGAACGCTGCCCAGGTGTCGATCCACATAGCCTTAGGGTCCAGCAACGTCTTGGGGGTGAAGAGGCGACGGCAGTCGGCGGCCTCGTAGATGAACTGCAGGGGAGTCTGGGAGGAGTCTCCCTTGCGGATTTGGTCCTGGATCTGGATTGTGGAGTAATCATCGCCGACGCGGGTCATCAGCTCCTGCGGCCAGATGTACGGCTTCAGGCCATCAAAACCGGTAATCCCGAGCTCCTCGGTGGCGTTGTACATGCCACCCGCGTTGAGGACTATCTGGTTGAGTACCATCGGGGAGCCGCCTTTGGTGCCACCGACGGCCTGCATGGGGCCGTCGCGCGCGCGACCGCCAACCACGACGGACTTGACCCCCGCGATATTCTTCAGCTCCTCATGTAGAGAGGCGCACGATGAACCACAAAGCCCATCGAGTAGCATGACCGTCTGATCCGGGGTAAAAGGGGACGAGCTGGCGGGGCTCTTTTCGAAGTCGAAGCCGTTATTAAGAATGCTCTCTCTGTTGCTATTTGATAGCTGCGTAGGCTGTTAGCTAATACTTCTCTTTCTCCTTTTCTGTCTTTCCGGGTAATAGGATTCTTCTGGGGGAACACTTACGTTGTAGCGGCTTGTGGCCGTGAACTGGTCGTCGTTGAAGGTGTGCGGTCCCACCCAGGCTTCCCAGCTATCGAACGGCTTGTTATGTACATCCAAGAAATAGTCGTAGTGCCAGTTATAAAGATTCATATCTGTTACTGGTCAGTGTCTCGCCCATCTTTGACCCATCGACTACCCTGGATTCTCCTGGCGGTGGCATGCACTTACCACGATCTTCAGCAAACCCGAACTGATTGGATGCCGACTGGTTGTTCCGAATTTCCTCGTAGGCCTCGCCGATTAAAGTGTAGCCCTCCTGTGCGCGATAGCGCTGCGCACTAAAGGGCGTCAGAGCCGGGAACAGCTGCATGAAGACGTCGAGGAGGAGCTCGACAGACCCCCCGCTGTTCTCGCGCAAATCAAGAATCAGCTTGTCGACGCCCTGCTTTTTAGCCTCCGCGACGAACTTCTTCACCACGTTTTGAATTTTCGTGTCGGGAGTACCCTCGGGGAAGAAGCTAAAAATCTTCAACACACCCAGAGCCTGACCCCTAGGATTTTCAATGATGTAGCCCGCCACGATGCCTTCGCAGTCCTTGGCCACGGGCTCAGGGTACCCATCCTCGGGGATATCTTGTGTGTGCAATAGGCACTCGCTTGGCTGGTCTCTCTTACTCTTGTCGGAGTCGAGTCTGTACCCGCTGAGCTCCCCGCGGCAGTAAGTGTTGAACAACGACTGGCCACTCGTGATGTCCTCGAACTCGTCCACCCTCACGTCGACAGTGTTCTCGAAGGACTTCCTAGTGCCGTTCTCGAATATGAGCACGGTCTCGGGGCCGTCATACCGGCCACTGAAGACCGAAGGGCTATAGGAGAAAGCTCCCGCGGAGACCTCCTTGCCGGAACCCCGGTACATGAGGCTGTTGTAGCGGGCATCCGCATTGGAGTACTGTTCCCATGATGCGAGGTCCTCCAGGTACTTCTGGGTGTCTTGTCCATTGATATTTGTAATTGGCGAGATTGAGACTTCGGAGTCGTCGTTCTGGAGCATTAGGTCGTCGATGACATAGGTCTTTGGGTCGGTTTTGCCGTCCTGGGACACGGTGGCGAGTTGGACATCGCGCTGAAAAGTGAAGATGCTGAGGATGTCTGGGGTGTGGCTGAAATGGTAGTTACCGGTATCAACGGTAAGCTTCTGGATGGCAAGATGGAGATGATATTCGCTCTCGAAGGAGTTGAGGCTGTTCTGGATCTTGTTCAACTCGGCGATGAGATCCAGCGGGCCGCGGTCCCATGTCGAAGGCGGGTTCTTCAGCCACCCCGTCTCCGAGTGCCACTCCCACATCATTTTCAGTTGATCGATGAGCTTCCTATTCTCCTCGACGGCGACCGGCACCGAGCTAAGACACTGGTAGGCCAGCTTGGGGGGGATAGAGTTACCATCACCGTGCAACTTGGCGACCTTGGCACACGGGTTTGCGTTGGCTGATGCAGAAGCGGATGGAATAGCAGAGCTAGAGACTGTTTTGCTGGGAGGAAATAAGGCAGACGAGCTCTGGGCTGCAGCCAGAGCCGCAAATGCCAGTGTGCCTCCAATGAGATGCATAGTAGACACGAAGGATGGAGCACAACTGAGGATGATGATGGGACAGAAAATTTGCCCTCTTTCGAGCAATGCGGAGGCCTGTCTTTATCTTCGACCAGAGATTAGCACATCGAGTCGATGTCCTGGCCTCACTGCCCCGGTTGAGGCTCGGCTGACCTTTTTCCAAGCCGCTTATAGAAGGTTGAGGCTCTCCAGCGCCTTCGGAACCGTTCATCTTCTACTAGTAACGGCAGATCAACTACGGGAGAGCAAATCAGCACCCGTTACGCCTGGGTAGACGGCTATTTAAAGCATGCCAAGAATCTAGAAAGATGAGCACGTTTTCTAATTAGACCCCCGGGGCTGTGTTGGCATTTTCCAAAATGTCCCTAGAGTGCCAGGCTGTGGGAGAATGACCCACAAGGATAATATGGGGTCGTATCAAGTGGGGACCAAATATCAACAAACACCCTGCGAGTTTGAGAGGGCTAAATCCCACACAGCCTGCTTAATGAGCCCCTATCCCGTCAGTGGTCGATTGAGTTTGCACCGAGACCCACCATGGCAGCCTCGTGGTGAGGTGGTGTTGATCAATGCCTGACTGGGTGTAGGCCTCGCAGCCGTATATTTCAATTGATAATGGCAGCCATCACGGTCAAGTTGGAAGAAATTGACGAAAGTGGTCTGCTGTTGGCCGCTGCATGCCAGAGGGAAATTCCCTCATACTGCTCGTCGCCCAAACTGCAGCCGAGCGAAGGGTTCTGAACAAGTAGTGTCTTCATTCATGACTGTCCGTGCACCGGATTTGTGTCTGTTGGTGTCTGAAGAGGGATGGCCTGTCTAACGCGTAGAATAGTATCATACGCTTACCAACTGCGCACGACATTGACGGTACTATGTTCAGCTTGAAAACCTCTTTGGGTGTCTTCTTCACCAAGTTTAGGTGCATACTCCTGTGATCATCAATGCGGACATTGATTTTCATAGTCTGAATCAGCCAGTTGCTATTGGGGATAGTTGATGATATGTGAAGGAAGTCAAAATTGCAGACAAGACAAGCAAGGGAGAAATGTTGCCCTATAGTCAGATGACATATTATCAGTGCGTTCATTGTTACGTCTATAATTCTACTATAGTATCCATAAGCCAATATTCAAGTGCAAAACATTTTCAATGTTCAACATAATCTGTTAAAATGTTTGATATAATTGTAAATGGTATCAACCCTCCTTTCCTATATTTAGGTCATGGTCCAAAACAGAAGATTGTCCTCGCAACCTCTGGTTGAATCTATGCAGTAAAGCAAAACGTTTGATCATAGAGATACAAGAAAGCAGTATGCTCACAAGTTAGTATCAGTCTATTCGCAGAGGGACCAGTGCACCTTCCTGTCACATGCACCCACTGTCCCCACGGCGATACTCTCACATCACTCTCAATGCTGCGATTCTAATGGTACGTGCGTATAAAGAGAGCAGCCCTACTAGCAACCTCACTCTACCTTATCAATCGCAGAGTTATTCTTGCATGTGTCACACACGTACAGTGAGGAAGATAGAGCTTATGTAGGTTCCTGTCCAATTACGTGTGGAAACGACCGATTGTCGGCCCCGAGTGGCTGTGTGGTGCTGACACAAATCATTAGATGTTCCGCTTCAGTCTGGCTAATCAGATAGCTAAGCGAGGCTGACACTTACTGTTCTTCTGCGGTGTCTCCAGATTAGGAACTGTTACTCTTCATCAGCAAGATCAGCACAAGGATGGTACCCCACACGACAATTTGGGAGAAAAGAAACGCGGTATACACATATACAGGAGCCGCCTGTATATTCTCGGCATGTTGATTGCTCCCTAATGCAAAAACAAAGCACCAACTGTTGCGCCAACCAGTGCATTACTACCATCCTAGCACTGTTCACTACCTGGGGGACCGAGTGTTATCCATATGATTGATCTCCCGTGTACTTAACGTAAAGATACCCCGGATACGATGGGTTCAATGGGCTTCATTTATTCCACCTCGTATTATACAAAAAGCTGCTGGGATGTCAGCCACAACAAGCCGGGTCAAATGCTGATTCGGTATTCCAGCGAAGTGGCTTAGAAAAGATGGTTTTCTATTTCCTCCAATATAATCTGAACGCTTTCTATTTGATTGACGTGAAATATTATCCATCTTCACTAGACCCTTGACCTCGCATAGACCTTCTGGGTCGAATGATAGATCCAATTGATTTCTCAAAAAGCACTTGTAGTGTCACCTTTTTCGTTGGTATATTTTACTTTGAAAGACATCCACTCACTGTCGGGAGAATGTACCTCGACCTTTTATCATGTTAGTATCTCAGATCAGAGTTATGTGAGAATCAAAAGACAGGGTACATATAAGAAATTCAATGAATGTAATTAATAACCATAACAGCGGATCTAAAACGCCCAAGGGAGATATTATAGTGGTCCTCTTACATTAACACACCCAGCCCAATCACCTCTCCAATCCCTCCCTCTTCCCGTCTCTCAACGTCTGCGAACTCTCCATCGCACGATCCAAATCATACTTCTTTGTCAAAAAGCTCATCAAAAACGCCACCCCACAAATGCCACAACAAACCGCCCACACAACCCTCAAGCTGTCCGTATACGCCACCTGCAAGTCCCTCTTCTCCGCCCCGTCGGGCATGCGCCTAATAACCTGGACCAAACCCGCCGCGTCTTGGCTATACTCTGCCGCCATGAGCGCGAGAGCCGGGTAAGCGAGCAAGTTATGGAACATGCGGTTCTGGAAGATGACGCCGCCGATGGCGACGCCGACGGCTTGGCCCATCGCGCGGAAGAAGCTGAACATGGCGACTGCTATGCTTAGCGTTTCTGGGGAAGCGGAGGCCTGGATTGCGAGTGCAAGAGACGGGAAGAGGAAGCCGAGGCCGAGGCCGGCGACGAGGTTGGTGATTACCCAGACTGCGACGGAGCTGTTTGGTGTGATGAGACACATGAGGCCTAGGCCGAGGGTGGAGATGGCCCAGCCGGACCAGATCGCCCAGCGGTAGCGACCGAGTTTAGTGGAGACGATACCCACGATGATGGAGCTGGGTGCGACGGTGAAGGTCTCTGGGAAGAGGGCGACGCCCGTCATGATTGGAGAATACTCTTTGACGGCTTCGTAGTACAGCGGGAGGTAGTAGAGGGCGCACCAGAGAACGAGGCCTTGAAGAAGACTGCCGATGAAAGTAATTGTTGCGGTGCGGTTGCGGAAGATGGTGGGTGGGATGATGGGGTTGGTCGCGAAGCGGGATTCGTATATGGCGAAGAGGGCGAGACCGGCTGCGCCGAGGAGGAGCGGGACGAGGGTCCGCCATGAGGACCAGGGGTAGACGACGCCGCCCCAAGTGAGGGGGATGAGGAGGGCGGCGGTGCTGCTGACGAAGAGGACCGAGCCGATGTAGTCGATTTGGGCGAGTTTCTTGGCCAGGGAGGTGGGGATGATATTGAGTTTCAGGAAGAAGATGACGGCCAGGGTGCCGACGCCGATAAAGGGGAAATTGATGTAGAAGATCCAGCGCTGTTGGGTTGCGGTTAGGGTTGTAGTAGTGTTAGAAGAACGATGGACGGTACGTACCCATGTTACGGATTGAGAGAATCCCCCGCCGAGGATCGGGCCTGTCACAGACCCGACACTCCACATTGAGGCGAGGATGCCGAAATACTGTCCTCGCAGGCGCAGTGGCACTATGTCTGTGACAATCACCTCGCTGAGGGAAATGAGGCCGCCACCGCCGACTCCCTGAATGGACCGGCCGACGAGCATATAGGTGAAGTTGTCCGCCACGGCAGCAACGACGGTACCAACGAAGAAGAAGACGAGTGCGGTGAGGACGAGCGGACGACGACCGAAGATGTTGGAGAAGGAGGCGAAGTTGGGTTGGAAGACTGGAGGGTTAGCATGGCATCATAGGGCTGAGGGAGGAACCCGTACCTGTCGAGCAGAGAAGGAAGCCTGTGCCACTCCAAAAGGCTTCGATGGCCGTTCCGTTGAGGTCTTCTGTAATGATCTACATTGACTTAGCACTGCCCTGTTGCATGAATAGTTAAACCCACAGGCAAGGCAACAGAGAGCGACGTCCCATCCAGGGCAGCCATCAGTGCTAGAACGGCCAAGGTGAAGAACGCGAGGACACCCCGAGAACCGAGGACAAATTCCTTGCCCTCCGCAAGGCCATTTTCTGGGTCTTTAGATGTCATTGGTTTTTGCAGATCTGGCTGATTTATGCGAGAAGTCATGTTGTTCTTGATACCACAAGAGGAAGAGCGAAGTGATGTTGAGCCTTCTGAGCAGCATTACTTGTTGCGTGGCCATTATATATATCGGCCTTCTATGGGCAGATGGAGATACTAGGCACCACATTTCAAGGATCCTCAAACCGTCCATGATAATTGATCAAATTTGATCATCACAACAAACGGGAATCAGCATTGTTAGTCCGATGCCACATTCCAACAATCCGGGCCGCAAACATCAAAACCGGTCGGATTGCAGCCTGGACGCCGAGTCGGGTGAATGTTCCGACCGTCGGGGGAAATAGGGTCCGCTCGGTATCAGTGCGTTATGTTAGTTATGTTGATTGACAGCTACCTAATGAGGTCAGCTGGTGAGACTGATAATCTCGATACGAGAAGGCTGTTCATTATTAGACCGACGGATTGACTCGACTACCAGTTTCTAACTATGTTTGCATGTTGGACTTGGTAAGGGAATATACCAGTTCCTAACGTGCTTTACGGATTTACGAGTATAATCAACACTCTCGTTCATAAATTCAAACAAAGCAATACAGAATAAACACACGTCAATATATCTCAGAGACGACCACTCTCCTTGGTCAAATAAAAATAATAAGTCCCAAGATCGGCCCCAACCTTCGTATCCATCGCGCCCGCCACCATGGTCGGCGTGACGAGTCGAAAATGGTCGATGATCGGATGCAAGTCGTAGACCATGGCAGCGGAGATGACGCCTCTGAACTTGACCTCGCGTAGCTGTCAAACATCAGCATTGACAGATCAACCAATATATATGAGTCGGAAAGAACAGGGGACTAAAGGGAAAAGAAACATATACCCTAGCATGTCCCCACGCCTCATCGCAAACCCTCTCCCCGTCCCTTGCGACAACGATAGGATCCACGTCCTCCGTGGAGTGAAACGTCTTACCCAACCAATTCATTGAGCGCAGACGCTTATGAATCGGATGGCCCGTGTCGAAGCTGCCGCCGTTCCATGGGCCGCGGAGGAGATCGAGGGGGGCGGGAGGGAGTCGGTTGAAGATGTCTTCCAATTCCTGGGCGTTGATTTTTCCTTGCTGTTGAGTCAGAGTGAGGAATTGGTCTAAGGCGGACCTATCATTTATGAGTACGGTTTGTATTATAATTGTTGCGCTATGGGAGTGATAGAGGTAAGGAGGACTGCATACATTTTGCTTCGGTGTATGGATGAGGTGCTGTGTTGAGATGCGGAGAAGCGGGGGAAGACAGGTTGAGTTATCTGGAGAAGGACTTATATTGATATTCAGTCTCTAGCCAGCCCGTAATAACAAAAGGAGGGGTCGAAATTTTGGATTAGATCGGTGATATTAATTCTGGGTAAAGTGAGAAACAATATGAGAAAGTAGAAAGATATGTAGAGCTTGCAGTGGGAGACTGCATAATGAACTGCATGTGCAGTTCTAGTAGTTATCTCCTCGGTCCGTCGGATCGGCTACGCCCAGCCTGTATCGAGTTTGTTTCTGCATGATGCGCAGATAAGTATCAAGAAACATGATTTAACATTTGACGGAACTATAGTACCGCGTGGTAACAGTGAAGAGAATATTATTGCCTATCTAAAGCATAAGATCGATTATACTGCACGAACCAGCGACACCGCATACAGAAAGAAACCAGTAAGTAAAACTCATGTACGCCACCGGAAACCAGGATGCTTCCAGTCGAGGTCCTGGATCTGCTTCTGCGACAATCCCGCAAGTGCTTGGTCGATGTCGACACGTTCGCGGCGGCGATTGTCCCAGCGCATCCACATCCAGAGCATCGCCCCGAGAATGGTCGTCGCGGTGGAGGTAGCGAGGTTGAGGCCGTTGCCGATGGGAAAGTCCGGGCCGTCGAAGGGCAGGAAGGACCAGGTAGAGATAAGGCCGCCGATGTTGCCGAGCATGACGTTTGTGCCGATGGCGGAGGAGCGCGCAGTGTCGGAGACGACGTTGTTAGAAACGTTGCCGTTGGTGAGGGAGCCAAACGCGAAGGCGCCGCTGGCGATGATGAATGTCGCGCCGTAGCGGACCATGGCGTCTTGACTGGCGAGGAACATGATGTATCCGATCATGACCAGAGGCGGGCTGAGGACGAACCATGGCATGCGGCGGTCGAAGACCCAGCTGAGGAGGGGGAACAGGAGGGCGAAGAAGGCGCCGACGACGTAGGGCGGCACGGTGTGGAGCTGCTTGCTCACGATGCTGGCCTCGGGGTAGATGGTGCCGACGATGGTGGGGGCGAAGAAAGCGAGGCCTTGCACGGTGATGTTGTTGAGGAGGAAGATGAGGCCTGTTGTGAGGGTGACCGGGCACATGATGCCACGGAGGGTCTTGGCCAAGTCGATTTTATCGAGGAGTTCGGTGGTGGAGACACGTTCGGATTTGATGCGTGCGATGGCCAGGTCCTGTCATTGTTAGAACCGTTCGGTAGATTGGACATGGTTGAAGGGTTGGCGGTACCTTTTCTTCTTGGCTCAGCCAGCGCGCGGTTTCAGGACGGTCGGTCATGGTAAAAAATCCCATAATCCCGAGGCCGATAGTAATAATGCCCTCGATGGCGAAGATCATGCGCCAGGATTTTAGCGAACCAAAATGATCGAGCGAGAGGATGGCAGACGCGAGCAATCCCCCAAACTTCGCCAGTTAGCTGGGACGAACTGTAGAGCCAGGGGTGGGGAAACGCACTGCACCGGCCAGCGGAGCCATCACCATAAACAGCGCCATGCGAAAAGTCAATTCGCTACGACGATACCACCGCGACATATAGTATGCAATCCCCGGCATCACACCCGCCTCGAAAATGCCCAGCAGAAAGCGCACGCCCGATGCGCTTTGTTTATCATTGACAAAGGCCGTTGCTACCGAGCAGATTCCAAACGCCAGCGTCGTTCCCGGGAGAAACCAGCCCGGGCCCATCCACTTGCAGGTCATGGTGCAGGGAATTTCGAACACAATGTAAGCAATGTAGAAGATGCTCAGAACGGCATTGTAGTCGTAGTTCTTCAGGTGGAGGTCTTTCTCGAAACCGGCGAGCTTCGCGTTGCCTAGTCGAACGGATGTCAGCTTACCCTCCACGGGCGGGACCGATCAGAGTCATAATATATACCAATATTGGCTCTGTCAATAAAGCAGAAGAGATAGAGGATGGAGACGGTCGGCACGGTGTATAGATCGATCTTCCAACGCAGACGTCGCTCTGCCGCGCGATCGAACTCTACCAGCGAACGCCCATGCAGATCCGTGGCAGCATGACCCTGTCCAGCAGCTTCGTGCGCAGCTTCGTGCGCAGCTTCGGGGTTAAGAAACTCCTTATGATGGGAGAGCCCTTTGTGGTCGGCCATTTCGGTGGAGGACCTCGTGAGCAGAAGGGCGAATGTCAACGTGGAATGTGGACGCAAGGGGAACGCGGGCGGACCCAGGGGAATGATAAAGATATGCGACCTCTCCGGGTAATATCTCCCCTTTATGCCGTACGTGGGACAAGCGTCGACATGTCATCTCATGGCAGCTGCGGATTGACTGGCAGGGGTGGAGATTGAGGAGAGGGGACTAGGTTCTCCTAGGCGTTTTAGAGCTCCCGAATCCTGATAGACACTACAAGGTTCGCCCAATTCCACCAACCACACGACCCTTGCTTCTTGATTTTCTGTTGGCTCGCTCTTACCGGGATGCGCCATCTTGGCTCCTCGTCACATCCTGCGATTGGCGCAGTTAGTCCTATCTGAGCTGCCAAGTTTCGTGGGTAATACAGAGCGGTTGGAATTGCGAGAAAAGAAAGAAACCCTGCAGGTGATAGCACATCCCGATCATACTTCCTATCACTCACGTTGGGTCAGACAAGCGCTTCGGACGGAGATGAAACCGACGAAAACACAAGCGGCTTGGCTGTTTATGTCGGGCTAGTCGTCTGTCTTCCCCGCATTCTAGGGTCTAGCGTCTGTCCAGATGGGCGAGGAGATGACAAGCCGGGCAGTACCCCAACTTACGCCTCTAAGATTTACCCTTTTCATCCAGCCCAGTTTCCCTTTCCATGGCTAATAAGACCAAGACAGGTGAAAGTCTATTTTGGCCCAACTGCCGACCTCTTGCCGATACTCTTTGACGGTCATCATCCTCTGTGGGAGGAGCCAGCGCCCGATTCTATTCCACCCGTCGTTGACGCCCAGTCAATTCTACAGAAATCAAAAGGGGTCAAAAGATGGAGATGATAAAAATAGAAAGTGGAACAAGAAACTATAGAAAGCACGAACCATCGTGTCAATGATAGAGTCGTCCTCAATTCACATCAACATATAATGACACTACCTGCCCTATGACGGGAATCCCCCCCACCGGAGTGAGACGCAAGCAAGCCACAGTGTGTCAGCAATGACTAGACACGGTGAGCCGAGGATATAACTCAATTTATCCGGCTGATCGGGGAGTGAGAGATGTACATCTGCCGATGTGGGGATTGTGGGGGTTGTCTTCTGATCTTAGGTATCTTTGTGGTTGGAGTCTGCTGCCACTGTACAGATGACATTATTAAGTTTACTGCTGTTTGATGATTTATCTTTTTGATGATGACATGATATATGTGGGGGTTTGATGGAAACAACTATCGTGATGATATTGACGATTCTTGTGGCTATATACTAATGATGAAAAGGTGTAAGTTTGCAGGAAAGCACAATCCCTTAACAAACTGTAGGGGGACAACTCCTCAGGTCAGCTGACATGCTGCCCAATTGGACCTGTCGCAATCTCATATATCAAGGTCTGAATGACAGGGACAGACTATATCTATATATCCATTTTCTTACCATTCAATTTCTATAGTACTTGGCTATCAATCTGCTAGGGAAAATCAGCCTGGATTTGATACTCTATGACAGCAAGTACAAGATTTGAGATGCCTGGACATTTGTTTATAGATATAATTAACACTCTAATCCATCCAGGATACTGCCTCAGCGCCTGATGAAGGTAAATCCAGGCTCTTATCGCTCTGCCCAACGCGTCTCTTTCTCGAATTTTTCTCTTTCCTTGCCTTTCATCTTCTGCAGACCTATCTTCCTCAGGTTTGAAAAAAGCTCACGGGCTTCATCAAAAGTCTCGTTACTTGTCCAGCCGTCCCGCTTCACAAGCCCTTCAATGCCGTCGAAGAAATCTTGCACCTCGTTCCACCCCTCCGCATCTTCCAAATGCTTCCTTTGCTCATCTTCAGTGAAATGGATCGGACAATCTTCTTTAATGTCCAAATCTTTCCAATGCTTATATCTGATCAGATTTCACCGTTTTAAGTCATCAGAAAGTGGTTTACCTTTCAACGTTGATAAGTGCCTCCCGAAAGGACACAATATCATCATCCCATGTATCACTCGCGTATTCCACGGGCAGGCGCCTTGTTTTCCCATAGTCCAAGTGGAAAGCTTCCGCAAGGATTGGATTCCTCTCTTTAGTCTCCATCAAATAAAGCTGGAAAAAGGGCGATCTGGATATTTGTCGTTTGATCTCAACCTTTCGTTCGTCATCAAGGTCATCAAAGTTATCAGGACGCTTGAGCAATACACTGCCTTGATAGTCCACGAGCTGGGAAGGTTGAGCTTGAAGGAAAAGAGGGTCAGTCCACGCGCCCTGCCAATCTATCACAGATGTGATACGATTGTCTTCAAAAAATAGATTCGATGAATGCAGGTCGGCATGCCATAGAATAGGACGGACAAGCCGCTGGTCAATAGCCAATAAATAAGGGGCAACCTTGAGAAACTTTTCGAGAAGCTGTATATGTGCCTCTGGACTGTTTTGTGCCGTAGACACACAAAGAGGATCATCGGCGGCTTTCGGGATAGCGAAATGTCGGATCCATGCCATTTCTCGGCGACCCACAGACAGCACATAGTCAACAGGATTCGACCCTTCTAGCATTTAGCGGAGATGTCACAGCTTGATGTGAAGATTCTAACATACAGGGGCCACGAGAGATGTTCATTTTTGAACGTTCTCTCTTCCAGAAACTTCTATCAACCGAAGGTCCGATCGTGAATGTGTTTGCCACTTTTTCTTTCAATTCAGAAGGCACGTCGCTGGTGATTTGCGCGGGAACTGCGCCCTCAACCGAATCACTTGCGAAGTAGATACTTCCATAGCTAGTTATTGTGAGTTATCATGCGCGTATGCAGGGGGACGACAGCAGATACATACTGTGAAAACGACAAAGAAGATAGCTTTGTCTCAATTGAAACCACTTCCTTCATGACCGCGAGCTTTGAATCGGGTGTCATGTTGTCCCACAAGTATTCAACTTGAGTTCCTGTTGCCTCCTCCATTAGGATATATTCTGACCCAACAGGATTATTTGCCGAAGCATTCCACTCATATACCTGAGGAACAGGGATTCGGAGCACAAGTCGGACCTGTCATTTGCATGAGCTTATTTTACATAAAGCGAAAAGATATTCGTTCTGTTAGCTTACAAGCTCCATTGTGGCAACTTCCGAAGCAGTTGTGTAAAAAGACGGCCCAGCGTTCAGATTTGGGATGCGTGCTAAAACCGTCTTCCCGTCATCCATGTGAAGACGGAAAACTTTGTTATACCCACCTTCCGCCAGTTTTACAATTGAAACACATCTGTTTGACTTCATCGCTTTGGCGGCAACATCTTGAAGCGCAGAGACATCAAACACCTTGTACCTGTCTTGAAGCTGTTGTTCTTCATCCCACAGCCAGCGCCCACTAGTATAGCGGAAGAAGTTGTCATCTTCAGGTTGTGGTGGTATCTTTGTCTGGTTGGAGGTACCCATTCTGTGAACCGCGAAGTCTTGGATACATCGCTGGAAAGACCCCCTTGTCTTTGAAAGTTCTCGGGATACTGGTTGGAGACGAGAGCAATACCTGAAGAGGGCAGATTGATGAAGCCACGGTCTTCGCATGATCAGAGAAAACGGATGGCTAAGACCACCTCATTACCGGTCGTATAGAAGGGAAGGGTTGATGTGTATACACCTCATCTGCTTAAATGCTCCCGACTCCTTCCCCCAGGCAACGGTGCGTTTCTTGGCACTGCCCGAATCAATGACCGGGTTGGGTAACATGCTAGGGGTGGTGATATAGGATTTTGTGAAATTGTATAGGAACACTGTTACTAGAACTAATTATTATCTCTTTGAGAAATATAGAAGAGAAACAGAATCAGGGAATTAGACATATAGTCTAGTATTTATAGATCTCGATTACTAAATTATCTAAAACTGTGATCTGATATCTCTTTTTCTTTTATACTCTGGCTCTTATGGTTTTCTATAAGTTATTTTATTAGAACACATTATCCAATCATATCAAGCCTGCAACATGTTCAATTCCAAAATTTAGAAACTAAATCCACACCGACTTGATATCTACCTGCGCTGAATCCACACTGAATCATACTGAGTGCCACTCTAAAGCAATATGGCTACAGCACCCGCCGAGCTCTGCAAGGGTACAGCAAAAGCAACCTGAAACATAGTAGGAACATGATGCATATATGGAGTACACGGAGGCAATGTCGCCAGCTAACCGTACATGGTGCTCTACACCCTCCTTGTCTAGTTGGCTACGTTTGGGGTAGAAGTGCATGGTAAATGATCGGAATCTGGTAGATTGAAAACCCGTGGAGCAGTACTATTTTCAATACTTTTATCATGTTCCCAATTTATGGTTTCATATTCGATGATTGGCTGTAAAGGGGGTGTTCATTGAAGAGGGCCTTTTAGATTGATGAATCGCGCGATATTAAAAAGCATACGAGGATGACGGCTAGCTCACGGAAGTTTGAGATGTCAAATCACAAGAAAAGCATAGCAATGTATAAAGATTGAGTTCACTAGAGTAAGTCTAAACGATTAGACTGGTCCGACGGACTCGATTCTCGGTCTCGGCTGCGGCAGGGAACGGCTTCACATGCCGACGGTTAGTGAGGAACGCAATCTGGGCATGGGTAGCAATATTGATCGACTACCTCAATCGACAACTTGAATCTCCGCAGAATGGTAATCAACATGTCATGTCCGGCATCTAATGTGTCTACAACTATCTGTAATACCATGGAGACCTTTCGATCGACAAAGTCCCGCAAACCTCCAAAAGACCGGGCGCGGAAGCGAGAGCAAGACAGAAAAGCCCAGCGCAGTGCGCGGGAGAAGAACAAAGCCTTGATTGCTCAGCTGCAATCGCGCGTTGACACCCTGACTCGGTTCCACGATACTGGCAGTACGAAGGTCCTCATCGATGAGTTGGAGCACCAGAGGAAGTCGAACGAATCGCTCAGGGCGACGTTGCGGTCGCTGCAGGGGCTTATAGCCTCTAGTTTATCAGATAACGGTGGGAGTTCCGTCGTCGGATATGTTACAGTGTTAATGTTTGGAAGGTCATGCCGTAGATGCTTATAGTCACAGGTCGAGACAGAGTCCCGCGTGCGAAGCGGAGTCGAGTGTGGATGAAGAAGGCTCGGGGCCATCTCGAAGCAGCCGCGAGCTCTCTTTAAACATGGAGCAACCTGACGATAGAAAATATGACTCGCCCACTACTACCAGGGACACCGACCAGAATGTGGCCCAGGAGAAGATACCATGCCAAGATTTGAACCCACCTTTCAACCCCTCTCACACTGGACTGCCCCAATTCGACCAATTTGGACAGTGGCAGGATGTCCAAGGACGACTATTCATGTACTTGAACGAGCTGATCGAGCGTTGCTCCACAATTGGCCCTCGTGTGACCCCGGATCAAACCACTAGAGACGCCGACATCCCGATTCGAGCGATAATCGAGGGGTGGGATGCCGTCAGCCGTCGGTATGCGTTGGACCCTGTGTGGGGAATGTTGCGTGCAGCGGACGAGTCAATCTGGCGCAAGCTTTGCGGAGAGGCCGAACGACTAGCCATTCTACGCGTTGTCAGCGCCATGTTCCGGGTAGGCATCACCACCCTCTGTGATTACTGGCTGATCAGTATCGTTCAGTACCGATCCGACCCATCTGAAGCCAACCTTCAGGTACTTCCCCGGTTCATGCGCCATCGCCCATCGCAGCTGCGGATCGTTCACAAACCGTTGGTGGACTTTGTTGTGTGGTAAGTCCTCAAAGTTCGTGTACCTTTGAGAACGTACCGCTCACTACCAAGGCCGGGCCTGCGCGAGCGCCTCGTTCTCTTTCCTGACCAGCACTGCTCGGACAACTTCTGTGCCTTGTTCTGGAGCTGTTTCCGGTTCAACTGGCCGCACCAGGCCCGTGAGGCATTCGTGTCGCAGGCCCAGCCTGAACTGTACGCATTCCCCGAGTCGTTCAACGAGTCCTTCTATGACCTGCAGTCCTGGCGTATGACTCCTCGTTTCTTCCACGCATTCCCAGATATCAAGGCCGACGTGCCAATAGCATTGGCATCGGCGGGGACTCGCGGGTCCCTCTCCACCAAGGATAGCGACATGCCCGTTGGTCGCGTGGGTCCGGGTGACAGGTCGGTTCCACAAGCTGCAAGTGTGACCCTCGAGTGTGGCAGTGAAATTCCCGTCAATGGATTGGCAGATGGACCGAATGGAGGTCGGTGGTGGTGACAGTAGTCGATCGATAAAATGTATAGAGTCGATGAATGGAAAATCCATGCTTCCATCAACCTTGCTCACCCTCACCTCGTAGTGCTGATAGTAGTTCTGCCCAGTCGATCTGCCCATGGGGACTCGGGGGTGGACCTGCCAACCGGCCGGGGGTATCGGGTGGAGCCCAACCACCGCGTCTCCACCTGTTCGATTCGGAGGCGTGTTCCGCATGGACCTTCCATCACCATCTGTCCCGTCCGAGGCAGACCAGCGTTCGGGCCAAGCCCTTTGCGCTGACGGCTTGCAGGCATCGGATGTATTCCACCCAGCCGACAGAACCCACGCGGAGTTGGAGAAAGTCAAAATCCTCGGAAGAAGCCCGTCCCAGTCCCGTGATCTCGGACGGCCGAGGCACGATGCCCGATCGGGTTAAGCGTCTTGCGGAGATTAAACGGACCGGCGGACGAATTGGAAGCCGGTCAGGGCAGCCTGAGGTGTCCACCCGGCCGGGTAACCCTAAATCACTCACCGACCCTGACCGAGGGCGCGGATTCTGGGGACACAATGGACCACGCCCCGTGGGGTTTGAACCAGTCCAGACGCCGTGCTAAATGATGACCGGAAGGATTGGGGAGGACGGTGTCTCCCACGACCGGTCCGTGTCCTGGGTCGAATCTTCCACTCTGTCTCAGCTGCAGCAGAAGATTCTACGCTGTCTCAGAGGGGTTTTCAGACTGGCCACTATTCGCCGCCGGTTTCTTGGCAGTCGGACATCCCCTGTTCAAATTTCTCACCATTCTGGCCAAGATGAATCCTTCCTGAGGATGGTGCGTCCCCCGTAGAGCTGACCTGCAGAGTTTTGTCAGGAGATCATGCTGGCAGATCAGATGACGGTGAATCGCCAGATCCGAGTCTGATTCAGTTCCTGATCGTAAATCCTCGGCAACCCGTGGCAACATGGCGGACCGATAGACTCGAATATCAGGTTTACGGACTGACTCGACGTGCGTCCATACGAAGAAATACCACCCCGTCAGACAAGGAGAACCGTCTGTCGGGTTTCCAATGTAACGGTCCCCACTTCCAAAGCGATACCCTGGTCCATAGTCAACTGTTTTACCCCCCCCGATTCAATGTCCCATGGGGCACTCCCGTTTGGATGGAGTCCACCGTATCACAACGATGGTGCCATGGTCTCACCGTCCAGGTTTTCATCGGCTTATGGAACATTCGATCCCACCATACAGTTTGAAACCAGGCCGCAGAGGTTGTATTTAGGCTGGAATGGGTCACTAGGGTCGACTTCTGCGAGACGTGGTAGGCCATAATGTCCGATCCCTGCCAGCATCCTCGGCTAGTGCTGTTCTGTTGATACTGGGCCGCATCGCTTCGAACAGAGACTAGGGGTTAGTGAATGCGACAACAGGATCCTGTACCGACTGGACCGAGCCTCTGTTTGGCCAGTGTTGTAGACGCCACCCGCATGGGCTCATTACGGTCCGAGCACTATTGCCAGAGTCTTGCCTGCTTGTAGTTGGGCATGACTTGCCCTAAGCCTTTTTCTCCGACGCCAATACGCTACTGCTCGCTTGTTTTCACGGGGCAATCTCCCCCCGGGCGGGGGGGCAAAAAAACAAGGGGGAGGGAAATAAAGTAAAATAAAATAAAACCAATCAAACCGAAGAGGGAAATGGTCGATACCCCAGAAGACACTGGTCTAATTCGATGAAGCCGGGACGGTGAATGATCCACCGCCAGGTGAGTGATTGGTGATCCCCATGTACGGAAGGAGGGAGTTCCGCCTATGATATATAAAACCAATGCATCTCCTCCTCTCATGATCTTCGCCCGTTGTTCCTTCTTTGTGTTTCATCTTCACGTTCGTTACCGTGTCTTTCACTTCTCAACAACCCGTTCTTTTGGCCGTTTGACACGAGCAACAGTCCCCAAGATGGCGGGCAGCAATAGCGATATGGGAGTCGTCGAGGCACCGGTCACCTTCAAAGCCTATTTGATGTGTGCATTTGCCGCCTTTGGTGGTATCTTCTTTGGGTATGATTCGGGTTATATCAACGGTGTCATGGCTATGAAGTATTTCATCCAGGAGTTTGAAAACCTGGTAAGAGTGTCGCTTCTCATTCGGTCTTCCCCGCTGATGGTCGTTCTCCTAGGACCCTGCAACTACACCCGAGGGTAAATTTGTCGTCCCCTCCTGGAAGAAGTCCTTGATCACCTCCATCTTGTCTGCGGGAACATTCTTTGGTGCCATTATCGCGGGTGACTTGGCCGACTGGATTGGTCGCCGCACCACGATCATCGCGGGCTGTGGCGTCTTCATCGTCGGTGTCGTCCTGCAGACCGCCTCGACGAGCATGCCCCTGCTGGTGGTCGGTCGTTTGATCGCCGGTTTCGGTGTCGGTTTTGTCTCGGCGATCATCATTCTCTACATGTCCGAGATTGCCCCCCGCAAGGTTCGTGGCGCCATCGTGTCGGGTTATCAATTCTGCGTCACCATCGGCATGATGTTGGCGTCGTGTGTCGACTATGCCACCCAGGACCGGATGGATTCGGGCTCCTACCGCATCCCCATTGCTATCCAAATGCTTTGGGCCTTGCTCCTCGCCGGCGGACTTTTCTTCCTCCCCGAGTCGCCTCGTTTCTTTGTCAAGAAGGGCAAGCTCGACAAGGCGGCCGAAGTGCTGTCTCGCGTGCGTGGCCAGCCCCGCGACTCGGAATACATCGTGCAGGAGCTCGCCGAGATCGTCGCCAACCACGAGTACGAGATGCAGGCGATCCCCCAGCACGGCTACTTTGATAGCTGGCTCAACTGCTTCCGCGGCAACATCTTCAAGCCCAACAGCAATGTCCGTCGCACGGTGCTCGGCACGTCGCTGCAGATGATGCAGCAGTGGACCGGTGTCAACTTTGTGTTCTACTTCGGAACGACCTTCTTCACGTCGGTACGTCATTTGCCAGGGAGACCCTTATGGGTGGGTTCAACTAACGGGTACAGCTCCGCACCATTGACGACCCCTTCCTCATCAGCATGATCACGACCATCGTCAACGTGCTCTCGACCCCTATCTCTTTCTGGACCATGGAGCGCTACGGTCGTCGCCCGCTGCTTCTGTGGGGTGCGTTGGGCATGGTGATCTGCCAGTTCATTGTCGCCATCACCGGTACCGTGGACGGATCCAACAAGGCCGCCGTCAGCGCTGAGATCTCGTTCATCTGTATCTACATCTTCTTCTTCGCCTCGACCTGGGGCCCGGGTGCCTGGGTTGTCATTGGAGAGATCTTCCCTCTGCCGATTCGCTCCCGTGGTGTTGCTTTGTCGACTGCTTCTAACTGGCTGTGGAACTGCGTAAATTCCTCTCTCTCTTCCCTCCCTTTTAACTTCTATTTTATAGTATTGCCTATCTAACCAAACTCAATAATAGATCATCGCCGTCATCACCCCCTACATGGTCGACGAGGACAAGGGCGACCTCAAAGCCAAAGTGTTCTTCATCTGGGGCTCCCTCTGCGCCTGTGCCTTCGTCTACACGTACTTCCTCATCCCCGAAACCAAGGGTCTCACTCTGGAGCAAGTGGATAAGATGATGGAGGAGACCACCCCTCGCACCTCGGCCAAATGGAAGCCCCATGGCACCTTTGCTGCCGAGATGGGTGTCACCGATACGGCTGTCGCTGAGAAGGCTGCGGTTGTTGTGCAGCACGAGAAGGTTTAGTGGGGTAAGGAATGTCTGGGTGGTACGGTGGCATGTGGCATGTGGCATGCGGCACGTTTGATTACGCTTATGTTTAATATTTGAATGGATGGGAGTGTGCTCGATCTTTGATCGTCTAAGATGGGGGTTAAGATATTCAATGCTTGCCATGTGTCTCTCGTTTTAAGACAATGGATATTTGGTATGGCAGTACTTATACACCCTTGTCCTCGTAGCTTGATACGCTGCGGAGATGAGATGACTCGGTAGATAGATGCATAAGACCATGCCCATGTATTATCCCGATATATTGATTTTTAATTCACCCAGGATTGCAGATCAATCAACTACCTCTTTTAAAGTGAACAAGCCCATTCTGGATGTTGGTGTTTCCGTCATAAAGCACTAGTATATACCCCCTGTTCAATTACTATATGCACTAACCTCTCCCATGGCGACTTCTCACCATCCTGCGATCTCAAAACCCTAATCACCCTTGCATATCGACCAGAATCTTACAGTGCCGATCTCTCTCCTCGAGCAACGCCTTGAATCCTTTCTCCACCACATCTTCCAACTTCACCGTCGCAGTGATCATTCCAGTCGGATCAAGAAGTCCTACCCCAGTTAGCGCCCGTATCCCATATTCCCAAGGAAAGCCAAATACCGTCACTCAACGCCCGAACAGTCTCCTTAAACGACACCTCATCGTAAAGCGCAGCCTGCATATACTGCACCTCACGATACATCAAATCATTCACCCTAACCGTCGGGCCGCGCTCCCACAGCGCAATATTCACAATCGCCCCATGGGTACGACAAGCAGGGATGACACCATTCAACGCGGCCTCCACGCCAGCCGTATCGAACACGACGTCCGCGCCATTCTCGTGCGTGAACTCGCGCGTCCGCGTCACGACGTCCGTCTCGCCGGGGTCAATGATCACCGTTGCGCCGTATTCGCGGGCGAACTTCTTTCGGCTGTCCATGGGCTCCACCACGACGATGTCCCCTGCGCCTTTCAGTTTGAGGATTTGCACGACGCAGATGCCGATGGGGCCGCCGCCGATGACGAGGGCTGTGTGGCCCGGTTTGAAGGGGGAGATGGTGACTGCGTGCCAGGCGACGGCGAGGGGCTCAATTAGGGCGGCTGTTTCGGTGGGGATGGAATCTTCGATTGGGTAGAAATGGCGGGAGGGGCCGACGATGTGTTGGGCCATGCCGCCGCCGTAGCCTGTCTTCTTTAGTTTTGACGTCCTCAGGCGTATCCTGTTTATTCTATCATGAGAGGATGGGGAAAGGGAAGGGAGGGCTACCGCTCAACCCGATAAACCCAATATTCTCACAACAGTGTCGCACCCCCTGCTTGCAAGAGGAACACTCCTCGTCGTAGATTGTCGGACGCACAGCGACGCGTCGGCCGACCCTCAGCCTGGAGTCGTGGACACCCGGTCCAACCTCTTCAATCTCCCCGCTGAACTCATGGCCCATGGTAACGGGGCGCTTAGCCCCTGTTATCGGGTGCGGTTTTTCAGGGATGAGCACGGGGCCAGAAGAGTACTCGTGCAGGTCTGCGGCGGTCTTTTGGTCAGTGGACGCCCATCGCCTGGGTTGGTATACCCACAGGAAGGGGTTCGAAGTAGATGATCTAGCTACCTGTCCCGCAGATCCCGACATACAGCGGCCGGACCTGTAACTCCACCGTCACCACCGCCCTTCTTCATATCGTCCTTGCGCGAGACGTAAATACCTTCACCTGGCCATATCCACACGTCGGCTCCTCCACCTCGTCGAGTCTCAGATCATGACGTCCGTGAAAGCGCAGCGCGTTCATCGTTCTCCCGGTTGTCGCTCCGTCCAGGCCATCCACGGTGGGATTCGTGGAGGTGTTCATATCGGTGAGTCTCTGCTGGGGAGGATGTACCATTTTGTCGAATGTGTATTTGCATTGGATTCGAGATGAATAAACCGTGTAACCATCCTTTCCCCGTTCCACTGCGTTCTTTTCCTTTTATAATCCCGCCCAGTGGCGTGCTACATACATATCTCAGATCAAAATGACGTTCGTATGAGACGACACCGACAAGGGTCGGGATATGGCTTCGTCACCTGTATCTGCGTTCAGGCCTATGAGTGTAGTCGGACGTATCGGAAGCCAGCCATGTTCGATCCCTGTCGCTCTGACCATTAACTGTATCAATGAGGGTGCAATCGATGGAGGGACGCATTGATTTCTCATAGGGGAGCGTATATACTATGGTTGTACGCGGAACTGGGGGGCATTTCCACATTCACTGGCATGACATCGAATGGCGGTACGAATCGAGATTGATGTTGGAGAAGGATGAGGGGTGACGTCAGTCCGGCGTAATTCGATCGCGATGCAGAGTCAATCTATCTATCTCGAAGGTGATAATAAAGTTGATACTGGATACTAATCCTTGAATGTTCCAACGTCATTCCTAACAACATATAACCGGGACTCAATCAATGTATCGATGAAGCATACAAAATTAACAAATATTCCGATTAATAGAGGTCCAATGCATTCTATAAAAATAAAACTCTGCATCTCAAACACATTCGCCATATCATTGGCGGGTTACCAAATCCTCCTAAACCCAATTCCTTCACGAGGTGGCGACCCTGACCTGACTCGACCTGGCCGGACCTGGAATTGTTGAATTCAATATAATCTAGTGGCCCGAATGGTTCGAATCCATTCGAAACCCACAAAAAAAAAGACCGGGTCAAATATCCGGCCACTCACAGACGGTCGATCGGCCTGACGTGGGGTTTCCTCGGCCTACGGAGTACAACTCCAGATGCAGGTCGCATATCATCCTCGCGACCGACGCGTCGCAAAGAGGGTTCAACGCCTTTCTAGTCTCTTCTCGAACAATTGCCCCCATCATCTTTCCTTCTGTCTTCAATCACGTTGATCATGACTTGCCCGCCCGCGAGACAAACTAGGCTTGTTTTCGCTCGGCTAGAGCTTCGCGAACCATGGCCGCGCATCTGTCAGAACCAGGGCTGCTCCACCCGACCTCATACGTCATACCGTGAATTGATCCTCGAATAACCTCTCTCACGGGCTCTCGTCCGCCAATCACCGTTCGCAGTCCCCTAGAATCGAGGTGTCCCACTTACGCCGAGCATCGTCCAGATCCCGGTCTGTCCACTCGTGAGAGGCGTTATCAGAGGGGCACTGCAAATTTCCATCCTGGTTATAAAAGCGCAGTGGGCCGCGATGGGGCATCGGAGAGGCAAACGAAGATGAGCCCCGAAGCCAAGATGTTGTCTTTAAATCAAGCACCCCTGCCATCTCACCCGGCGGCAGTCGAGCCGGCCGCTACTTCGACGCTTCCTCCGACGCCCACTGGACACAGAATGTCTCTCTTTCAAGGCACCGTGATCTTGGGGACTGCTTTTGAGGTCACCCAGCGCTATACGGACCTGGTTCCCATCGGGACCGGGGTGTCCGGATTAGTCTGGTAGGTCTTTGGGTTCATAGGATAGCCCGTCACTGGCTAACAGCAATAGCTCCGCCAATGACCTGATTACGAAAAATGTGGTTGCCATCAAGAAACTGTCGGATCCGTTCCGGACCGCCGCCATCACGAAATTGCTGTTCCGCGAGATCCGGTTACTGCGACACCTGAAGCACGAGAATGTATGGCCTTTTAAACTCAGCCTGGGTAGAGCGACGCTAATTGAACCAGGTGGTGAATTTGACAGACATCTTTGTCTCTCCGTCAGAGGATATGTACGTTATTTCGCAACAAGGAAAATTGCCGCCAAGCTAACAAGTCCAGATACCTGGTGACGGAACACATGCGAACCGATCTCTCCGTTCTCCTCAGTCAAGGCCCCATCGAGGAGAAATTCGCCCAATTCTTCCTCTACCAGATCATGGTAATATGAACCCTATCTTCTTCATTCAATCACCCACTAACGTTCACCCAGCGCGGTTTAAAATACATCCACTCCGCGGGTGTTGTCCACCGCGATCTCAAACCAAGTAATCTCCTCATCAACGAGAACTGCGACTTGAAAATCTGCGACTTCGGCCTGGCACGCGTCCAGGAACTGCGCATGACCGGGTACATCTCCACCCGATATTATCGCGCCCCCGAAGTCATGCTGTCGTGGCAGCACTACAACGAAAAGGTCGATATCTGGAGTGCGGGGTGCATCTTTGCGGAGATGCTGCTCGGCAAGCCGCTCTTCCCTGGCAACGACCATGTCCACCAGTTCAAGCTGATTACGGAGACTCTGGGTAAACCCCCGAGTGAGGTTCTGCGGAAGATTAAGAATCGCAACGTATGTCCTCCCTCTCGTCCTTCGGTTGATGATGGCACAGTCAATACTGACAGCGACTAGACCCTAGGATTCATCAACAGTCTACCAGATCACAAGCCCAAGCAAATAGGCGATCTATTTCCCGGCTTTGATCCAAATGGTATGTACCCCAATCATCTTGAGGAAAAATAATCACCTCCCTAACAACACGCAGCAATCAAACTTCTCAATCGAATCTTCGTCTTCGACCCCCAAACACGCCCCACCGCCGAAGCTATCCTCGAATCAGCTTTCCTCGCCCCCTACCACGACCCAACCGACGAGCCCACAGCAGAAGCGAAGCTCGATTGGTCTTTCCTCAAAGAAGAGCACTCACTCGACACGTGGAAGTTGAAGATGTACGCTTCCCCCTTACTCACGCTCCTTACCTTCCTCATCCTCCTTCGTACCCTTACTCCGCTTCATATACTTCTTCAACAACTCCTCAAGAGCTTAACTAACCCAAGACCAGGTACGCCGAAGTCCTCGGCCATCACGAGCGAGCCGAATCCTCGCAGGGTACAGAGATTTTCAGCGAGTCCGACCTGTTCGAACCAACGAGCCATATGTCGCAATTCGACATGATGGATACTTTATAAGAAGGATCCGCTGCATTCGTGCCCAGCACGTTCCGGTCGGGAAACGGCCACCGCAACCTGTACATACGTTTACGATTCTACGAAAGCTTCAGCGGGGTAGGCGCGTTTCCTTGATGCATAGATTTCTGTTCCTTTGGTGTTTGTCATTTTTGGCGTTCTGTCAAGCGTCTGTTGAGAGATGTCATTTTGTTCTGTCTCGGGATCCAAAAGTGTATATACTGTTTTTGAATGGGTTCTCTTCAGAATAAAACGTTTCGTCTGTGTCTCGTATTATTGTGCCCTAGCATTCTCATTATATATGTATATATTACTTCGCTGTCTGGTCTGAGTCCTGAATATGACCCATCATTCAGCTCATGCCAGAAGGTCGTACGAGAGGTATATCGAACACTCATTTATGGGTTGCAGAGGTGTGCTCCAGTACCTGTGATCTAAAAATAATAGGCAGTTTATTACGAAGACCCTACTCTGCAGCAACGGCTACAATAAAAAAAAAATCACATGACACGGGCTAACCCTTACAATGCTTGTTCTCAGGAATGTGTATCTTGACGATCGTCACAATTCATCCAGTGAACCCTGACCCCATGCAATGACCACAGGTCTGCCTATCCTAGGGCTGACCATTCAAAGCTCCTCCACTAAACCATACACTATAGTTCCTACTGGGGAGGAGGGCCAGGAGGACCACCAGCATCAGGATTCTCAACACCGCCCTCCTCAGTGTAGAACACCGCAGCTTTAACGTCGTTTTCTTGTGTGGGGTCAATGCCCAGCGAAATCCAGCCGAACAGGCCAGCGCTCAAGTCGTCGCCCTCGCCGAGGAACACGTACTGGGCGAATGGGTCAATTTCGGCGGCCTCCTCGGCGAGAATGCCATCTTCGTCGTTGGTGGTCAGGGGCTGGGTGTTGGCTGCGTAGGTTTCCGTCTTTTCAACGGCGTTGATCAGCTCCTGGTCGAAGAAGATCTGTCCGACGTAGGAGGCGGTCGTGGTATACAGGTCGGCGAGGGTGTCGTTCTCGTTAGCCTTTGTGTCGCCGGGGTGGGAGAGGACTTTTCATTGTTAGTATCTTTGAGTTTTGACGTATATGTAAAGGTATATATGTGTAGGTGGGATAAAGGGGTGTATACCGTGAACATGTGTAGTACGCCCAGTATAATGTCCCGGGAAGATCGTCTCAAACTGCACCACGCCCTCGGCGCTTGTTTTCTGGATACCGCGAAGGAAGGTCGCGTCCAGGTTGCTTTCGTTTTCGGGGTCTCCATTGCCCCGAGCCACGACACCGGAGTAGACACCCTGTTCGCTCGGCTGTTAGCACTAGGTGTGTTCATCGAGGGGAGAAGGTAACGTGACGTACGGTAGCATTGCAGTGCCAGATCTCAATGTAGGCCTCCGGCACAGGCTCGCAGGTCTTGGTGTCGACAAGTTGAATATCCAGGAAGAGGGGAACGCCCGCCTGCTCCTCAGAGACATCGGTGCGGATCAGCTCTCCGCTGACGTCTATACATTTTGTTAGCTGGACTCGATACATGAGCGGATTTGGGCAAGAGACGAACAGTACGGTCCCTCGGTGACATCGGGGCCCAGGATGCAGGTGCCTCCGGACTCGAACAGCTCCGATGGGTCTGCGGTCTGGTCGACGTCAAGATCAGAGTGGTGGGGCGAGTGGTCTCGTTTCTGGAACTCGGTCAGGTCTGCATGGTGTTAGCAGGATGCTCGGCGGACTGTGTCATGAGAGAGTGGACATACGCGCCAAGTCGCGTTTCCGACGCAGACTGTTCGCCGCATGTCGGCGTCTGGCCATGTTCGCACGCTCAATACCCCGCGCCTTCATCTGCGGGGCACAGTGCTCCAAACTGCGAGAGCTGAGTGGTGTGCGCTTGATGAAAGCTGCGCGCTCTGCAGCCTCGGCCCTGATGTCGTGGCCGGGGTGGGCGAAGACCACACTGGCTAGGCCTACAAGGCCGGCCACGATGGTGGATGCAATTTGAACCATTTTCAACCTGCTGTGTACGTCTTGCAAAATGAGAGGTGGACTTTCTTGTACAGACTTCCATTGTCAAAGGACTTGGGACGTCGCTTCTTAAATAATTCTGTAGATCCGGGTGTCAACCCCTCAACCTGCCGGGACCCACATACGATCGCAATTTAGTACAGAGTATATCGGTACTCCGCCAGAAATGCTGAATTCGATACCGGCAATTGCGCAACAGTCTCTAGGCACGTCTAGGCCCGCCGGCGGAGTGATCCGCCGGGTCCGCGATTGCTTCCACAAGTGCTGTCGATCGATGGTGGGCGAATTACTCAACGGCGTCGAGAAAAACGGCGCATGGTTAGTTGCGGATTGTCATTGCGTAGCCGACCCTTTGGAGGGCATATAGCCGTTTAGCTTGTTGCGTTGGGTTTCGAACTTTGATCCACAGTCAAAACGGTCCATTCTGATTGGAAACAAGACAGCCGTGGCGCACGATAGGGTGGCAGAAAGTATCGACTTCCATAAGGCGTTTGGTCAGGAAATGAGAAAGCGTCATTTCAGGGCAAATACATAGGTCATGGGGGAGCCACGGGGTTGCAACGCGGAGCAAGCCCCCGTCAATCAAGCTCAGGGTTGGCGAAACACTTGGCATCTGGGCACTTTGCAGAGATAAAAAACGTTCTCACCATTCGTGGGATTTCGTGGCAACGGGGAAAATGCGGGGCTTCAATTACGCTTCGAAGCACGCAATCCGCAGGTAGTCCGTACGCCGCTTCCCTTGGCAGGAGAAGCGGCCCGAGGTTTGACATCTTGCGGGGCATCGAGGTCATATTTGAAGAAGACACATTATGCAATGTGGCGTGGGACTCAATGTCTATGATCTCTCGCCTCTGTCATCATGGGAGCTACGAGCTCAAGGAAACAGTCTGGAAGTTGAAGTCGGAACGATTTAGGTTGCTGCAGGTCGAATTCTAACACTGTACTCAAAGTTGACAATGGTCGAAATCTAACACCCGCTCCTAGTCTAGACCAGGTGCTGCATAATCCTTTGGCTGATTGCTATCTTCTCCGTGATTGAATGAGTTTATACGATCAATTTTATATTTGTCAATCCATCTGACTCTGCAGAGCACAGTAGGGTTGCATCACAGATTTTGGCGCGTTGTTAATGCAGTTATCAGCATGGGATATACCCTCGCGTAACTGCTAAACGCTGTCTGATGCATGGATGGATTGAAATGAGGCAGCAATGTTGCCCGTCCAACCTGGGCTTTCTATACTAGCAAGCCGGCCGCGGTGGAGGTTTCAGGTCTCTCGCGGAAATTACCCGGACTTCACCCGAGTCAGCAGATCTGGTATAATTTCAGATGCCTGGATTGAAAACTTGATCAGATTATGCACATAATAAGCTTTGTGCGTCAATTTGCGTGAATAACCGGTGTATTGGTTCTGTCCGGCGCAACCTGATCAGATAAACAGGAATAACCGGGTTGACTCTGGGTTCGTTGAACATAATTTGAACATGAATTGGCTGCTACTGTTTGATTAGAGTGAACAGAAAATTTCGTATAGACATGCATAACATTGAAAGCCCAATCTTTATATTATCCAAGTGTGCACTTCATGTTTGTATGAAGCTTTGTCCGTATCAGCAATCTCATCAGATTCAAACTTGTGCCACGGAGTCGAAGGTAGAAACTAACATTGCTTGTCCCTGTGCTGAAATATTTAATATAGAGGTAGGTGGGGCTTGTGCCCGATTAACACAGCAGGGCGGAGGGGCCTTGAGAGATAGCACTGGTGGGGAAATAATTCCTTCCGTGTGACAGAGGACCACTCACGCACCAGTCAAAACAGTGTGGTTAACATGACAAACTATAGCAGAATGCATAGTTTGTTCGTCTGTGGTTTCAGTAGCCCCAACAGTGCCTATTATATCTACCCCGAGACAATGGTTTGAACTGGTTGCATCACCCTGGAAAATGCGTGGCATCGCAAGCTGTGTCATGCCCCTCGCATGGTTTGTTAACTGATCCTTCAATGGCTGGTTCTTCTTTTGAGCATGGGAATGGCCTTTCGCAGTCAAGATGCAGTTGATTCACATCCAAGGCACGACGAACACGCAGAAAGTCCTTATCTCACGCGAGACAACCTGTCTCTCGGCACACCATCCACGAAAACGGACGGCGCACGCCTGCAACTCAAGCGGCGAGCACAAAACGAGGCGTAGGGGTGTTCTTCCATGCCATGTCACATCGGGAGAGGTATATCTATTGGACTCTGTATGGTGGCGTTGAGAATCAATATTCGAGCAAACAATTTGCAATCGATCGCATCACTAGACAGCAGGATCTGTATAAGCAGCATAACGACTGCCCCGTACATTGGTATAGAGGATGACCAACTCTCCTCCATCGACGCTCCTGTAGCTGCGATCTTCAATAAGGCCTATCTCTATCAAGTGTTTTGTAACACACAACGTGGAAGATGAGAGTTAAGTTTAGAAACATAATACCTGACCTTGCCAAATCAGAAGTAGCTCGTACTGTCTTTCCTCCGGTGCGGTCATTGCTTCAATGCATGGCAAAGCTTCCACTGACCCGCTTCAGTGATATATAAATGACTGGGACAATGTGATGTTCAAGTAAAGTCATGATGTATTTGTTGGGGATGGTGAGGTTGACGAGAAATGAGATTCGGCTTCAAGTAGCACAGAGAGAGGGTGTACTACACGTGACTACGACAGATTTAAACTGCCTACTGCTGGTTATTCACAGGATGTGTATTGTATTTGATTTTAATTTTGGTCTACTATATGCAACCTTATTTTTCTCTTGCCCATGCGCATGCTATTCCCTTTTTTGGCCTCTCTGCTGACCTCTGGGTTTGTTTTGTTTCCTCTCCCAAGTAGTAATTGACATTAGATAGCGGCCATAAACTTGGGAAGGTGGGATTAAAAAAGACGAAAACAGATAAATCATGTTAAATCACCAGAAATACAACGAAGATAGTAGAAGCAAATTGAGGGTAATGATAGAATATACTCCTACAAGTGGCCACGTCAACGTCGTCTTTGCAGTTCAGCATACCATGCTACGCCCCCAACAGCCGAAGATGAATCTCCCCGTAGCGGTACCGGGTTCCATGCTCTTCGCTACTGACATCTTCGTATGGTTCCTGCGCAACATGTATGAAACCCTTGGTTGCCAGGGTAAGTGTATGCATGAGGCCATGCGTCGCCACAGCACGAGGGCTGCTCTCTGGTGGAATAAGCGCAGAAAAGGTGATTTGCTTCAATCCAGCAAAAGCAGTACCGTCAGGCCCGTTGGTGGATTCCGTCATCTGGCCGGCGATCTTCATCGTCAGAAAGTCGAGGAAGTTAACGCTCTCCTGGTCCAGTGTGGAGAGGTGTGTATGCTGAGAATTGAACTGATTTCTATCCTGGACGCCTTCCATTCCGGCATTTTGGTCCGTGTGAAGGTTTGTCTGGAAATAATCCCCGAGATCAAGGTCTCTCATATTTGCCAGGTCGTTGGCTTCGAACTCCAAACCGGTCAACGCGTCAATGTCGAAAGGGAGGCTGCGTCCAGCGAGTGGGCTCGCACTCGCTTGACTTCGTGATCTGCCACCTCGTAAATGGGCTATATCTAGGTCTGTACCGAACGACCCCACGGAATGAGTAACGAGTCGGGAAGAGACATCGCTGGCGCTTCCAAACCCGCGAAACGCATTCGCAATGGAAGAACCAAATCGCGAGCTCTGCACCGAAGCAGTAATGTTCCATGGCATCTGGGAGTTTCCGTCGTGAATGACAGAGGAGGCTTGACGGCCAATCTCGACATTCTATAGATTTGAACATCAGAATGTAACGCTCAGGTAGACAGGAAGTACCTACCTCACGCCAGAAATCGTCGCCCTCTACATGCTCGCCCCGGCCCATTTCCTCCTCGTATCCTTCTTCCTTTGCACGTACGCGTCGTGCCTTGGAGACAGAATCATGTTCAGGTTCTGAAGGCCGTTTTCGTTTGAGTGTGTTTGTCTGGGCCTTGCCCCTCAGTGCCTCATACAAGGCGTCACCTGAGAAACAGTGCAAAGGATGCTGGTGCTGTGAAGCGCCTACCCCGCCACCAACAGATCCTATGCCGAGGCCATACACCCATAAAGTGGCATTTTTCTTGGACTGCGCTGACAGTTTGGCATAAAGTTTTTGTTGCACAGCAGCAGCCATGTTCTCCACGTATCCATTGTTAAGGCCTGCCAGCTCTGTGTTTCGCAATGCAATTTGTTCGTCAGAGAGTATGGTTTTAGGTTGGCGTTTGCCACGGCTTGTAGATTCTCTGTTACTAGCCTGGGCAGTCTCCACTACCTCCCCCTCCTCCACCTGCTCTTTCTCCAGACAAGGGACGGCGGATTGGCCTGTGGTTAACTGAGCTCGAAGAGATTGGTTATGGTCCTGAGGAACCATATCCATTTCGTCATCTACGAGCATACCCTGAGGCGACATGTTATGCAATCGATCCTGATCATACTCTCGTGGAACGGGAGTGTCACTTTCTCTGCGTCTGGTTATCTCAGAAGCGCGACGAGGCCCCAGTTCAACAATATTCCCGTCTTCGTCGAACTCAAAGTCCGGTTGAAGCAGAACGCCAGCTTCCTCAAAGGTAGAAGTTGCGATTCCAACCAAGCCAAGACCCCTCTGGACGGAACCGGTGGCATCTGTGTCCGAGCCGAATCGGCCCCAATCCCGCATGGCAATGTCGCTGGACGAGAAGCTGAGACGAGGGCTGACGCTCAGGGCGAGTGAAGATTGATGGAGGTCAGGCGTAGCAGGTAGTAGCACAGATGACTCTTGATTCAATGACCTATTCTCTGATAGTATCAAGCTAGACAGATCAAGCCCCAGTCCAGGCAAGTTGGTCTCCGGCAGGAAGGTCGGATCATAAGGCAATACGAGCTGTTCTGGTCTAAACTTCCATGTCAGTTACAGTCAAAGCAACTTGAGAGGGGCCAGAATAAGGCCTAGCACAAGGCTCACAAACCTCGCTTTTCCGGCACTCGAATCTAGCCCACCCCCGGATATGACCCTAAACAGAGATCTCATCCGGTCATGTATCGCCTGGACATCGGTGAGCGTATAACCGCATTGCTGATTGTGGACTCTCGAAACTCCATATCTTTGATTAATAAAAGCGTTAATCATCCGCCTAGAGACATAGAGTCCTAACTAATCACTTACAACAAGTTTCCTTGGAGTCTCAGCGCCATTGGGGCCTCCGGGTCCTTGATCACACCGCAGGCTCTGGGAACGTCCACATCCAATATTGCCTTACGGTTTAACTTTCGCGCGATAGATTTGGAGCCTAGAGTTGCCACCAGCCTGGAATTCTAATGGTTAGCTGCTGTTTTCTTCTCCACATGAGAAACATCGCTCATGGGACATACCATATCGTAGCAACGCCATGCTCGGGAGACGTGAGTACTATACGAAGCGAAACAAATTAGGAAACCAGGTTATTAACACAAGTCAGAGTATAGTATATCTCACTTTCATGACTATAGAACATCTTGGGTGCTTGCGAGACGCGTTCCTACGCAAGCAAACGTTGTTTTGTCGATGGCCTGGTGGGTGAGGGTATCAACCTCCACAACCCTGACACGTAGGGCCAGTCAGATATCTCGCGATTCGTACGCGTGTTTGCCAGATTTTAATCGTTAGACGAGGTATCCTTCTAGGCGATGGCCAACGTGAATCGTGGCGGACTTCTCGTGAAAGTTACTTGCCTCTATGTATTGTGTGAGGGTGTCTTGGGAGGCTGAAAAGGATTTCCTGTGAGATGACTTATGATATTGACTATGTTCAGCTCTGTAACTCTGGAGGAAGAACGTTGAAAGAAGTACGAATAGTAGGAAGATGTGAGGAGGAGGAACAGCTTGGAGGATGAAAAGTGAAGATGAATTTTTGCTCAGGATGTCTGCCTGAGGTGGACAAATTGCCGACTTGTGCCAGCAGGCGAAATGCAATCTCATACAATCTTCAAATACTAAAGGGTGAAAGGTAAGCAAGGCTGGCAATGCCCATTACTTGACGTACTGCACAGTTCCAACACTAATCTAGAACTTCACAAACCACGAAACAGAAACCCGTCTACAGCCAGATAGTCCAAACTGCAGGTGCAGACCAAAAACACGGGGCAAGAGTACCTATCAGACAGAAAGAAAAGACTTTTTATCATTCCCTCTTCTAACAAACCCCAGCGCCAGCAACATATCCCATCAGAAAGTCCCTACTTTCCCGCGTGGGATAGAAAAAAGGTAAGGGAAAGGAAAAGAGGAATATAAACAATGAGTACAAGAAAGGATAGCCTGGCTTCTATTGGAGGAATAACAAAAACAGTCAAGAAAACGAAAACAGAGACCGTGTTTGTTATGGAAAAACATATAGCAAGAGGCGATAAAAGAAAAACCCTTACATATGATCTCCCACCATAGCAATCGACGAAGATGCACGCGGGGTATGATATATGCGACAGATCAAACTAAACGATGACACATGAAACGGAGAAGGAATCGAGAAAAAAGAAAGATGGTGCCAAGAACAGCGACGAGAGAGGAAGAACCGTCCGCGACTTGAACTCGAAGAGTGCAAGCTGACGGGAGATCGGATCCTGATAGCGTAACACTTCATATACCTACCCTTCGGTTATACCGGAATTATACGGGCGGAATCGTGCCGGAAATCTATTCGAGAGGGATGCCTTCGTACTCGCCGTAGCCGAGGGCAAGGTTCATGTTCTCTGTGAATTACATTAGTAAAAGCGGAGACAGGATCACCGATCTCGGGAAACTCACGGAGGCACTGGGTGGCGGCACCCTTCAGCAGGTTATCGATGGTGGCACAGATAACGGCCCGCGTGCCGGTGGCATCAACGGCGAAGCCGCCGACCTCCACACCATGGCGACCAGCGATATCCTTGACAAGAGGGGGCTCGCCCACAATCTTCACCAACTTCTCGCCGGCATACCGCTCGTGGAAGAGGTTACGGACTTCACGGGAAGACATCTTCTCCTTGAGGGGGATGCTGATGGTGTGCTGTAGAAAGGATTAGTGATCGCTCGGACATAACCCCATCGGGGACGGAAAGGGGAAGATAACATACATGGATACCCTGAAACCACACGGCAACGTGCGGGACAAAGGCAACGCTGGCCCCAAGCTGATAACCGATCTCCTTCTCGTGGATGTGGCCGGTCAAGCTGTAGGGGATGATGTTGTTGGTCAGGAATTCCACGTCGTTCTTGGGACTGGGCTTGGTGCCAGCGCCCGAGTAACCGGAAACACCGAAGATGGTGGGCTGGCCAGACAGGAAGGGGACGAGAGGCGCAATGCCAATCTGGGCGGCGGTCGCGTAGCAACCGGGGTTGGAGATACGGGTGGCCTTGGCGATGGTCGAGCGGTTGACCAGCTCGGGCAGACCGTAGGTCCAGTTGCCGTCAAACCGGTAGTCAGCACTCAGGTCGACGATCACGTTGCCCTTGGGGGAGCCCTGGTCGACGGCGTCCACGAAGGGCTTGCACACGCCGTTCGGCAGCGCCATAACCCAGCAGTCAACGTCGCCGTTCTCGGACATGCGCTTGACATCCTCGGGGCTCAGGTTCTCGTAGATGATCTCGCGCTTGTCATATCCCTGCAGCTGCTTGCCCGCCAGCTCACGCGACGAGACGTGGCGCAGGTCCAGGTGCGGGTGGGCGTTGATCAGGCTGATCAGGGCCTGGCCCGTGTAACCGCGAGCGCCAATGAGGGCCACCTTGGACGGCTGGGTGTTGGACATGTTCTTCTCGCCGAGAGGCGGGTTCGGGTTGGTGGTGACGAACGTGCGCACGGCCTGCACGGGAACCGTGGGACGGCCGGAGCGGGCCGCACGCAGGGCGTTGCCGGTGGACGAGAAGGTACGCTTCTGCTCCGTCGAGGCAGCACTGGCGCCAACGCCCTTGCCGATGTTGGTGGCCGCCTGGGCGGCACGGTGCAGGCGGGACTCGAGGTTCAGATCGCCAAACATCTGACGGCCGTCCTTGTTGAACTCCTGAACCAGCTGCTTGACCTCCTCGCCATTCTCGATTCCGTACCAGAACAGGACTTCGCCGTCCCGGCTCAGGCTGCCATCAGCCTTGTCGAAGAACCAGGTCAGGTTCTCGTCGTCCTCCTTGACGGTCCAGACCAGCTTGGGGAAGTCCTTCTTGATGGAGGCGAACACATTGTCGGCGACGTTGGTGAGCCACCCCGACTTGGTGATGGTGAAGGTGGCGAGGTGGGCCAGAGGGGTGGTGGCATCCTTCTGGGGGGGCAACACCACGGCCAAGGCCTCCATGGGCTCATCGTAGTAGACCTTGAAATCGCGCTCCTTGAGGCCTTCGACGTAGCGATCGACCGTCGCGCGGGCATCAAGTCCCTCGCGGTCACGGACCAGCACCTCCTTCAACTTCTCCAGATCCTCAAACTCGGCGAGGGAGGTCTTGGTGTGCACCTTGTTGCCACGGCGGATCAGGGTACCGGCACCCGAGTCGGTGAACAGCTCCTTCTGGAGATCAGCGGGGTGGATAATGGCAACGCTGGAGGTCCGCGGCAGGTCGTCGAGCAGATCCTTCATCTCCTTGATCTTCAGACGAGTGCCATGACGCACCCACCACTGCTGCATGAGGTGATCATACTCCTCATCCAGGTTGATGGCGGAAATCTTCTCACCCGTGTCACCGTTGAAAAGGCCACCCTTCTCGGCGAGGTAGACGATCTTGAGGGGCTGGAGGGCACGAGCCAGCTCGCCGGCGGCCACGTCGGCGTTGACGTTGAGGACCTGGCCATCCGGGGTCTCGGCCATGGAGGTCAGGATGGGCAGGCAGCCCGCGGAAATGGCAGACTCAATGGGCTTCTTGTTGACGCCATTGATCTTACCCACCAGGTTGTACTTCTGCTTGTCAAGGTAGTCGGCGGAGAAAACGCCCGCGGTGACGGGGCGGGCCCGCACCCCCATGCGCTCCAGCTCCTCGATCAGCTTCAGGTTCTCCTCCAGGAACAGCTTCCGGGCCAACGCCAGAGTCTTGCCGTCGGTCACGCGGATTCCATCCTCGAACTCGGGCTCGACACCGGCATCCTCGAGCATACGGTTGAGCTGGGGTCCGGCACCGTGCACCACAATCGGGTAAAGTCCAACGCCGTTCAAGAAGGCCAGCGCGGAGGACAGGGTCTCCAAGTGTTCGGTAATAATCGCACCACCGACCTTGATCACGGCGAACTGCTGGGAGGAGACGGAGGTGAAATGGGAGAGGTATTGCTGGACCTCCCGCTTGGAGCCGATGTTGCTCAGCAGCTGGACGACGGTGGAGCGAGTCGACGAAAAGTGCGGCTCGGCGGCACGGGAGTAGTGACGACCCTGGAGTAGGGGCACGGCCGACGCCCGGAGAGCGTGACGGGCATAGGGAGAGGACAGTCTCGCCGAGGAAACGGTGTGTGGTGCGGAGAGGGCTCGAGTCGATTGTCTAGTGGCGGTCGAAGTTCTCCGCACGGCGGTGCGAAGGGAGAACATCTTGTCAACTAGCATGCGGCAGCTTCGGGACAGAGAATGAGAAACGGGGGGGCGGGACGGTTGACAGGAGAGGAGAGAGGAAAGAAGGAGGAAGCCGAGTAATCAACGTCCCGGTCGAGAGAGGAGGGAGAGGAAGAGGGGAGAGTGGAGGGGAGAGAATGAAGCGAACGAGTCACGAAGTTGAAGGGAAAAAAGACGAAGTGGAGGCGAGAGGATTCTGCCCTTAGTCAGCCGCACCGCCTTAAGTTGACTCAACTCCAACATTACTACTGTTCGTTACGACTACATCCTCCTATACATCTCTACGAGGCATTTTCTCTGCTGACTGCATGATTGCTCAACTCTATCATATTGGTTGTGTCAATTGCTGTCCGGTTCACTGGCTGAGCCATTTATCATTTAAATCTCTCCCCTTCCCCTTCGTCCAAATGTATGAGTGATTAATGACCCGAATCCACAGATCTTGGTCGCTGGACTCTTGGCACCGAATATCGGAGCCGAACAGGGTGACGACTAACGCGGAAAAAATCAAACAAAAAGGTCAGGAAATTCAGGGAAATTCTGTGAAAATGGAAAAAAAAACAAAAAAGGAAAAGAGGGGAACAAACACATCCTAAACCACAGTTGTAATATTCAATCCACCCTATTCCATCCGGTTGACTTCTCCATCTTCGTTTGTCCGTCCCCACCACTACCCAAAGCTCAACGGTGTCATTCGTCTTCCGCACGGAATGGAAATTGGCCCTGCACAGAGTCCACCCTCTTCGGGAAAGATCATGATTATCAGATCTCACGGTGGTCCACCATTGACGAATGATGCTGGCTGATCCAATTTGTCAAACGGGCCCTCTCGTTATCTGATCTTCTAGCGAAAGCCTCCTTCAGCCTTCTGGTCCACCATGGTTTTGCTTCACCAGTCAGAGTCACGACTCGTCACTCGTCACCCCATTTCGATGGCTTTGTACACGGCGCACTAGCTCGACTCGGCCCAATCCGCGGACACTTCAAGGTAGATAGATGAGTAGGGTTTACATTAGGGTATTGACCTCTCGCCAGGTCAGTGGGCGGCCAATTCCGCTCCTGACGGATGGAGGTGGTCTGACATGGAGCTAGCTCTCGCGAATACCCAACACATGATCATCAAGCAGAGATTTTTACATCTGATCGACTCAAGGTCTTCAGCGCATTTGGCGCCGCCGCCTTGGCCACGTCTTGGCATTGCACCGGCGATCGGCGGATTTCATCCCTGTTCGTGTGGTTCTTAGTTTCCAACCCGACACTCACACTCTCTAAAGGTATTGGGTTCTGGACGTGTCGGCTGTGGCTGTCCATTCCGAGATAAACTGACCTGTAGACCATGGGGAATTGTCAGAATCTCGTAAGAAGGTAAATCGTAGTTTATCCACTACTTTCTATGATCAGCGGTGTGTCCGCCTACGATGAGATCAACGAAATGAGCACTGCTTTCATTCTATACACTGCGGCTTCAATCTCAATAAATCCACGCTTGAACCTTGAATATCTCCCTTCCCACCTTTGATACACATAATCCAAGGGATAGTCTCGACCCTTACAAACCGACCAAATAACGTGATGAATATAGACAGGAACGTCAGAAGGGAAATCGTTTCCAGTCTCAATATGTGATCGCCAACCCCCTTGCTCTTGCAATCCGTGCCTTTGATCTCAAGTGACTCGATCTCGAACCGAGACTCAGGAATAGCCGTTAGACAACTTCATTCGACGCAATGCACTCAGATATTTCCTAGCTGGTGTCGTATACAGGCAGTCAATCGTTCCAGGTGTCTCACTATCCTATGGAGATACATAATTCTGTGACAGAGACAGTGTATTATAGCACGAACTTATTACAAAGTTGATCATGAATACTTATCTCATGTTCTTTGTAAAGTGCTAATCTGATATATAACCCCCTCAGCCAGTGATTATTTCCCCAGAATATATACTCTACAGTTTGTCTCGCTCCAGTTATCAATAAAGATCTATCAACACCATCTTTCCTCCGGATATGGCATGGTATGGTAGATCTATGGTCCTCTACTGCCTTATTAATAATGATCTCCTCAATGACACCCAGTATCTATAACGTAAAGAAAAATAGCATTGAGTAGTTTTGGGCTGGTGTTGATCCCTAAAAGGATAATTTCAATATTATCCAGCCTAGAATGGGAAAACCAACATAGTACAATCACTCTAAAGAAAAGCCTAGTTCAATTACTATTACGACAGTCGAAGGAAAGGTTCATCTGTGAGCATGTCAAATGTCAATGAGCATAAAGACCTTTTTGAGAACTGGTAAACCAATGCCAGAAACACCATTCTCAGTTCATGCAATATATCTAGCTGGCACTCCCAAGTATGTCACGACTATTGCTGACATGCATAGTGACAGCTGAGAGACATGCATGTTTCCATGAATGGAAACCATTTCACGTGGAACTAGTGATTATCAAGTGTCTTTGACCTAGAGCTATATTTAGTAGATATACCAAAATTGAGTATATTCTAGTAGATACATAGAGTGAAATACGTAGATCAACGCCTGCCACTCACTCGTTCTATTCTATACAGACACTCCCTTACAGACACAGATTGGTATAAACCATAAATCAGTGTACCACCGCTCTCAGCCTCTTACTTCTCCAGACAACAGTTTACCTTTTGAAATCCACCAAGCAAATCACAACACTGATACTCCCCATCAACAGGATAATAAAAGTCCAAGGACAGAAGGCCATTAGACTGCCTTGCCTAGGGATTGGGAAACATGCTATCGCAGAGGTAATACTCTATATGTATACAAAGACCCCTAGAACAGTCAACCCACCGACCCTTCAATGATTGATTTTCTTGTGTCTTGAATTGGTCGCGTGGTTGGAATTCCAGGCCGGTTATGTTATGGTGGCTGTGGCATCCGGAAAATATATATCAGCACATCCATCAGTATATCACAACACAGGGGTTAACACCAGTGCCAGTGCCGACCATAGAATCAAGTACCGAAAGCTTTTGCATCATTATGATTGACTGGATACTGTCATGATAGATTTCCATGGTCTTCTACCACCGTCCATATCGATATGGCCGATATAGTTGGGCCGTGCGCTACAGGCCCGAGGCAACTATTTTCCAATTACCCTCCGTAACGTAGCGGATTGGCTAGATCGTCCGCCGTAATTTGCGAAATTACTTGATCACATATGGTAGAGCATTCATTATAGAGCTAAGGAAACAAGAAGGACATAAGAAAGAGACATAAGAAACAAAGAAAAGCGTACTCAAACACAAGCAAGCACCGGAGTATCATGTACATCTTCACCGTCGACGGATCGTATGGCATGGCCTCATTCCAAGATCAGATCGGCTCGCAGCGCCAGAGACATTCAGAGACCAGATTTATTCGTGAGGACAAACGTGGGTGACGCCCGAGGAAAAAAAAGCAAAAGAACATGAGGTATTAATGGCTGAGAACAAAGCTTCAACACAGATGATCCAGCTGGAAAAAACATCCATTCCCAAGAAAAACATGACGGTCGCTGCGTTCGTGGCTTATTTTGTGGTGGTGACAACTAGCGGAGGAATACGTTAGCACGGTCGCAGATAACCCCTCAACCCCTCTAGGTTTGCATGGACAAGACGTACCGGTAGGGACAATAATCACGACAAGCAGGAGGATGACGCAGATGACCAAGCATACACGCATCTTCATATCCTTCCACCACATCTGCTTTCTGACGCGGTTGGCACCCCGACGGAAACCCTGCGCCGAGGTGGCCAGATTATCGGTCTTATCCTGAAGCGAGTCTAGACGCTCGCCACGCTCCGAGACCTTGAAGATATTCGAGCGCATGGTGTCGACAGTCTCTTGGATTTTCTATTGCGGCGATAACACGTTAGTCTAGGATGCACGGACGACCGGGGTGGCGCGACAGCCATGTAAAATCAGGGGTAGCATCGAGGGGTTCTCAAGTGACCTGAACAACCCGTAACAAGACGGCAATAGGGAATCCTATCCATCTCATCCAACCGAGCCACACCCCCGATGCTCATCGTCTCTATGCGGCAGGATATACAGTGGATCGATGGCTCAACATACCTTGTCAATTTCGCGGGTCTTGGGGTCGCCATTTTGCGCCGTCTGGCCAGCGGCCCCGTTGGAGCCGGAGGGGATATAGGGGTCGTAAGGTTGCTCAGACATGACTCCGGTTAATCAACAGAGGTAAAAGAATCGATGTTCCAGTCGTAGGACCTGGTGGGTCACCAGATGATCTAGATATGGGGATTCAGGGATCGGTCGATTTCGCGCAAAAAAAGGCCGAGAGAAAGAGTCGAAACGACAGGGCTAGTAGCACCAAATGCGACTCCGGATGAAGGACAGGCTAGAGACCAGGGAGAGTCGAGAGGATCGGATGGAGTGAGATGGAGAAGTGAGGGAGGTGTTGCTGGAGTGAAGCTGACAAGTCGCCGCCCGCCTTTGGAGATTACGGGCGTTTCGGTTCTGTCGGGTTTGGTCACGTGACCCTAGCCACCGTGATCGGGAAGGCAAGGTCCAGGCAGCCAATCCCGTGCGGTCGTATAGACGAAACAAAAAGACCCTGAAACTTTTGACAGGATTGTTTACTGGAATAATATACTTGTTTTGACTCCTTTTCACCAAAATATACTGGTCAATAAAGGTGTGCTGGAAAACCGATCATAAAATTCTAAGCAGCTGAAAATTAGGTAGCAACATAATTATTTATATCTTACTCTATCCGTGGCTATACAAATAGTATCTGGAGTGGAGCATCGTGCGCCTACAAGTGGCATCATGTGACCTGTCCAAATATCGGGCACGAATAACGACATGCAGGGTCATTGAGATACTTGTTGGTACGACTCCGAAGGCACTGGTAGCCATTTTCTCGTACACAGTAAAGACTGGGTACTGGTTGCTCGAGAAACAGTGGCAGGCTGTGCAGGAGTGTCCGACCCCTTCACGTGGCGATCTCTGCTCGGCCACTAGTATGGGCCACGGTTGCCAGAGTCGGTCTGAGTCTGGAAGCCGATCAGTGGAATAATGATCGTGGATCCTTGCCAGCTTGACACTCACTCGCCAATGCCCTCCCTTTCTGGGTTTAGCATTCAATCTCTGCCACCCTTGGTTAGCCTGATTTACTGGCTTGATTGCTGAATTGTACCCAGTACTCACAGAGGTGGTCTGCATCATGTAGACCTTGTTTCGCTGAATGATCTGATCTCTATAAGTGTGCTGTGCAGCGCCCAGAACTCGTAATCTTTAAAACATATTTTCTATATATTCCCCCTGGTTGATTCACGTGTATATACGTTTTCAATACATATACAACTGAATAATTAGAGTAATCCGTCCCCGCCACGCTGACACCTAATGCCAGCCCTACACGCCGCAGATCACGCAAACCAAACCAGGTCTATGGCGTCACTGTCAGATTTAAATTTAGCAGCTAGCCGCCTAAGCCAAGGTTTCCAAGGATAGAATAGTTTTCCGACAGCAGACCAGATATCACCGGTTCTAAACACGGAACTCATTTGAAGCGCGAGCAGTCCATCTTACATACAGTTGCTTGATTCTTCCAAGAACACCAGACTGACACACTTCGTTAACTCATAAAGCCAGCTTATCGTACAAGTGAAAAGGCCAACCAAGCAAAGCCTCAATGCAATGAAAAATTTTCGAGTTACCCCATGGAACACAATTATAAATACAATATCAGGGCGAACATATATATCATCGGATTTCCATACCAAAACGGACCCAACCGCCAACAGCATACACAGCAGATGGAAAGTCTACCGTGGCAGCCAGTCCACTTATTTGTCACCCAACAATTCTTTGCGCATCTCGTCGCGCTGTGCGCGCGCCTCTTCCTTAGCACTGCTCCGCTGGGCTTCGACCTCCGACCGTTTCTGGTCCTGTTGTTCCTGTGCCGCGTACCAGACTAGACATCAAACCACACCATTAGACTCAAACCCATAGCAATTATTCCAGAAGTAGACGGGACAACGAACTCGACTTATCCGACTTGGACCACTGCTTTAACCGGTTGACGTAGTCGTCGAATTCCTGCGCGCGGCGGTCTCCCTCTTCCAGGCTGCGCTTCTGCAAATCGGGATTGTATCGCTTGAAGAGTTCTTCGTCCGTTGGGCGGATGGATTGGACCAGGGCGGGACCGCCGACACAGATGACGATGCCGCTGTAGTGATCACAATTGCGTAAGACACAAGCTGGATATAGAGGGTCTGTTGACACCGGGGCGGGGAGCATCTTACGTTCCCAGCATTTTCAACCACGTTCCTGCTCGCGACATGGTGGGGTATGTGGATGTGAGAGATTATCGTAAATTAGGCCAATGTTTTCCGTCTTAGGCAATCAATAAGTATCTGAAATGGTATGGTTGGATTGGTTGCTATAGTTGAGGTAAGTGATCTGATGAGAAATGCGCAAGGCCTGGCTGGTTCGCGGGATCGGATAGCATCATCGGTGTCGGACATGTGGCTGTGCAGGAAAACCCGTGGCTTGACTATACAGTCACCGTGGCGCAGTGAGAAACCGCTTCGTCCCGTGACCAATCAGAATCATCCATATGCACACTTCAATCCACCCGAAAAGTCCTTCTTGCTCCACTTGGTCTGCTTTTCTGTTGGCACTAGCTTGATCCTGCGAGGCATTTCTATGAAATTTAAAGCGATTTGCGACTGCAATGTTTGGGTCTGTGGATGTCTTGTTGTTCCATGACATGAATTGTTCTATCGCCTCGGGAAAGACTCGGCTTGGTTCATTGCTACTGCGGACCAGGACCACAACCCGAAAGAATGCCCTGCATGAGAACTCTCAGGATGGATACTGGGATCCTTTTGCGCGCTAGCCACGAGATGATCATCATTTTACGGATTTCGACATGAAAAGTTTGCTGCGGTGTCGGTACCCGCTCAATCGATCCATTTGAATTGCTTGTCTTTGTTGGTCATTTGGCTATTTGGAGGCCGTCGAGTCATCCATCAACAAGGAGCGAGCATGAGCATCCCTTGAATGTCACGACACGGTCCTTGAGACCATATCGACAATGACCCGATGAACAAGCATTCCAGAAGCAAGGAGCGCCCGAGGCTCCACCTCCGCGACGAGATCAGCAATCTGATACGCCCGTTCTGCAAGGGCGTGTCGCAACGGAATCTGACGCGCCCAGGAGATAAAAGGAATCCGGGAGCTCCAATAATAGTAGATTTTGGGCCCTTGATCGGGTTGTGACATCCGACTCGTGCTGTTGGGGATGGATTGCAGGGGTGATTCATACGACACATGGCGCGTCCCATCAACATAATTGAGTCAGTCCAGGGGGAGAGCTACGCCTTATACAGATTACACCCTCAGGATTTAGAGCTTCTTATGAAGGAGGGCATGTGACGATGTCGAGAGTTCCTCCATACTCGGTCAGGTAGCGCATGTGGTGTTCTAGTGCTTAGACTTGGATATCCACCGGGGGAACTTCAACGGGTTATACTTCTGGGGACGGGACAATCTATATTAACCATTTTAATTAACAATGTAGAGAAACAGACGGCGGGGGATCTTGGCATAAACCCTGAGACGTGGGTCATTTCTCCCCATTTGTCGATGATTCTTGGTTTGCCTAATTAGCAATTCAAGGAATGTCTAACGGGTCTTTGGCCCAGTGGCAGATAGACTTTGGAACAGTTCAAAGATGTGTAATCCCAGTCACCTCGGGAAATGAAATGCATTCTCTGTAGGGGAAATAATGATTCTGTTGGGTCTAACGGGTGATGTTGGTTGCTGATTATTGACCATCCCTCGACGGGCAAAGTACCCGCGCAGTACATTCATTACTTGACTGGTACCTCCACCTCCGAAGCCCTCCTAAATTCTATCATTCCCCCCTCATTGCCGACTTCCCTTTCACCTCACTCTCCCTTCTCCCTCCTCTGTCTTCTACCTTCACTTTAATTCTCATTCTGATTCTTCCTGTATCGTTATTTTTTACCCTCTTAATTCCAATATCCTTTGGTTCAGAATTTCTAGCCAGACGCTCTTTAGCTGGGAAGCTTTGCCATCCTTTCTGTCATTATCTCCTTCAGACCGACTGTTTGTCCTCCCTTTTCCACGTTCCCCTTTGTTCTATACGAGAAGCTCGATCCTCACGTCTGTGGTTTGGGAGTGCTGTTTCTTTGGCGCCTTGGTCACCGATGGCGCTCGATGCTCCAGGTCATTTGCGCTGACTGTGTCGTCTTCTTACTACAGGCGCGACAGGCACTGGCGCACGAACTTGGACGCAGTTGATCGCGCACTTTTCATGCGACTGCTGAAGGTTTCTTACGATTGTCGCTCTTTAGCAAACTGGAATACTAGTAAGCGATGTGTTATGGCTGACATTCCGATCTCGTTCATGAACTAAGGTCCAGTTCCTTAAATAAACAGTGACCCAGACCTGTGACCCCTCGCCGATAAACACTTAGACCGCTCTGAATTTTACTTTGGAGTAGGGGGGATCTTGTGACGGAGCCTTCTTATTGACCGACGACCCTGGTCACGTTTGACGCCTAATCCCGGTATTTGCCGCCTTTGGGGCTGCTATGGCGTACCCGCAACAGCGTGCGCCTCCCACGAGGCAATTCGGCCCTCGTCCTCCGCGCGCGGGTTATCCACCCCCGCAGCCTGATGCGTACGCCGACTACGGTTATAACAATGGATACGGGGAGGGAGGCTACTATGATGAGGCGGGATATGAATACCCTCCGGAATCATACACGCCGAGGTCTCATGGGCCCCCACGAGGTCCGCCTCGACCCCCTCGTGGAGGTTACCCCCCCATGGACCCCCCACGTGATAGAGGATATGCTCATAATGGGCGACCTCCGCCGGGGCATGACCCTCGTCGCAGACCACCTCCAAGAGACCGGATGAAGCCTCGTGAGTTCGACCGTCTCGCAAGTTGCCCTTCCTTCATATATTGATGTGTGTTTAGCTGGTCGATCGCCCGCCGACAGGATGCCGCAGGACAATCCATTTCCCATGTTTCCTCCCCGGGACCCGCGCGCACCCCCCGGACCTCCTGGACCCCCTGGACCGAGGGGAATCGAACGGGGCATGGCTGCCATGGATATCAATGGGAGGATGCCAGATCGGCCTGGGACCGCCAGCGGAAGAAGGCCGGATATGCCGCGACCGGCGAGGTCAGGATCTAGCAGCAGGGGAAACTATCCTCCGCCTGGCCCGGCCAGGTCGGCCAGTGCAGGACGCCCTCCCGGCCCCTATGCGGATCCGTATGGCGCACCGCCGGTGCCGGGTATGAACCGCAGCGCAACCATGCCCGTGGGCCCTGGGGGACCGGGCGGCTCGCAATACCCTGGGCAGTCCAAGTATGAGGACCCCGGCTACGGTGGCGGGGACCACAACGATACCGAGGATCTGCTGGACAGCTACTACAACACCGCCCCAGATGAACCGGACATGCCGAATTTCGATGCGCATAAGGGTAGCACGATCGACGAGAGCTTGCCAGGTCTGGAAACGCCGGCACAGAAGAAACCAGCGGCGGCATCGGCGAACCAGTATACCGCGTTCCAGCCACAGCCAGGACAAATGCACCACACTCAGTCACAGCCGGACTTGAGTCGGGGCGACAAATCAGGTAACCAGTTCGCCAATGCAGGATTCCAATTCGACCTTCCAGAACCGCAGTCGGCACCTGCAGGGTATCCGCCGGAGGGGTTCGATTTTCATCAAGACCCCTATAACCAACAACCCAACGGACAGTACGGGCCACCCCCGGGCAGTCGCGGAGGCCCGATGCAAGGTTATTCTGGCAATGCCCCCCCGCGGCCATATCGGGCCAACCAGGCGGGGTTCATCACGGACAACGGCCCGGTCAAGGAACCGGAGGCTATGGACCCTGATCAGAACCCGGATGCGCTGCCGCACCATCCTGCGCCCTTCCGTCCGGGTCACGACCAAGGGAGCAAGCCAGCCCCGGTGCGCCAGTACAATAACGCCGCCCCCCAAGCGGCCCCCCAGATCCAAGTCGCTCAGGTGCCGGTTCCCAAGCCCGTTACCCATGAAGAAATCCAGCGACTGCAGCAACAGACAAAGGGCAAATCCGCCGACCCTAAGCTCCAATTGGAACTCGCGAAGAAACTGGTCGAAGCCTCGACGGTCCTTGTGGAAAATGCGCACCTGGACACGAAAGGCAAGGCCAAGGCTCGGGAGAAATACACGAATGAGGCGTACAAGATCGTCAAGAAGCTAGTCTCCAACGGGAACACCGAGGCGCAATTTTTCATGGCCGACTGCTATGGCCAGGGTCAGCTTGGTCTTCAGGTCGACAACAAGGAAGCGTACAATCTGTATCATTCCGCTGCCAAGGCCGGGCATGCCCAAGCCGCATATCGCGTAGCAGTCTGCTGCGAGATCGGCCAGGAAGAGGGCGGCGGGACCAAGCGCGATGCTGCCAAGGCGGTGCAGTGGTACAAGCGTTCGGCATCCCTGGGAGACCCCCCTGCCATGTATAAGATGGGCATGGTCCTGTTCAAGGGGCTGCTGGGGCAAACAAAGAACCCCAAGGAGGGCATATCCTGGCTGAAGCGGGCGGCCGAGCGCGCCGATGTGGAGAATCCTCACGCATTGCACGAGCTTGCTCTCATGTACTCCAATGCCGGCCCCAACGATGTCATCATCCGAGACGAAGCATACGCCAGCCAATTGTTCCACCAAGCAGGAGAGTTGGGGTACAAGTTCTCCCAGTTCCGCCTGGGCGCAGCCTACGAGTACGGCCTGATGGGCTGCCCCGTGGATCCCCGACAGAGTATCATCTGGTACACGCACGCCGCCGCCCAAGGCGAGCACCAGAGCGAGCTGGCGCTGAGTGGGTGGTACCTCACCGGCGCGGACGGCATCCTCCAACAGACGGACACAGAAGCGTACCTGTGGGCGCGCAAGGCCGCCATGGCGGGTCTGCCCAAAGCCGAGCACGCGATGGGTTATTTCACGGAAGTCGGTATCGGCGTCGCTGCCAATTTGGACGATGCCAAACGATGGTATTGGCGGGCTGCTGGTATGTTCCCCCCTTCTCCATCTAATATCCAATAAAATTACCAATACTGACTGTTACTTTCAGCCCAAGGATTCCCCAAAGCTCGCGAGCGCCTGGAGGAGCTTAAGAAGGGCGGAGCCCGGATGCAAAAGACGCGGCTGTCTCGATCGGCGGTCAATCAGCAAAAGCAGAACGACGGCGATTGTGTTGTAATGTAGTTGATTCTAGTTGTCATGATATCTTTTATTTTTCCCTTTCCTGATGTCCCTTTTTTATCTTTCCTTTTCTTTTTCTTTTCTGTTGGTATGGATCCTTGATGAAAGACGGTGCTTGTTCCCGCTGAGCAGTATGATACCTATACCCTCTGAATTGGGACTCGGTGTATTGGCGCATGTAGGTCATTGAATACTAGTGTTTAAATTGCTAGCACATCTGATTACATTCGATCTAGTGGCGTCGGGATAGGTAGGGTGGTTATATATAGAGCCATGTTCGGGTGGATGGATGGTACAATCTACCCTGAAGTATGATAGATAATCTATTGGCATGGTGTCAGCGTACTATTCAGTTTGTCGATAACACATCCTCTTCATTTACCACCTGTGAAGAACATCTATATCATGAACCCATAGAAGCACATTGAAACATCTACAAAGCTGCCTAAGGCCACCAACCCATGGCCTGAGAGCGGAAATGATGCCGCCCTCCCAGCCAATCCGGGCCGATCGGATCAGATAGTTCGCTGCCGAACAAAGAAACGAATGTCAGCCGGGGAGGGTTGATTTGTGATGATTACTCTACTATGGATCTCGAAGTTTCCCAGCTAACTATAAATTTACATATACTTATCTGACATACAGAGTCTTTCTCTTTCTTTGAACAATTGATACACTAGACATTCCTACTGCTGTAGATAGCCTATGTCTTCCAGTGCCAGCCCAGCCTCCAACGAAGAAGCACAACACAAACGACCCTCCACAGTCCTCGTACTCTCGCTATTGACTCTCATCATCGCCATCCTAGTCGCCTTATTTCTACCTGACTCCGACCCAGCCGCCAATCTGTTCCGCTTGAAACGTCTGTTCGCGCCGGCTGCGAGTGCGGGGCGGTCTTCCTCTTCTTTGTCTACGACGACGACTACTACTTCTCCCGCGAGTACCACGCCAGCAACGAACGGCAAGATGGGTCGAACGCCCGTTTACTTTTTGAGTCATGGGGGGGTGAGTCTCTTTTGTTTAGCCATGTTTGTTTGGATTGTTCACCTCTATTCGCCGCTGTAGTGGGGTACATGTATGATACTATACAACAAATGCGGAGGACGACAGCTACAATGTGTTAGAAACTAACAACGAAAAGCCCAACGTCATGTACGACCAGGAACACCCTGCGTACGCAAAGCTAGCGGCCATCGGGCGGGAGATCACGACCAAGGTGAAGCCCCGCGCGGTGGTGGTCTTTTCTGCTCATTGGCAGGCGGGTCGGGATACGATTCAGGTGAATACGGCTGAGAAGACTGACTTGATTTATGAGTGTGTTTCCCTTCCTTCCATTGTCTTCCCCTTTCGAGGATGGCGTTAAAGTTACGCTTTTTGAAAGTATGGCTAACCAGTTGGGGCAGTTTCTACGGCTTCCCGTCTCATTACTACAAGGAGACATTCCCCCATGTGGGCAGTCAGGAAGTAGCCGGCAAAGTACTGGGGTTGCTGAACCAGGCCGGGATCAAGGCCGAGGGGGTGAAGCGGGGGTTGGACCACGGGGTGTGGGCGAGCTTCAAGTGCGGTATGTTTTCGGTTGACCACGCTCCGCGGTAGAGCTTGTGTGCTGACGGGTAAGCGTTCGAACCCGAATCGAACCCACTCAACGTGCCCATCGTGCAGGTGTCGCTGTTCGGGAGCGAAGACCCAGAGCAGCACTACCGACTCGGCGAGGCGGTGTCATCTCTCCGCGATGACAACATCCTGATCATCGTATCCGGCATGGCGGTGCACAATCTGCGCGACTTGATGCGCGCGTTTGGCAACCCCAAGCCCATGCCGTACACGATTAGCTTCGACGAGGCGCTGAAAGACGCGGCCACGAAGCCGCCCGCGGAGCGAGAGCAGGCCATGGTGCAGCTGTTGAAGCGCGGCGATGCACGCCAGGCGCATCCGTCTTTCGAGCACTTGCTTCCGATTCATATCGGGGCGGGAGCCGCAGGCGAGGATTTGGGCAGGAGGCTGTGGACGTATAAGGATGGGAGTATGAGCTGGGCGCAGTATCGATTTGGTGATGTGGCGGGTGGTAGTAGCTCGCTGTAAGTGAGTGTGGATTTATAGTGTCGCCTCTCGGAGGTGTATATAATGCCGGCAGTAAGATTTTTTCTTCTCCATTCATCTATAGATACAGTGGTGGACAACGGTGCATGAACATGGAAACAATCTAGATAGACAGCGCTATGAAGAAGCCTTCACGAGCTGGGTGACTTTCTCCTCGATCTGCTGGTCCGTCAGGCCTATAGAGGTTGTCAGTAAGTGTTCGTTGACAAATCGCAGACAGGACGGGGGTCCTACCGAGCAAAGCCTCCTGCTTCTCCTGTCCAAGCGCTGCAATTGAACCTGCGTTAGCATTATAATATGGATCGACCAGTTTAAATCTGGCATACCGTATCTGGCATACACCCTGGGCAGGGTGCCGCCGGCCTCTCGCATGAGGATCGGGGTGTGCGGGTTGTGCTTCTTCATGGTCGGGTAGGCGCGGTTCAGGAACGAGCTAGGCGGAGGATATGATCAGAAATCGCATTCTAGAAAGATACATACGCAATGAACAAGACTCACCGAACACCGGCGCTCTGCTCAGAGGTCTGACAGAAAAGGAAGCGCAGCTCCTTCAGGCCCTTGGCGAATGCGTATCTGGAGGACATTATGGCGGAGGAGGTCAACTGAGAAGACACGGAACCGGCGAAAGAGAAGACAAGGCGTAGGATTGCCCCGGGGTGAGCAATTGGGGTATCTGAAGACAATGGGGGGTAACGAGGCCGACGAGGGGAGAAGCACAGCAGGCCGTGAGGTCTGAGAATAGACCAATTGGGACAAGCGGGATTGTCACGCTTACTCAGCTGCTCCCAGAACAAACATGACAAACAGTCCATATCTGACAAATATACAAACAGTACAAACAGCGCCGACACCGGTCGGAGTTCGCCATGGGGGAGAGTTTCGTTGAGATTTGAACGTCAGGAACGAGATTTATCAGTTGCGATCGCGATCTCTGGTACGTGCCCTCCTTGAATCTGAAATTATAAGTGCGGTTGAGCGACTTGCTCGGCCTGTCCATCCTCACCGAGAGTACCGCTAAGAGTGCTCATCTCTTGGCAGATTTCGTTTCCCGCTCTCTTTCCGCCGCTCTTCTTCCTCTTCCTGCACACCGTCCCTGGCTGGAGATATACACCATGTCGTCGTCTCGTGTTGGTTTCCGTTTCTTCCAGAACAGCCGTGCGGCTTTCCGAAATGGCGCTGGTCCCTTCCGTCGGCCTGGTGCCCAGGGATTCCGCTTCCAGAGCAGCGACGCCGCGTCCGAGCAACAGAGCACTTTCCAGCGCATGTGGAACAGCCCTGTCGGCGTCAAGACCGTTCACTTCTGGTATGGCCCGTCCGAAAATTTCTTCTCAACAAGGTGATTGCTGATGATTGATTGACGTGATTAGGGCCCCTGTCATGAAGGTACGTACAAACCGATAATGGGCATCGCTCGTCACGCGATCATCAACCACCGCAACCCGCCCTCCTTGCGCAGACCTCTCACCCTCCCTACTCGAATCTATATACTGATAGAGTCAACCTATAGTGGGCACTGGTCATCGCCGGTATCTCCGATTTCAGCCGCCCCGCGGAGAAGCTCTCCCTCACTCAGAACGGTGCCCTGATGGCCACTGGCGCCATCTGGACCCGCTGGTGCATGATCATCACCCCGCGCAACTACCTGTACGTTGGATTCTATTGCTATAATACTCTACAAGATAAACTGACACATACAGGCTCGCCGCTGTCAATTTCTTCCTCGGATGCGTCGGCGCCGTCCAGGTGAGCCGCATCTTCAACTACCGCCGTAGCTTGGACGGGTCCTCCAAGGAGGCCCTGAAGGAGATGGAGCACGAGATGGTCGAGCCGGTTCAGAATGCCGCTCACAAGGTGGAGGCCGCTATTGAGAGAAAGTCCTCGTGATTTGTCTTTGGAGCGGTGTATTTATCGTGTCTATACATAGAATCTTGGTAGGGTTTTGCTCAATGGTATAAAATGTCGTCAACCAGGATTGTATAGCCGGGAGTGAGCTGTGAAATGGCAGCAGTATGTGCAGCGAGCCTCACCATGGCTTCTCTGTAAAGCGGCTGGGTACTACTTCAGCTGGCTTATAACCCATCACATAATCTGTACTGAGTCAGTAGGAAGGTACGAGTAGTAACGAACCGCATTTACCGCCATCCAGTTTCACTACCTAGGACTCGAGCAGTCGACGTGGATCCCCGCATGCATCCCTATGCAGGAACAGTTCAACCACTTCGTCCTGTACTACACCTGTGCCCGACATTCCCAGGGAACCAACACTGGAAGACACCACTAGGCGAGCCCCTCGCGCGGGTACTAAATCATGACAACATAGTTTGTATGATCACAATGAAATCCTGGGCTGCAAAGGATGGGTAAATGACGCTCTGAAAGGGGAGCTCTTGAGTACACGTGCATGAGTAGCGGCAGATGGTACGAGTTGCTGAAGGTACTTGTTGAAGGCTGGGTTATACGGATGAGACGGAAGATAGGCTTGGATAGCGGTGTTCGTCTTATCTACAAAGACAGTTTTGAGTTTAGATGCATATATCCACTCAGGTTTCACATCTCTGCAACATGATGTTCTACGACCAGGTAGTTGGGTGATGCTCTACCAGCGACTATGAAGCGGACACAGGACGGTAGAGGATGATCATGTATATGCCTCTGGCTCACAAACTTTGTTACAATTGTTTAAAGGTAGCTTAGCCAGCTAGCTAGCTTGTCACGGTATCTAGCTGCAAGGTAATGGATGTTGTGCTGTGGTCGATGTGATGTTCAAAGTCTCTCATCTGCACCTGCTGGCCCTTGGGAGGGGTAAGGCGACTGCGGATGCTGTGTTGAATATTTCATTACAGTAGTAGATACTAGCCAAAGATACTAGCCAAAGATACTAGCCAAGCAGTAAGTGTTGCTAATCTGACATTAATATATACCCGAGAGGTGCAAAGCATGAACCAGACAGCATTTGCCTTGCTTTATTGAGATTGAATGGGCATAACGTTGTGATGAGATGACCTGTATTTTAAAATAATGGGGTTTGGAAACTGTTGTCATAGGTCAACCTGTATCAGAAGACGGTGGCTAGATTTGCTTAATTATCTCCTTGATTCTTTGCCTTTTTGCCAGTTCGTACTCCCCTGTGTCAATAGATGGCTTGTATCCCATCATGTAGGATGATTCGGGCATCGCTGATCTCCATCCTAACCTCACTGTCGGACGAGGATTAGAAGGATCAGGAAACCTTTTGGTACACTATATGTGCGCCGATCTCCCGTCTAATACCTCAAACTTGTCATTGGTTTAGACCAATTTGATATCCTGCGGCGTTACATCTAAATTTACTATTGTGCATCCAGTCCTACTATACTCATAGATAGAAGGCCAGTCAATGCATTCCAACTATTTACACAGCAGACTGAAGACGAACATAAAAGAAGTAGGTCTCTGCCTGGCAAGGTGTGGCGCTGAAGCTCGCCTGAAATGTACTCCATAAATGATAGCTGTCAGGTATCAGGAATGTAGGCTGAGCCTTGCCACGAAGCTCTGCATTGTGATACCACATGGGCCCAGCCCACAGGTTACGACGCCTGCATATGACCCATACTGTTAACGCCCAAGAACGGAATAACCTCACGATGACATTGAGTAGAAGTCAACCTCCCTACCCAACAATCAAACATTACAATCGTGTATAGGGCTATGAGCAAACCATTCGGGCCTCCTCAACGACTGAGATATAGAGCGCGCAAAAGCGATGGGGGGGTCTACACCGCGGTATCCCCAAAGTCCAACAAAACTGCTGCCTGAAACAGACCCACTCGTTGCCAATCGGTGAGCCCACCGCGAGGTCAGCATGCGCGGTGTGTGCCACGAAGGCCATCCAAGCCACAATGCTGCGATCTGAATCGTATAAGCGGTAAGCAGCGATCTGTATATAAAGACCTCAATCGACCTACAATCTTCGAACTCTTTCCCACCACAAAATCCCAAACCAAATCTCAAACCAGAGCCAGAAAGCAAGCAAGCAAGAAAGAAAAATGTCCTTCCACCTTTCCAGCCACGACATCCACATCCGCGAGGAAAACGGGTCCACCATGCTCCTCGCCCAAGTCCGCGACCACACGGGCAAGCTCTGGTCTCGCAAAATCCGTTTAGACGATCACATCGGCAACTCGGACGGTGAGTGTCACCTACTCCCTCCCTCCCCAGTCTGACATCTTACGAACTCTTCCGTCTGATGATGCCTCACAGGATACTTCATCTGGGACGGGGCGAATTTCACCCAGTCAGCGAGGAATATCGGGCTAGAGGCATCTGATCGGGGGCCCAAGCTGACAGCTGATCTGGAGATGCATGGGGGTGGGACTAGGGGGCGTCAAGGCCTGTTTTTGGCGGATAAAATTTCGAATGTGGATGGGCATTTGAAGTTCTTGGTATGTTTTCTCTTTCTGGACCGTTATTTTTGGGCCTTTATCTTTGGGAGATTCAAGGTTGAGACTGGTGCTGACTTTTGTTATCAATTCAGGGCCCTTGAGTGGGAGGCTAGCGGTTGGAGTGTAGGAAGCAGTATTCGAGTGTGTGCAATTGTTTACTTAGACCGAATGTATGATTTGTGTTATCTTTTGCGGATAGACCTGTCCAGAATTATGGTGCCTTGGAGGAAGTGATACTGTTGCAAAAGGGCAGTGGAACTCGTAGTGGATGGCTGATATGGGAGAAGAGTGGCATTGGTGAGATTGGTACAGTCTATAAGATAGGAGATGGGTAGTGAAAAGAAGAGTCAACTATGGACTAGGAGCCTTGCAAACAGGTGATAGTGGCCGTTTGACTAACGGCATTCACCATCATTGTCCATAATTATGATTATTCCTTCTTTAGCGTACGGAAGCAAATTTACTTAGCGTGTCTGGGTTATAATCTTGGGTGGCAGAGACTACAGTCGAGCATGCATACATCTTGCCAGGGAACCCGTTGTCCAGATCCGACCAAATTCAATGAACTTGGTGGGTGTACTATTGAACAGTAATGCACAAGAATAATGAACAAGAACAAGATCAAGGTTTATATGCGCTAAACGATTCGGTGATATCAAAGCAGTAAGTAGGCCTGACGTTGGGAACCACTCGGCATTGTTGAAGATAAGTCCAGGCCTATGATGGCCATCACCTATTGGGGTAGTTAGGGAAAATAGCCCTCACTTTCGGGAAACTAATCGCTCATGCCATTAGACTTCTGGGAATACCCCCGATAGAGATATCCACCAACCGAGACTCAGTGGCAGCAAGAGAGCCTCTAGACCGTGACCAGCAGGCCATGCCCGGGACACTGATTTATCCACTACGGCCACGGGGAAATCATTCCAACCCCACCAGCACTGCTTTCGAGGACCACTCGCGAGTACCCATGAAGTCTCGGCCGGAAGTATTTTACCTGGTTGGCTGTTGGTGGAGACAGCCGCCCTCTTGGTAAGTAGCTTTCTCCACACCGTGGTTCGTGCCGGCTAAATCGACGGACCTGGTAATCGCGAGAACGGGGAAGATAGGAAAGCTTATAGGGGAAACTTTAGATCCCAGGCTGACCCGTGGGTAGGAGACAATGCGAATATCAAGACTGGGCCTTTGTCCTGTCCGCAGACGGACGAACGGAGACGTATTGCGTGCATTAGCGGCGAGAGGATTGGTCTCTTCTATTTGCACATGAAGATTCAGAATTGTTGTTAATCCACTGGGTGGAATGGAGAGCGCCGTTTACCCGGGATGGAAGATGTACACTCTACCTTGTCCGGGCAAAGCCAAGAAACCCTAATTGCAGATAGGGCGAATACCGGGAAGAGGAGAGTGGGGACAAGCCTGAACGATGATTCCGCCAGCTGCCTCGTGAAAGAAATATCCTGCTAGTGGCTGGGGTAGCCTATACCTACCAGGTGTGAGTAGTTCCTCGATTGTTTTAATCGTACATGACTAGGGCTTGGCATGATAGACCTGTGGAGTCCGACAAGGGTGTTGAGATATACCCGATCCACCCCATCCTGGATATCAACGTGAGAATTGAGTAACATGGCCTGATCAGCATTAGAGTCAGCTGAACCCGACACACTGGCCAGACACGACTAATAGAGGTGGGGCTGCCTCGGCCGGTTCCAAGCTTGGATGAAGCTTTGTACATAAAAGGGACTGTCGCCACACTGACCCACAATGTTAAACCACCGTGGGGCGATCGGTCCAGGCAAAAGTAAACCAGGTCAAGTCTAGAAAACAAGGAAAATGTTCCAGGCCTTAGAATGAATCACGACATGGGACGATACTATTCACGAATCTTTGCCCAGTTAGGTTGAGAAACAGGAAGGTTGGGGCTCTGATACCGGGTCCGCCAATAGTCCTCACTAGAGAGTACTAGGGCGTGTCCACTATCACGATTTAATTTGATACCACTCTTCCCCGTGGCAGGTGTCTTGTAACAATTGACAATCAGATAACTTTATTCAAGTGAAAGTAAACCAACTACACACAAAGCTCATCTATACAGCCCATACTGTAATGAACGAAGTAGGAGATGCATTACATAATTTCCAAGAGAGTATACACGTGACCCGAGTGGGGGAAAACGAATCCGATCCAATCTGAGGTTTTGTCGCGTTCTCCATCCATGATTCATCTATCTCGGGCTTCCCCGTTTTGAGGTTGTGCTATTTCTGGTTGGGACTAACCGTCGCACTAGTGCGGACGATCCTGCAAACTTGCCTCAAAACAACTATACCTATCTCAGTGAGAAGAGCAGGAAAAGATCCGAGAGATACGAGTTCACGACCGGTTTGCCTCCAGGGCAAGCAAATCCTCACCCTCAATTCCCACCAATCTGGTGCAGACGATGGCCGGGAGTAGGGTATCTCGGCAAGATTGGACCCATGGAACATGGTCCAGAGAATTTGGCACGGATGGCTGACCCAGAGTTCCAAACGCCGTCAATGACCATCATACCGTTGCTTGGACCCGCTTCTTAGGTCTCGGGGTCTAGATCTTTTCCCCCAGACGGTGGTCGGTCGGTCGGAGGACGCCCTTATTTCAGCCCAATCTGGTCGGCAACAACTCTCCGCGCTGTGGTTTTACTTAATTCTACCCGGCGATCGCCGCATCCCTGTCACTCCACTGTGTTCTACTTCTACGGGTCAAAGAGACTGTTCGCACAGAATTTGATCGTGGATGGTGCGCAAATCTGTGATACAATAGAACCCGGCGATGGTATTGTTGGACTCAGCAGATTCTCATGATCACCTTACACATTCGTTGTCAGCCAAGCAGCCGCCATCTCCAGAGCTGCCGTGGTATGTGTAAATTTTGTCATCTTCCTCGTTGAGTCAAGGATGATGGGACGCTCGCTAATGCGCGTTGTGCGTAGGATATATCGTACTTCCTCCGTGACCGGGACCCATGGCCTGCAGAGTCACGGTCTGTCTTCTTCCCCCCCAATGCAACGACGGGAGTCATCGTTGACTACGCCCATGGCTGCAGATCCAGTCTTGGCCTCTCTTGCTCAGTTGGGTCTCTATCGCGTCGGTTGTAGTAACGGGTTCGTCGCCTTCAACGAAGGGTCGCAAACGCATATCGTTGTCGGTGTAACGCCCCATTCGAGGCATGGAAATCACGACCTCACGGGCGTGGGAACAAAGACGCTTGGCCTGGGGCTCAAAGGCGATGGCCCCGTCAAGACTTCCAATGTCGCGGTCGACGCCTCGCGCCGTATTGTGCATGACATTGCCCGGGAGGAAGGTCTGAGGAGCCACCCGTTCGTGCGACAATACCCGAAAATCCGATTTTACGTCGAAGTCCCTTTGTACAGTCCCGACGGAGATGTCATCGGAACGTACTGCGTCGGCGACCAGCGCCCTCGTTCGGCGTTTGGAGCGCATGAAATCCAAGAGTTACGTGACGTGTCCTCATCCATCGCTGTCCACATCGAGGGCGTCTGGGCCCGACATAGTCACAGCCGATCGGACCGCTGGTTGAATGCGTTGCTTCACTTAAGCGACGGGTGGCCGGATGGAGAATCGCCACGGACTCCTAGTAAGGGGAGTAGTGTTGTGGATAGGACCTCCCGGGGATCGTCGGAAGTGCCGGAACTTAGACGATTATCTGTATCAACCAAATCGACGCGCGATTTGTCGCCGAAATCGATAAAGGACCAGCAGGCGGACTATGGACCTACCGATGTACCAGAATCTCCATTCTTCAAAGACTTTTCTCCAGAACCTATGGTTCCACCAATGAAAGAGGAACACCAGGAGCACGTCAAACGATGTTCCGATGAACTGAATAACCGCATATCGGTGTCGGAGGGCAGCGGTTCTTCTCACCAAGCCTCCCTACTATTCTCCAAAGCTAGCACCTTGCTTCGGGAGAGTCTGGAGCTTGACGGGGTTATCTTTTTCGATGCCGCGCGAAGCAACTCGCGGTCTAGCTCGTCCGCCAGCGCCAGCGACTGGGACAAAGATCCCGATCCGGCAAATTCTACCCAATTTTCTGGGTCCAAGTTCCAGCCTCGATGGTCCAAGAAATCATGCGAGCCTTTGGGCTACGCTCTGTCAGGGACGCCTATTGAAAGCCGCATTGCCATGTCACGAATCTCGGTCTCTGAGGGTCTCCTTCACGACCTGTTCACTGCTTACCCCCAAGGAAAGATTTTCTATCCCCTTTCAACTAACGCCGGCACGCGGAGACAAAGCGAACAGAAAGAGCTTATCCATCACACGACCACTGCTCGTATCGCCCACGAGCTTCCAGAAGCTGCGTCGGCCATATTCTTTCCACTCTGGAATTGGGATACATCACGATGGCTGGCGGGCACTCTTCTTTGGACAAGGGAGGGTAAGCGGTTACTTGGGCCGGAAGATCTCGCATTTCTGAGGGCTTTCGGGAGCACCCTAGCTGCTGAATTCTCGCGGATGGATTGGAAATCAACGGAAAAATCGAAATCGGATTTACTCGCCTCGGTCAGCCATGAACTGCGATCCCCTCTGCACGGCATGCTTGCCAGCGCAGAGCTCCTCCAGACGACCAACCTCGAACCGGCACAAAAAGACATGGTTACCATGGTGGAAACATGCGGCCTCACCCTGTTGGATACAATGAATTACCTCTTGGACGTCACGAAAATCAACAACCTCACCCGCGTCCATAAGAACGATGATGGGTTTGACGAAGTACACTTCGACCGCCTCGCGTCTGAATTCGCGTTAGATACTCTGGTTGAAGAGGTGACCGAGTCCCTGTATGCTGGGCATCGATCGCTCATGAACGCCTCCAAGATCGCTGGCCGGTACATTACCGATGGCAATGGAGAAGGAAGTGAATCTGCCAGTGACAAGCAACAGAAGAATTCTGACAGTCTATCCGTTATTGTCCGCATCGACGACTTGGATTCCTGGACCATCAAGTCCGTGTCCGGCGGATGGCGTAGGCTTGTCATGAATCTTCTAGGGAACGCCTTCAAGTTTACCCGATCAGGGTTCATCGAGGTGGGCTTGTCCAAGGAGGTCCAAAGGACGGAAAAGGGCAAGACCGTGTTCGCACACCTATGTGTCACTGACACCGGATGTGGCATGTCGCCCCAGTTCTTGGAACATAGTCTCTTCAAGCCCTTCATCCAGGAGAACTTTCTGACTGAAGGGGTCGGACTTGGCCTCAGCATTGTTGAAAAGCTCATCACGTATTTGGGAGGCAGTATTGAGGTCAAGAGCGACGTTGGTGTGGGGACACGTTTCGATGTGCGCGTCCCATTGGAGTTCGCGCCTCAGGCGCCCGTTCCCCAAGTCCTTACGCCGGAAAGTGGCCCAGGGGCGCGGACGGTGACTCGGGTGTGTTTGGTCGGGTTGAGTCCCGTCGTGAACTTCAAAACTGCCCCGGGTGGTGTTCTGAGCCTTGAAGCCAAACGCAAACTCGCCATTCGAGCGGCTATGAGCAATGTAATCCTCAGCCGACAAGGGTGGTCGTTGTCATACGCCGACACGCTCCGAGAAGCTTCCGGCGATGTCGCCGTGGTTGAAGAAACGACCCTGAAGAAGATTGCAAACAATGGCCCGATGCACGCCAACTTCAGGACCATCATTGTCCTTGGGGACCAGGGGGTTTCGCTCCCGGAAGGGTTTACCATTGAAAATGCCCAAGTTATCTATCTGGCTCAACCGTACGTCTTCCCAAATTCACATGAAAACTTGAACTTGAAACTAACAAACCACAGACTCGTCCCACGGCGTATTACTGAAGCACTTGGTAGGGTCCTTGAGGAGACCAAGCAAGAACCGAGCTTCGCGTCTCTGAGCCCCGTATTTGGTCCCTTCCCGGGGACGGCAACCCGCGGACGCAGCCTGTCCGAGGCATTTGCGCTAGCCAAGGGCTTTGAATCCCCCCCTGTCATGCGGGAAAACATGGCCGAATATACACCGCCACCTCCGCAGCATGAACCGCAGGGAAAGGAGCTGCGTGTTTTGATAGTCGACGACAACGAAATCAATATCAAGGTATGACTTGAATGCCTAGTCAGACTTGTAACCCTGGTCCACCTTGTCCACGAAGTTATTAACAAAATCCAGCTTTTAGCGACTTTCATGCGCAAGATCGGCTGCAGCTATGAAACAGCAACCAACGGTCTGGAAGCATGGGAGAAATACAAGACCTCCTCCGGCGGCTTCGACTACGTATTAATGGGTGCGTCCCCTCCTGCCCCTTTCCTCCCACATACTCTATCTCGTCACAAACAAAACACTAACAAATACAACAGACATCTCCATGCCGATAATGGACGGCATAGTCTCGTCCAGCAAAATCCGCGAGTACGAAGAAGAGCAGGGACTTGCCCGGACAGCCATCATGGCAGTGACAGGTGTAGCATCCAGCACAATGCAGCAGCAGGCGTTCGCAGCGGGGATCGACGATTACCTTGTGAAACCACTTTCTCTTCACGACCTGAAACGAATTATGAATATTGCATGATTGTTAATTTTGGCACTGTATGGACAGCACTGTTTGGACAGGTTGTGTACGGTATGGTGTTTTTTTTGTATCGGGGTGGTGATGCTTGGTAGGGGAGTTGTATATAATTTAGGATGGGAACATATAGTTTTATACACTTTAATATAGACTCCATCATGATATGAGATATAGGCAAAACTGGGTGTTTTACCAGCAATCTATAGATCTGACGCAGTCAACTGTCCGACAGCTTGGCACGCCAGGCATGGATAGAAACGGGATAGGAATAAAAACATTGTCAGATCGCGAAAAGGAAGTTTCATAGCCGCATAGGACATCTTGGAATTATGACTCGTGCAAATGGCCAACATTAGATACCTCGCAGAGTTCCCCCTCGACTAATTGATTATTCTGACTCTTTGTTGTCTTTTTCAGCTATCCGCTCCGCAACGCGTCTCATAGCTATAAGAATCTGGAATATCATCATTATTTGCATCACTTTTATCTGTCTGCCCACATGTACAGGTAGATTCACTCGCTTCGCTGCTCTAATTCTGCCAAAGGACTTTACTTTCCCTCAGGAGGAACATGTTCTTGTCCTAAAATACTAACTATCACTCAATATCTAGGTAGTCAGATGACATTCCCAACCCTAGGCATGCAGCCGTATATCCTTCCGGCGCCCCAGATGATTTTCCTCCTATCACGACTCGAAAAAAAAAAAAAAAAAAAAAAACTGGAAATGGAAATGGAAGAACCTTTCATTTTCTCATCCCAAAAGTATGTATTGCTTGAACCATTTCCGCCAGTCCCTGCCAAGCAAACTAGTTACGTGGCTGCCTATGAAGAGAACCCCATAGAGAAGTCAAGTTCCCAGAAGGCCATGAAACATGCCGATGTCCGAGGGGGCCTTTGCGTACAAGTATAGTCAGTATAACCCACTGGAATAAGATTAGAGGACCAGGCTAGAACAAAACAGAGCAGACCAGAGAGCATTCATCTATTTATTCATACCGATAGCGGGAGAAAACCACTCGACTTTTGATGAATATGGTCAATAAAGACGGAGTTCTATACCACTCCGATCGAGCCGAGGAAACCCGACTATCTCGTGGGAATACGACGGGTTGCATCGACGTGCCATAAAGGAACAGGCTTCCTACATCGGCACGAGAGAAAGCGCCGACGAATAAACAAACCGTGGCTTAAAATTATGGACGAAAGAGGCTAGACAGGCAAGATTTGGGGGCGAGCGAATCAGGGAATGGTGTCTACAGTGTAAATTCCTGGGCGAAGTGAAACATCTGGGGGCCGTTTTTACTGTGCAGATTTAGTGGTTGCACCTGTTGGGCTGGGAGGGTGGCTGTGCTATTGGGGCGAAGACATTTGACCGGTCCTTGGAGGAATTGAATGATTCTGGCATCAATCCATTCGAGGTGGAATACAGTATTGGGTGACTTGAGCTACTATGGAATGGAGAAATCAATTGGGCTGTATATATTGGATTGATGCCACTATAGAGCGACTGTCAAAGCAATTGCAAACATATCAAATTCAGACATAAGGAGTGACAATTCTGCGTAAGATACAGACTCATACATGCAAACAAGATCACATTCAGATAAGTACATTAGGGTCTGGCATGTGTACACATACTAGGGGGAAAGGAAAGAAACCAATTGATTTTCATCTCATCAAATCTCGCGCGGAGGTGCTCAAGCACGGGGCTTGGAAATATCTTCCCGTCTAGCGAGCTTTGCCGCTCTGGCTCGTTTGCTGTTGCTGTTTCTGCACACTTTATTTCCAGTGCCAGCACCGGAGCCGCTGCCAGAGGAGCCGCTACCAGAGCCACCGGAAGTGCCACTGCCCGAGTCACTGTTGGAGCCGTTGCTGGAAAAGCCACTGTCTGAACCCAGCAACTTCGCCAAAAGCGTATCACCCAGATCCTGGAGACTCTCCTCGAATTCCTCGTAGCTCTTAGCATCCCACGCGGCATTCTTACCGGGTACAGCCTCCTTCCCAGAGAATGCGATATAAAGCACATCCTGCTCGCTATACCCAGAGGTGGCGCTGTATTTCTCCCCAAAGCACATGTCGGCCATGGCGAGACTCGCTTCACCAATCAACGGGTCGCCGTCGTCACCGTTCGTGTCGCCCCAGACGCCATACACGAGACGATCGTTGCAGACGACGGCAACCACGCTCAAGGGCTCAATGTTTGCCTTCTCGGGGAGGAAAGTCGCCTTGCCGTCCTTTCGCTCATTGCCGAGTACCACATAAGGGTGAATGTAGGTGTCCAGGTCGGGAATCCCCATCTTCTTGACCTCGTCCTTGTATCGGGTTTCGTACTGGGTGTCATCGTCGCCACCGCACCGGTCGTTGGAATCCTTCTCTTGTCCGTCACAGTCGATGTCCATGTTTGCAAGTTTGTTGCCGGGGCCCTTGAGGTAAAAGCCCTTGTCCCCCATGAACTTGTTGCAGTAACCGAAGCTTGCATCTTTCTTGTCGTCGTCGTAGAAGCCCCCTGCGAGGAGATCTTTGCCTTCACAGTCTCCTCCGTTCTGGACCTTGTTATAGAACTCCTTGAGATTCGGGGGAACTTGGCGAGCGGCGAGGGTGAGGGGAGCGAACAGCAAGCCCGCGAGGGGCAAAGCTGCCACGTTCTGGTTGAATTTCATCGTAGACTTGGTTGCGGTTTCTGTCCAGAGCCCTGGAAGGATGAAGTGGAAAAAAGACAAGCATCTCCATGATCGGGGTCGCCGCTTTTTATCGTAGTCGGCAGCCCTTTAATGATTGGTATTCGGAAAGATGTGAAACCCACAAGGTCACATATTGGGGGCCGAATGTCGATCCAAATCCTTCGTTGCGTCGAATGCCCACTATCTGAGGTTTGTCCCTGGAAGCGGAGTTTATTCACCACAACCGGCCCGGTCTGATATCTCCACACAGCGTGCGCAGGATCAAGGCTAGACACAGTGACGTCTCTCAGACAAGTCCGACAATATACGGGACAATCCCACCCGATAGATGTTTCAACATCTGCCGTATTGCAATATCTGAGATAGATGGAAGAACAATAGAGTGTAGTATGAGCATTTCAAAAAACGGGCCGGTTGAAGACATGTGCTCGGAGGGCTCGCCGATCTGCCCCTAACAGAGTTGCGTTCTGGGGACAACGTAACGAGGAATCAGTGAATGGAAAGGGGGCCGGAGGCCCCGCCTCACGCAACAAGATCCTGCCAAACTCAATTGCATTCTAATCAACTGAACGTCCACATTGTTTATTCGATCCCTCTAGATGTCGGAGCTTCATCAAGGGATCGACCCGGCGATAAGCCAGGCTGGTCGAGAGGAGTGGCGGGGCAATTCGCGTGTAGGCCCCTTCTATGTGGGCTGTAAGACATGACTGACATCCTTCCGGCGAGCCAGGTTGCCCCGATTCAAGGGGGCTTTGATCAGTGAATAAGTTGTGTTAGAGCTAGCGCCCGCCATTCTGTGGGGCCAATGATTCTTGTCTTCAATGGATCTTTGTCCATTCGGTGACCCTCTCGTATGTTTCATTCACTGCCAGCTGCTGACTTACTTCCATGAAGACCAGGAAGGATGGAATAATGCCGGAAAGAGTTAAAGGGCGCGGGCAAGGACGTCATCCGGAGGCTTTTCGATGCAATCGACACCGAGCCAAAGGCACGGACAAAGCGAGGACGCGGGCGAGCGCCACCCTACAAGCGCCCCTCTATATTAAATCGATCCTTCCATAGGTACCATTTGCTTTCTATGGTCCAACTTTTGAACCTAGTGAAGGGTGTCCACGTCCACTGTCCAGGTGATGGCTCGCACGGTGAAGCCATGCGTCCCCAGACTGATCCATCACTTTCATCGCATAGTCGATAGCAGGATGTCTCCATAGATTGACTTAATCGATACCCTATATATGATCGCCTGCTTGTCGTGTGTCCAGGCCAGCAGGAGATCCTTCATAGGACGAATGATAGCCGGACCCAGGCTTCTTCTCAGAGAATTAATCGAGCTGATTGCATTGGTAGTCCTCTGAAAGAACGGAACATAGTTTGTCGCAGCTGAACAAGAAATTTGACGACGAGTGTGATGAGAGAATTGAAAGTTTGACAGTGTGAAGTCCGTACAGATGTGCGACATGTGCGAGATGCAAACGGGTCACCTGATTTAATATGCGCTTCTATGCCGCCCCTACGGTGAAGTATGAGCTCAGAAATCCATTTTCAAGGTCAGAACAATTCAATAAGCTGAAGCTACGGACTCATCCATAATTAACATTATCTTGACATTTTTTAATTACCATAGACATCGAACGATCTACGGAAAACAAACTATGCGACCGCATTAGTCAGGTTGGGGAATTACCTACAAATTTGGATCATGTGAGAAGCCTGAAGCCCTAAAACAGAAGGCCTACTACGACTTCTTCTCTCGCTGATCAATTGCGGCTGGAGACAACTAACGAGTTGTCGCTTCGCCTCTGCTAGTAATATTTCAGATACTGTGTGGGTAGCTGAGACTCGATCGCAGTTATGTGGGTCACTGACTGATAGACAATCTTTCTGCTCAGCGTCTTTCGCGGTCTCGATGGGACTCGCGAGTCAGCCGCAATTCTATGCCGGTCAAGAGCGAAGCATAGAGAGTCCACCATGGACGGGATCAGCACCATACTGGTCTATTATACGTTACTATCACGAGTGGCGCGACTCGAGGCTGGGATCGAAGTACCAGATCGTGGCTGAGGTGGGCCTGCTCCACCTCCATTCCGTGGTGATGTCACTGTACCTCGTTTCTGAATGCATCGAAGCAAGGTCGCTTGGATTATATCATCCACCGTTGGGTATTTAACGCACATGGCGACCCAAGTCTGAATATGCGACCACTCCCAAATCATAAATTGTCTTTCTCAAACACCACCAAGTCACCATGGGCTACTCCTTCACAGTCTACAAAGGATCCAGCGATGGAACCATCAAAGAGTCCACAACGAAGCGCGGCCCCCTCGCGAAAGACCAGGTCCTCGTCAAGTTAACGCATTCGGGCGTCTGCGGCACAGACCTACACTACCGGACCATGGACATGGTCCTGGGCCACGAAGGCGCCGGCGTCGTGGAGGAAGTCGGGCCCGAAGTCCAGTCCCTGAAGAAGAACGACCGCGTCGGATTCGGATACGTGCACTCCACCTGTGAAAAATGCGAGCAATGCTTCTCCGGATGGGAGACATTCTGTCCCCAGAGAGAGATGTACGGGCTCGCGGACCATGACGAGGGCTCCTTCGGCACCCACGTGGTCTGGCGCGAGGCGTTTCTCTTCCGCATCCCCGACGGGCTGTCCAACCAGGATGCGGCGCCGCTCATGTGCGGCGGGTCGACGGTTTTCAACGCGATGCACGTCGGGGGCGTGCAGCCCACGTCGCGCGTGGGAATCGTCGGCATCGGCGGACTCGGTCACCTGGCGATCCAGTTTGCCAACAAGATGGGCTGCGAGGTGGTGGTGTTCTCCGGGACAGACAACAAGAAGGAAGAAGCGTCGAAATTGGGGGCTCACGAATTCTACGCGACCAAAGGCGTCAAGGAGCTGGCTGTTGGCCGGCAGGTGGATTTCTTGGTCGTGACGACGAGCTTCCCGCCTGATTGGAACCTTTTCCTGCCCGTGTTGAAGCCTAGAGCGACGATCTTGCCGCTGACGGTCGCAGAAGGCGATTTCGCGGTTCCTCAAATGGCTGTCATCGGACAGGGCCTACGCGTGCAGGGCGCGATCGTGGCCTCTAGGGCAGTCCATCAGAAAATGCTTGACTTTGCTGCTTTGCATAACATCAAGCCCGTGGTTATGACGTTCCCTATGACGGCGGAGGGCGCTCAGGATGCATTGAAGACGTTAGATGAAGGGAAGATGCGGTATCGAGGTGTTCTGGTGAAGGGTTAATTGGCCAGGCTCTTGTACCTGTCTACGTGCATTTTATATATAACATCAATGGTTTCGATTGTTTTACAATTGAGTTGGATTTTGTTGTAGGGCCTTTGGCATATCCCAATAGGTGTGCTCTTGGCCACGTACCCAAACGCATAGGTCTGGTGATGTATCTATACTACTCTCTCCAATCATTATCCAACTGGCAAGTTGTTCTCCAATCTACTTAACAGCACATAGGTAAAACATGGCAACTAGATAGAACGAGATGAAGAGTTCCGCACTAACACTGGAATGAAAATAAAAATTAGAAATAGCTTCTCTTTTGGGACTGTAAGTTGTATAAAGTTGGACTTAGTTCGAAATGGGACTCCTGGCACTCAACCGTCTATAGTGGTGCCCCAACGCGGGAGTTTCAAACGTCAACGTAGGTCGGCATGAGTCCGAGAATTTCTAAATTCTTGTAAAGGCTTGCCCTTGGACACTGCTGACCTTGTAGTGTAACTCAAAAAGTTCAATTATCCGGATACTGTGTAAACACTGAAGCTGGTTTGAACGAATTCTGGAATATGCCGAGACACTTGTGCTTTCGATATATCTACTCCATGCAAAGCGTATGCTAGACATTATGATAATGTCACATCTATCAAGGGGATACTATAGTGTCTGGGGGAGTTATTCAAGTACTTGTGTTTGATGAAGCCATGAAGTTTAGTATGACAGTCGTAAACAAACCTGAGTGGTTTTCCATTTGTAGTCCTGCCTCCACTTGTTTCTCTGTCCAAGAATAATTGAATTTTTTTTTTTCAACTCAGCACTATAATACATGCATCCATCAGACCATTCTGCTGCTTCAGAAAGAGAAGATCCTAGCATTCAACCGGTCCAATGTAGGAACCATTGCGATAAGGCCTCGTCTGAAGCTGAAGTGAGAATGCCCTCTTCTGCCGTGCGAGTGCACTCTTCGTGTTGTGGTGTTTTCGGAACGCTGTGGCGACAGCTTTCAACCAACCATAAATAAAGTAGAACTATGTCATACTTGTAGCTGCTTCCAGCAAAGGTTGCACAACTTCATAGTCCCACGGCGGTTCACGCCAAAGAGACAGCACTCGCTACCTTGGCAGGATAATAGCTATTTCTGCGAAAGCAAAGCAAAGTAACAAGAGAGACTTTCAAGAAGGCAGCAAAGGGTCTGATGTATAGTCACAGCCATTCCTGCAATAGCTAAACGTTCAATGGCCCATATTGCCCATGTTTGCCATTGTTTATCCCACAAGTTCATGGAAAGAAGATCTGTAACGAATTGTACAAAGCCTCCTGACTTTGCGAAGACAACCTGACAGGCCATGGTATCGATTGGAATACAGGTTGTTGTGTTCCACGTTGTGGCGGCAACGAATGAAGTCACCAATACAATGATTACACTCGGTCGTGTGGTTTAGAAGAGCCCATATTGGGAGGATCAACAAGAAATCCTAAGAATGTTGGTGGGAGCTTGACTTCTAGGTAACAGGAGTATTGTAAGAGCAAGAGAGTGTGAATGAGAGTCTCTACCTTTCCAATTCACTCTCCAAACCTTGCATAATCAAACCTCCAACATTTGCCAAGAATGAGACGCATTGCAAATGGGGGTAGATCCTCAGTCCCATGACGCCGTTTTTCAGTTGCAGAAAGGATACAGGGGTGATATATGCAGTGGTACCCAGCACCTTCAAGAGAGGTTTAATTCAACTCAAGGGACGTGATATTCTTGTCAATCCACGTCCATGAGAGGTCATTCCACATTTCATATCCATGCGACTTGGTCCATCATTGGATTTCGCATCAGAAATAAAAGCGGTCCGTGTGGTTTTGCGTGTTGTCATGTCAGTCTACCCGGGGCCGTGTCTTCAGTGTATACCGAGCCCCTTCATTGCTGCAATTAACGGTGGACTGTTACAGAGCTGTTGGTGGGTTGAGTTCGAGTGCCGCACTGAGACCAATCTCTACCATGCCCTCAGAGCCGTAGCTCGCAGCTAGCGTCAGCGTGTCTTACCAGAACAACTGGCTCTGAGAATGTACAGTGATTAAAATAAATTGAAGAAATTCATGGAAGAAGGTTAGATGGTGTTACCCCCTGTGTGGATCTTGAAAGCTCTGAGGTCCGTTGTCAGTGTTTTGTGGGTATCCATGACAGATGTTCGTGGGCAAGACCACACCAAGGAGCAGCAGAGAGCAGAAGAAATAAAAAATGAGGGGAGCATACTTATAAACTTCTCTTATGCAAATGTACTGAGTAGTATGTCTACACTATTAATCTACTGCAACGTGATGAATGAACTGGGTGACGAATGGACAAGGTGATGAACAAACAAGATAATGAATAGGCATTGACTAATCCAAGTGCACAAAGACTACCGTAACAATAGATACGTAGTATAGTGATTGTTATGAATGTGTCAAGTGTAACATCTGTATCAAAGAGTTTAATAGGACTTCTTGTGTAGTAACAGCATTAAGCCAGTAACCAGAAAGTGGCCAGATATCTAACAATGGTATAATATTGAAAGATTTGACAATGCATATGACAGCAGCCAGAGATAAATATGGTGACTAGACATGACAACAATCATGCTATATGTTTATATAAATACTGTTGCCATGTATGTATATCTGGATAGTTCTATAGCTCTTACAAAGCTTCCCTATATCATCACAAACCTACTAGCAGATCGCAAGAACTCACTTGTTCTTATTATCTCTATTATCATTAGAGTGATCTTTAACAGTCAAAGCTTCCTTATTCAGACCACTATTGTCCACTTGTCTGTCTACAATGGAAAGATTCCCTAAGGAGATACTACTTACTCAATATCATCACCTATCTCGACACAAGCCGTGAAATCAATGCCCTGGTCCAAGTCAATCGCCAATTTTACAGATGGCTAAACTTCTTTCTTTACCGCCACGCCGTGAAGCTCAATGGAAGCAAGGGCCTCATCTCGACCGTGGAACGCAGAACTCTTGCAGCGGCCCGCATATTCCTCGAGCAGGGCGCCAACCCCGACGAGGACACATGGGGGCTGGGCTACATACAAGGAACACCACTGGGTTTAGCTGCGAGCTACGGGATGAAGGAAATGGTACAGCTTTTCCTTACGCTAGGGCAGGCGGACCCAAACCATGAGCACCTCTACGATGGTCCGCCGTTGATAGCAGTGCTCAAGGGGCTCTGCGATACACTGAATAAATGGCCCCAGGTAGACCACCACAATGACAAGCAAAAAAACTCCGAGATCAGCGGCCATGTGGAAACCGCAACCATGTTGATTGAGATGGGTTGTGTGGACCTAAACCGCCGAGATTGGCGGGGCGCCACCGTGCTCATGTGTGCGGCTTGGGTGGGCCACACGGGTCTGCTGCGAGCCTTGCTCAACACGCATAAGATAGATCTGGAAGCGGTTGACGGAACGAATAGCTCGTCCCTAGAGTATGCGGCCCTCGGTGGGTGTGTCGATTGTGTCAAGGTGCTGCTGCTTGCTCTCGAAGGGCTGGATCCCCAAGTGAGAAGTTCCAGGGCAAAGGTTGCATTGTTTGCTGCTGCAAGTTGCGGGCACACCGCCGTGGTGGAGCATCTGATCCATGTCGAAGGGGTCGATCCAAATCATACTGACGAAGACAGGTTGACACCGTTGTACCTCGCGGTGCAGGGTTCGCATCCGCAGACTATCCGGGTGCTGCTGGCGCTCGATGCTGTAGACCCAAATGAAAGGAAGAATGGAAAAGGAAAAACGCTGCTCCTGTACGCCGCTCGAAGGTCTTATCTTCGTGACGCGTTAGAAGAGCTTGTTCGCAGCGAACGGGTCGATGTCAACGCAAGGACTCGGGATGGATCAACCGCTCTGACTTAGCCGCGAGTTGTGGACACAATGCCAATGTCCTAGCGTTGCTTGATACGGGTCGTTTCAATCCTAACTTGCGCGGAAAATACAGCAGGACCGCTCTCCAGTTGGTTCAGTGGAAATGCAGTCCAAAAAAGGCAAGGGACTTTGAGGAGTACTAAATTAAGTGGAATGACCAACATCCAGGGTCATCCACGGAGTGATTGAATATTACTGCTGGCTCAGTAGGCTGTTTTGAAAAGTGGGGTACTTCAAAGAAAGTGTGAATGGCAGATATTCTTACGATTCAAATGTATTCTGAAAAGAGCTTTGTAACCCTCCATCTGGAACAGTGTTGAGCCAAATGTTCTATCACCCGACCACATACGCCCTTGATTGTCTATGAGTTACTGTTGACTTCAAATGTTCCTAGAGTTGCTAATGACACTTCTTCTTGATATTATATCTTTGAACATTCTACTGCATTCCTCCAGTATACAATTTCCGATATTATATTAGTCATGGCTGATGGTTATGTTATACTCCATTCAGGAAACTACTTATGCATTGTATCAAATACCTCGGTGGTGCTAAAGTGTAGGGCAGGTAGACGCTAAAACGCTAGATTTCTAGAAATGAAGAAGGGAAAGGAACAAAAGCAGAAGCCGGGATTCTTCTCTTGGCAGACTGGTCTGACTTACAATAGATTGTCATGAGAGCCATAAAATGCAAGCCCAATGAGGAAATAACACATTGCCATTCATCCATATCCCAAAAATGGTTGAACGATGCAAAAGACAGCGATCACCCACTCTCGGACTCCTCCTCCAATTCATCATCTGTCTCAACCAGCCCTAATCTCCTCCGCTGCCTGCGCTGAACAAGCCGCTTCACGCACCGTCTCGTCATCGGCCGTCGATGCGACATGGACCAAGCCAGCTGCTCCGCTAATGAATCCACTACGACACTACGCATCGCAACTTTGCCCCAAATATGCTCCACTATAGAGTTCGTCGAGATTAGCTCTCGACGTGTGGATCGCCTCACAAAGGCAACGCTTCTCCCTACGCTGACACCCCGCAAGGCCCACACGAACCTCACATCAGACAAAAAGGCCTCGTCGAGTTCGAGGTGCATCAAGCCGCGACACCGACCCAGAGATTTCAAGGCGCGCACGACGACCTTCGGCTGGGTAATGCTAGGCTCATCGTCCCCATCTTCATCAACGTTCACCATAAGCGAGACCCTAAAAATCAAATCGCGGACCTCAGGCCTCACGACAGCCAAAAAGTCAACCAGTAGGGCCGGCTCCTCAAACGCAAAGCAGTTCTCCGTCCAGAAGACAAATCCCGCCTCCCGATGGATTTGCCTATTCAAGAGAAGAAACGAAAGATTCCGCCGCCGCGCACACAGACACCACAGTGAATCGAGAGGGGGGCATAGCTCGCGGCGGCTACGCACACGCTCCGCGTAGCACAAGTCACAGAGAAAGGGGTTCGTATGCGGCGGCGCCCATTGACTCCTTGCGGGGGAGACGCAGATCGGCTGGCTCTCGGACTGGTAGCTACCGTTGCGGCAGTAGGCACAGAGGTTCTGGCGGATGTCTTCGTGGTGAAAGGGGAGGGAGGCGTAGGCGGGTCGAATGAGGCCTGGGGTGGTGGTTCGGGGGCCAGGGGCCCCGGATCTGAACGGGTCACAGTCTATACGGTGGTGGAGGTCCCATTTGGTGGGTTGGGCGAGGAGGTGGTAATAGATTGTTGTGCGAATTTCGCTGGGAAGGGAGAAGATTCTTTTCTTTTCTTTAATTACAGTAGATCATTCATGTCTGGGGTAGAAGTGCTGACCTATCACGTAGGGCACATGCATCCGGGTCAGGTTGGACTGGAGGGGGAGGAGGACGGTGTTTCAGGCGGGCTTGTTCGACTCTTCTGGGTTTGGGACGACGGGTTAAACGATCAATGAGATCTCTGGAAAAGGGCTGCGTGATGGACACTGGGGGGCTTCCTTCGTGCGCCATGATCTAAGTTAATCTTCGTAGATTTGCTGCTGTACTGTACTATATTATGGACCTCCTTCTTGAATTTATCGTTGTGGACCGTTCTAGTTGTCTAAGATTAGCCTTGTCGGTTTATAGCCTTATCAGCGTGACTCATGCACTGCCACTGAGTCTATAAACACTAATGTGGCTGTAGTGGATCAGGGATTATTGGGTAGATTGGAGACTAGGACAATAAATATTTCTACATATTTGGCGGAGCGGTCAGACTATCACGGGTTTATCAGGATCTATCTAGACCGTAGTCTTATCATTTGATAGTTTGTCTGTACTGATGTCGGGAAATATAAGCACATGTCTCTCGACATTGTCAAATATACTTCCAAAGAAGTTTGCCTGTAATCATATGCATAGTAAGCGATACAACAGTAAGCCTATCAACCATGCAGGCTGCATTAAGCCGCAAACCTACGATGGGAATTCGTCCTACACTGTGCCAGGTTTCGCTGCAGCCACAACCAGCCAAGCAAACACAGTCTCACCTTTAACATGCCATGGACACAATAGGGCTGAACACTAGGACTGTAAATCCTTCTTATTTACTTCTGCAGTCCTCCGAAGACACATAAAACATCCAAACCCTCAGACAGAGTAAGAATCAGGCCAACCATGGAAATAATGTAAGCGGAGGCAAGTCGATGGTCCGAGCCGAGCCCTAAACCTTATAGGGAACTATCTTCTTTCCTAGACGAGATACATTCCAGTCGATCCCCACAGCAGTCCAATCAAACTGAGGCATGGATCTGGATTCCGCAGAATAACTGGTTCAGTTTCCCGACCCACAGACTCGTCGTTTGCAACGGCGGGGGAAGCGAGGGGTAGTGACACACATTTTGGGGGGATGTAAGGTTTCAATACATATTAGGGCGATCTGATACCTATATAATCACGCCATCAGCCCGCGGGATGAGCCATTGTTCTGTTTAAGCTTCCTGCAACCAATCATTTTGTCTAAATCTATTGAACACTACGGGATAGAGATCCATACAGATCTTCTACTAGTCACCTACGTAGGTACCGACTTAAAAATGACAGCCACGACCCAACCCGATCGCCTCCTCCTGGTTAGCGTTCCCCGCACAGCCTCCAATCTCCTTGTCAAGGTCCTCGACATCCACCACCAGCCCCATGTCCACACCAATCTACAAGCCGGCTACTTCTTCTACGATGCCTTCATGACGGCCTCGATGGACGGGCTCCCAGGCAGACCAATCGACACCTGGCCCGAGGCCGCCACAGCCGGCATCGGCGCCGCCTTCCAGTCCTGCTTCGACAAACTGGAAGAATGCGCCACAGTCGCGACACAGCACTCCAAAACGATGTTCGCCAAAGAGCACGCCTTCTGGATGCTCAACCCGGCAGCCTTCGACAAGACACTGCCGACCCCGAGCGTCGCAGACCACTACGATGCGTTCCGCCCGCGCATCCCCGCGCGCTACGGGCCCACGCAGACCTACTCGCCCGGCAACAACACCGTCCTATCCGACGAGTACCTGCGCACATGGCGAATGGCGTTCATCATCCGGCACCCGGCGCTGGCGTGGCCGAGCTTCTACCGCGCGGTAAGCCAGATGAGTGCCATGGGGTATTTCGACACGGACGGGGTGCGGGGGGCGTCGCGGACGAACATGACGCTGCGGTGGACGCGGGCTCTCTACGACTGGGCTGCTGTGCAGCGGCGGGAAAGCGGGGGAGAAAGCAGCGCGCCGATTGTCATCGACGCGCACGAGGTGATCCACGATCCGGCGGCTGTGGAGCGGTTCTGCGAGGCGGCGGGGTTGGATCGGGAGGCAGTGCGGTTTGAGTGGGCGGGGGAGAAAGGCGAGTCAAAACACGTGAAGGCGGCTACGAATGAGATGCAGGTTGCTGCGGCCAAGGTGACGCAAGGGACGTTGGATCAGTCGTCGGGGATTGTCAAGGACAAGGCGCCTGCGACGGTGGATATTGCAGTTGAGGCGGAGAAGTGGAGGGGGGAGTTTGGGGAGGAGGTGGCTAAGATGATTGAGACGGCGGTGTTGGAGTCGATGCCGGATTATGAGTATCTGCGGAAGAGATGCATTCGGTGATTTATCAATGGGTATAGGTCGCGTCGGGTGGGTTTTTGACCCCCACCGGAAAAGGATCGCAGCATTAATTCACTGCGACCCAAGGGGGGAAATATATGGGCCCTGGATAGATTGGCCCCGGAAATCATTGGTTCGGGGTGGTTCTGTGGTTAGGCAGATTCTTAAACGGTTCGAGGGGCAACGATGACATCAGTTAGGGCTGTGGATTCAAGTTACATCCCAGGACACGTCAACCATGGAACGATCCTCATCTTCAGGTCCTGTAGGATGGCTAGGCTATTTTAGTGCTTCTGTCTGTACGAATGACGGAGTAAGTATGTCAGTAAATAGACGTCGTGCCTAATAAAGACACACAATCCTCATCCCTGATCGTCGCGTTAGTTCCCCATCTGCTAGGATTCCCCAAGGATAGGGTAAAGATCGACATCAACGCCACGGGGGGGCGCTTTGATTGCACGAGTGATGACCCACGGGGCATGCCGATCCCGAATCACAATCATAAATATTAATTGCCATCCCTCCCCAGCCGAACTCCTCCTCTCCGACGTCTCCGTTGGCTGTGCCGCATCTCGATATGAGCAGCAGCACCGCCTTTCGCCCAGCGCGCCGGACGCCGCGCCAGCGCCGAGTCTCCGGATTCGGCCTGCTGCTCAGTCTGCTCATCGTCTATTTAATATACCGAAATGTGGGCGACAGCGAGGAAACAACACATCAGATTGTTCTGCGGAACGAAAACCAACACGTCTTCCCCCCTGCATACGCACTACCCACAGCAACCGCAACCACTTCCCCAAAAGCCAACACCAACACCAGAACCCACTACTACAATGCCCAAAAGCCACAACAACCCCCTTGCTCCTCCCTCCCCGCTATGGACGACATCCTGGTGGTGCTCAAGACAGGCGTCACCGAAGCGCGCGACAAAGTCCCTGTCCACCTCGAGACCACCCTCCGCTGCATCCCCCACTACGTTATCTTCAGCGACACGGACGAACGCATCGGGCAAGCCCAAACATACGACGTCCTGCGCGACATGCCCCTCGCCCTCCGAGAAACCCTCCCCGAATTTGACCTGTACAACCGGGTCCGCGCTACGGGGCGCGGCGGCCTAACCGACACGGACCTCACGCAAGACGTGAACAGCAACTTCGGCAAGCAAAACAACCCCGGGTGGAAACTCGACAAGTGGAAGTTCCTGCCCATGGTGAACCGCACGCGTGCCGCCATGCCCCACGCCAAATGGTACGTCTTCATGGAAGCAGACACCTACCCGGTGTGGGCGAACCTGGTGACCTGGCTGGCGCAGTTCGACCCGCAGCGGCCGTACTACCTGGGCAACCAGATGCAGATCGGCGACGTGCTGTTCGGCCACGGCGGGTCAGGGTTCGTGCTATCGCAGGCGGCGCTGGCTGCGGCCGACGATCTGTGGCAGGCGAATGTGGCTCGGTGGGACGAGTTCACGGCGGGGCAGTGGGCAGGCGACTGCGTGCTGGGCCAGCTGCTCAACGATGCCGGCGTGGGGCTGCTCTGGGCGTGGCCGCATCTGCAGCGGGAGCCGCCTGGGGAGTTCGACTACTTCAATGAAGGGTACGGCAAGAAGCCGTGGTGTTATGCGCCTGTGGCGTTCCACCACCTGACGCCGGAGGAGGTGCGCGAGCTGGCGGAGTTTGAGCAGCGCTGGCGCGCGGCGGGGAACTCGCGCTTGCTGTACGCGGATGTGTTCCAGAATATGGTCAAGGGGAAGATGAGCGGGATCCGCGAGAACTGGGACTCGCATGGTGAAGCGGGGCCGGAGGATGCAACTGCCTTGGAGGCGATCAGCATGGTGGAGTGTCGGTCGTTGTGTGTGAGCGACGCCAAGTGCGTGCAGTATGTGTTTGCAGAGGGGCGGTGTTGGACATCGCCGATGCCGAAGCTGGGGGCGCCGCGTGAGGGATTCACGTCGGGGTGGTTGTCAGACCGGGTGAGTGCTGTTGCTGGTCTGGAACGGTCTTGTCGACGGGCATCTTGGGTTTTGGATTAATGTATATTATTGGTTTGGAGTTTGTATATATTTATCTTTTAGAGATTGATTAAGGTATACTTCAAAATTGTCCTTCATGTCGTGAGCCATTCTATTGAAAGTAAGTCCAATGATATATCCATAATTCTTTATTGTGATCAATTTGCATACAATATGATTTAGAGAATCAGAGTATCGAAATCTACGTTTCAGTAGAAGTTGCAGGATGTGAAGAAAGAGAATGAAGAAGAGGATGAAAAAGAGTATAAAGATGAGAACAAAGAGGAAATCAAAGAGAAGAACAAAGAAAAGACTAAGACAACAAAGAAAACAAAGGTCAAAGGGAATCAAGAAGAAAATAACAAGCAACTATATATGGAATACTAACACCTCACGCTCCATATGACACGCTGGCAGAGGTAGGGCCTGGAGGAGCTACGAGCCGGGTGCAGATACGGGTATAGAACCCTAAGTCTTGATGCCCCTGTCTGGTAAACTTGATCCATGATATCTTGCATAATTTTTGATCCACCAGAATGAATGTCTAATAGCCTGTCTCATATCTCATATCTATAATATATAACCAAATCAGTCTATATGATGCATAACAAACCCCCAACTCAGTAAAACCCCCAAACCCAAGGCCGATGCAGTGGAAGTACATATCAAAGTCAACGACTAATGGTCTCGGAAATAGCTCGAGCCACATGTACACGTCGCACTAATTCTCGCATTAATCGTCCCAGGCGCTTCAAATTCGTGCTCATTCCGACTGAGTCTATTGAGGGCCTGGCGCTGCTCTGCCTGCGCCTCCCGAGCCTGTTGTCTGTCCCTCTCCTCCCGCTCCTTTCGTTCATTGTTCCGTTTCAAGTAGTCTTTTGCGGTTAGCCCGTCAATATTCCGAACGTTATCCCTCGCCCCCGCAACAGTAAGGGCTTCAATGATCTCCTCATTGCCCAAACGGGCGGCCTCCGTGAACGCCGACCCCTCTAACAGGTTCATCCGCGGAACAACAGCATCAGGCTCCGCCCCTCTCATCAACAACATCCGAACAATCGTCGGATGACCATTGCGCACAGCGAGCTGCAACGGCGTCCCACTAAACTGAGAATTGTGAAAGTCCACCGAGCGCAGCCACACCATTAGCACCTGGCAAAGCGAGACGCGGCCCGCAACAACAGCAGCGGGGAGATTCGCGCGGCATAGTTCTTGAATAAGGGTATTGGCGCGCGTGTGCGTCTGATTGGATATATTGGTGAGTAGATACCGCACCACAAGAGGATGGCGATTGGTCGCCGCGGCGGAGACCGCCTCCTCGAGGACGTAATTTGGGCAGCCCTTGGCGGTGGTCCGCAGTTTTTCAAGGATCGTCTGTGTGTTTTTCAAGTACCCGTTCGATGCGGCGTATGCAAGGAGGCTGCGCTGCGGGGTGTCGGATCTCGCGGCGGGGTCGAATCCCATGCCGACCAGGAGGTCGACCGTTTCGTGGGCGCCGCGGTGGACGGCGCGGACTAGAGGGCCATAGTTAGCATGTTCATAGGCCTGGTAGCGACGGCGGGCCTGGTACTGTGCTTTGGTGCCATTTGTGAGGTTGGGGTCGTATGAGAAGAACACATTATCTGTGCGCAGGGTACGGCGCTCGGAAAGGCGGAGACTCATTTCGTTGTCGATGTAGTCTCTCAGCTCGTTTGTGTAGTCGTTGTCGGCTAAATGCACGAGCGCACTGCCCTTGCCTTCTATGATATTCTTACGATAGAGCATGGGCATGATGCTCGTAGATGCGGTGGTATTTGTTCGTGCCAGACTGCTGATGGCGCTGACGGGGAGGTAGGAGAGGATCTGAAGGAAGAGCTCGGGGGCCAAGGAAAACAGTGCAGGCATTGTCAATCGTGGATGTGTACTATATAATTGTATGATAAGATTGAGGGTTGGGCGGACAGATACATACAGGCAGTATTAACCCAGCTTGAAAGCAAATATATGTAAGAGGGATTGAAGACAATCTCGTCAATGGTACATGGGAGGTATATATACCGACTTTGTTTCGAATAACAAAGAAGTAGTCAATGGCCAAACATATATTCTTTGTATAAATCTATAAACAATGACATTGGCTAGTGGATCTGCAGGGACTGTATAACATGGGATGCATCAATCATATGTCTTCGCCGTGTGGCAGTCAATAAATCCGCTTGAATGTCTGAAATCAAGATATTTCCTCGACGCTATGCAAAATCACTCTATTCCCCAAGTCCAAGTTCCCCGCACTAAGCTAAGCCGAGATCCACTCGGGAAGCAGACCCACTCACCAATCACATGAGTCCGGTATCGGCTGATAGCCGATCCTGGTCAAACACGTTGTCAGACATTAAACTGAAATCAATAATTATACCGATAGGTGGGCGCCATATCCCCGGCATCCTCCTCCGCCTCCGCTGCCGCTCCAGAGTCGACAGTCATGTTGTCGCGCCGATGATTATCCCAGAACACGGCACCCAAGTACGCGATGGCCATGGCGGCCGAAAAAGACAGGAAGGACACGCTGATGATGTACCCGTTGCGGTACTGCGGGGCGTCCTTCTCCAGGAACGAGTAGGTCGAGATGATTCCGCCGACTGAACAGGTTAGCGTCCAAGAGCCATAGCATAGCGAGAAGGGTCGAAGTCCAGATAACATACTATTTCCAAACCCAATTTGCCAGGCCGTCCCCACACTTCTCCGTCGATGACCACCTAAGTTCATCGCGAACCAGCACACCAGCACAGGCATCGCGCTGTAGCAACCACTCGTCACCAAAAACAGCGCACCATACTGCACCATGTGCTTTGCCGGGTCGGTAACATTCAGCAGGACGCCATAGCCGGCCATGGCGATGAGCATGGGGATCAGCGCGAATGCGAACCGATGGCGTAGTCGGTCCGACAGGAACGCCATGCACATGGAGAAGCCGAACGCGGCGGCCCAAGGTGGAATGGAGTATAATTGTGTTTTGACAGCTGTATGGTATTAGTCATTGTTTGGTGTGTATAAGAGACCGGGGGGGAATGAGGGAGACAAAGGGGCAAGACATACGGTCATAACCATACGATTTAATAATCGTCGGCGCGAAATACGCATACCCGTACGCCGTAACGACCTGACCAAAATACATCCACCCGCCGATAAAGATCTTATAGTCCTTAAACACAGCGAGCACATCACGCAGGCCGAGCGATTTGTGAGCCGCAGCATCGCCCGTATCAGCGGCCAGCTTGGCGCGCACGAACTCGCGCTCCTCTTCCGTCAACCACTTCGCGTCTTCGGGAAAGTCGCACACGACGAAGAAGGCCAAGATGCCCACCACGCAGGTCATCAACCCTTCGATGATGAACACCCAGCGCCAACCACGGTATCCGCGGATACCGTCCATCTGGCCGAGTCCGTAGGCAAGGATGCCGCCGAAGGCGCCGGCAAGCGTGGTCGAGCTGAAGAAGAAGCTGAAACGCTTTTGGGCTTCGCTGCGTTTGTACCACATTCCCATAAGGTAGAAACCTGTTTTATATTAATAATTGCCTTGTACATGCTGTATCGTGGGCGCAGTTGACGTACACCCAGGGAAGAGACCCGTTTCGAATACGCCGAGGAAAAAGCGCGTAGTCATGAGACCGCCCCAGTTGGAGACGAGGCCTTGGCAGATCATCACGACGCCGAAGGCGAACATGCACAGCGACACTGTCGCTGCGTCAGTATTATCCGAGTTGAGGAAGGGGATAGAGCGTACGCCAGATATGCGGTTTGAGCTTCTTCATCAGCACGTTCGATGGGATCTGCAATCGTTAGCACATGCTAGCTATATACATGTAAGGACACCTGAAGAACTGGATAGGTACCTCGAAAATAATATACGGTACGAAGAAAATCGTCAATGCCGCGTTGTACTTCGTCCCCGTCTCGATGGCGAGGTCCTCCTTCAGCCCTAGGATAGCGGCGTTGCTAATATTCACCCTGCGGAAGTCAGCACACAGAAGTACATAGTATCACGACCAACCAACGCATAAGGGGACATTAACCTACCGATCCAAGAAAGCAAAAAGATACATCACACACAACGCAGGCACCACATGCCAGTCGATCTTGGCCATGAGCTTGCGCTCATCGATGGCAGGCTGTGCCGTAAGGGATGGCGACACCGACTGTTCGGCATCTTTCTCGCCCGACTGCGCGTCAGCGTCTGATAGCGAAGCGACCTTGGTTTCTTTTAAGAAACCCATTGTTGGCAAGAACAGCGACACCGACACCAAGTGGAAGAGAATGTTGAAGGAAAGAAGAAACTGGGGAAAAGTCTCAGGGACCAAGAAGGTGGGTATTGGGAAACATCGGGGGCCGCCGCGATCGGCGTGACTCCGACACGACGGGGAAACAAACACCTGCGTGGGTTGGATGGAGTGGTGGAGCCGACCCCGAATCTAGCGCTCGTTTGGAGGGAAGACGCCGATCATGCCTGACCGAGCGGTTGATAAACATTCATTATTGCTAGTGTTGCATCTGGTGGCGGGGAATGCAGGTGCATTGTGTTGGCGAATCGGGCGAATCAACTTGGCTTTATTGTGATCCTTGCATGATTGTGTAATCTTAGATAGACAACACTACACTTTTTCAGATGATGCATTCTTACGAAGTACCCTTTGATTACGTTTTGATGCGTGGCGTGGCCAAGGCGGTCCATTCTCACTAAGTGTCAACTAGGGCTAGTAGCTCCCGTGATCGGAGCCGAATACAGCACACGTCAAACGTGTGACTATTTTCTATTGATATGACATGTCAGAAATAACTAAACTATTTCCATTCCGATATCAACGATAACCACATCCCACCACACTCCTACAAATTCATCTCCTAATCAACAATTTTTCTCGAGGTCTGGGCTCCCCGTCTCGCCTCCGATACGACCCATACGATGCGTACTGCTCATAGGGTCCGTAGTTGCCGTAGTTGCCGTAATTTCCATAATCCGTGGGATCATCGTTTGGTGGCTCAGCTGTCGGGGTCGGAGAAGAGCTGGAAGAAGAGGTGGGCTCAATGGCCGTGGATTCGGAAGCCCAGGGCGAGGGCATAGTACTGGTTGATAGTGGGCCACTCGACGGGGTAAACAAAGACGAGGGAAGAGACCTCGTCATAGAAGGAGGATTCGACGATGGATGATAACTCGGCCAAGGACGAACACTCGGCCACGGAATTGCCATAGAGAATACAGTAGGTGTAGCACCGTCCATCTGCACGAGCCTGTGAGATGGGCCGATGGTGGGCTGGGCTATATAGCTGTAGTTGGACTGCCCGTCGCCAATGTACTGAGCCTTGACCATGGCTCTATTGGTCATATGTGGATTGCTGGGCCCCCTGGGGAGGGCGTGGGCGGAGAGCAGACTGTCAAGGATGAAGACAAAAAATGTAAAATGCATCTCGAATGGAGGATGTAATTGATGTGTGGAACGGAATACGAGAAAGCGTTCGAGAAGATGAACTCTTATTTATGTATATTTTTGCTTCAAGTAAACCGAGGTGGGAATGATTTTCCGAGGCTTTGGGATGGCGAGGCTGTTCCTGATATCGACCTGTTGGACAGGGCGGATAGGAGCAACGCTGAGATATCCCGTGGGCCGTTGATGGCTGGGGAGTATGGAGATATTGACTCCCAATAAATCAATAAATGTCCGTAATGTTTGACCTGAGACAAGACTAACAGAAAGTTGCATGTTTCCCTATACTACGCCATGTAATGGCAGACTCCATCTCAGCACAACTCGTTATTCAGTCCGCCTCACACCGCAACATCTGTCTCATAACCTCCCGAGTTACATCTGATGTGTCTCGCGTCTGTCGTTTGCCGTCATCGACGGAGAATCACAAGCTGTAGTATGCGTTACTAACAATCACCGGACTAGAAACAAGCAGAGACCATTGTATTTCAACAAGAAGCCCTTCAAGCTAGACGGGCCCAAACCAAATGCATCATCACCCTATCTCCACGAGTGAGTCCGGCGAACGACTCCTCACCGAGGCTTCACTCCGAACAACTCATTCCAAACAGTATGTCATAGCCTGTCCAACAACCACGCTGGTTGTCCTTTTCATCGTGATCACCGCATCCGCCTACGTGCTGGGATATTTTACAGGCCAACACGTTCATGACTGGAATGGTCTCTGCGCTTTCCGCACAACCAAATACTGTAATTCCGTCACATCAACCTACTCTCAATCTCAACTAACAAGTCAGCCCCACTGGTCAAAACAATCGGCATCAAATACCACGACCAGACTTTCAACGGCTCATTCTTGAAAGAGAACATATTCCGTCAGGATGCTAGTCCAACTGTCGACGCAGCATGGGGCTCTTTGGGCGTGAACTGTGCGTGCACTTGTGAGATGAAGACATCCCTAACACTAGATAGACCGCGGAATTCGCATATCCGTCCAAGAAGCTCTCAAATCCGGCCTCTCGAAGGACCACGTCCAGATCAACCCCAGCCACGGTGGTGGATTTCCCGCACATGTCGAAGGTCTGCACCATCTTCACTGACTGGTATGATCTCTGTCCGCTGAAGCTCTATTGTGGGGCATGGGTTGAGTGGGTGGATTGTAGAATCTCCTTCGTCAAGCACTTTACTACAACTACGAGTACTACCGTGCGCGCGGCGACGGCGCTTTCAAAAATGAGGAGTATATTGTGCGTAAGCATGTTTGTGCGTATTTCCCTTTTCTACAAGATAATCCATGTAAAGATAAGTCGTGCTGATTCGGATAGCACACTGCCTCGATATTCTCCGTCAGCAGCTCGTGTGCGCCGTTGACTTCGGTATTTTTGGTCAGATCTGGGTGTATCCAGACGCCCCGGAGCCGTTTGTTAACTTCAACTCGGTGCATATCTGTCGCAATTTTGAAGCCGTGCGAGATTGGGCGGAAAGGAATCAGTTGCCGAAGAGGGCGTCGGAGGAGTTTTTGATACGGCCTGAAAGGAGCAGTGTTTATGATGAGATTCCTTGAGTTGGTGGTGTCTTTCCGTGCTAGGTAGAGCATAAATGCCGTTATATCATATGTGATATCAGTATTGTAATACAAATCCAGGAGTTGGCTTGCAAATCTCAAGCGTAGGGCACCTCGTTCCAGACACCAAAGTATTGATATCCATATCACTTTAGATGATATCTACTGGATACACGATTATTTCACATTGCGGTAGATAGTACACGATAGGCTGACTACTGTTAGATCTCTAACCGTTCATACGTTATAGGTATTTCACTCAAAGCACACAAGTATCACTGACTGTTTCAAGCAGGACACACCTGTCATACAACGAACAAACTATTGGGGGAATAAGATAACAACACATATCACTATTTCATGCTATTGGATAAGAAGTAATAAAACTGTCTGGAAGTGCCGTAGTTGCACCGCTGATGTCTGCACAACTGGTTTTGATTTGGATGTATGTTTGATGAAGGTGTGGATCAAAGTAACACCCGCTATGAGTATGTCCTAGCAGCTATTATCACGCAACGAATATCCTACACCAGGCTTGAACATATATCCATTATCTCAAGTATAGGAAGTGAGCTCGCCTTGTACACATGCTTCAGAGTCTACTGTTTATTTTATACACTATATGAGCGAGTGTTTCATCGTCATCTGTGCAAAATATTCATAATCAAGACAAACTTGATAATTGAATCGCTCGGCATCAAAATCAGACGTGAAATCAGTAGTATCTAATACCGCGGATTCTAGAAGAAGGGATGTAATCCAGCGCAAACCACTCCGATTCCTGGCTGACACTGGTACCGACCGCTAAATGCTTTCGAACCGCACTAGTCGATATAAACATTATGTCGGATTCCTCGCTCTCCCAGACTGGGAGTTGAACGATATTACCGTCGACCTGAATCTCCAGCAAAATGGCGAGGTGTCAATCTTCGCGATGAAGATGCCAGTACTGCACGCGCGAAGGGAAAGGGCGCGGTTTTCTGCTCTAGCTGCAAAGGTAAGAAGAGTTATTCAGGAGGCACAAATAGACTTGGCTGATCCCGCATATAGCTTACCTAGGTTACTGAATACAGAGATAAAAGGAGTCGGTTCAATTGGACAAGCGTCCTTTACAAGATGGGACTCCAGTTTGCTCTTGGTAATCTAATGTGAATATCCCATGTGGTAGTGGCCTTGAGATTCGAAACCGTCCGGGGGGTTGAAAATTGTAAAGGATCTATTGTGCTGGACACGATAAAATTGAGGTGGGATTGAATCCATGACTGCTACGTGTGATGGACCTTCTCCTCTCAACACTTCGATTCGTATGGGAGATGGGAGCTGCTTAAAATATGGAATTGCGGGGTAGGGGAGTGAGACAGTAGTTCAGTGTTAGTGTAGAAACTTGGTTGTTATTTATCATGCAAGACGTTCATTGTTTCTGTCTATATCCAGAATGGGGAACAAGTGCTGGAGTAGCAAAATGTATGAGAGAATAAAGTTGTCCTTGACACATTCACTGTCTTCTATATAAATCACGCAGGCTCTGAATCAACCACTTGATTCTCGAAACCGCAGAGACTATCTTATTATGTATGCTGAGTGTGCATCTATCGCAGTACAACTGATATTAAAACGACTACATTTCAATCCAAAGCCATCACTTCAGTAATTTTCTCAGCTTCTATGAATACTTTGATTCCCATATACCGTCTGCTGTTGGATGTACCGGACAGCGGCCAGCACCATCGTGCGTGGACCTTGGTACCCGCAATCATGTCATTTCCCACTAAACTTCACCATAGACCAAGGCATTGGACCAGTACAGAAAGAGTGGTTATGCAGTGTCGGGGACCCAAATAGGAAAGGAGTCGCGGTGGGGGAGATGGACTTCGATGATGTGATTCTAGAGTTAGGGCTTGGCAGACCCATATTAATATCATCCCCGCCATATAAAACGTCTCATCCCCTCACCTCGTCTACCATCTCTCCCACCACAACTACCACCGCAACAACCATTGTAATACCTAAAGATAGGTCCAGTGTAGAGTACCACCCAAAGGTTAATGTACCCTCTCCGCAACATCATGACACGAACCGGGGCTGATCTCCGTGCTCGCAGCACTCAGCATGCGCTCGTTCTGGCTCACCGCGCTGCTGCCCTCGCTGGCAGCCGCCGACTGGCAGTTTAAGTCGCGTTCGGACCTGGCACCGCCGCGTCTGAACATTACTATTCCAGCCACGTCCGATGTCGAACAGGGTCTGCTGTTCGTGGCCCCTTTCGCTGGCTTCCCGGACAAACCAGGCGAGATGCATGGTCCCCGCCAGGCGGCGCCATATATCTTCCGCGATGACGGCGAGCTCGTCTGGTCCGGCTACAGCTACTACTCTATCTGGGCGACCAATTTCCAGATGGCGCGCTGGAAGGGCAAGGATGTGCTGTTTTGCTTCGAGGGTGACCACAACCCGGGCTATGGTCATGGTCATGGTCACACCACCTTCTTGGACCAGCACTATGAGACGATCCGTGAGCTGCGCGCTGGCAACCACAAGATCACGGACAAGCATGAGTTCCACGTGATCAACGAGGAGACGGCCCTCATCCAGGTCTACCAGCCTGTGCCGATGGATTTGACTCCTTGGGGAGCGAGTCCGGAGCAGCAGTGGATCGTGGATGCCATTATCCAGGGTAAGACTTGCACGATTGTATTGAGTGTTACTGTTGCTAACCGGCACAGAACTGGACATTGAAACGGGAGAGCTTCTCTTCGAATGGTCGAGTCTGGAGCATGTTCTGCCTGATGGTATGTTTGCCTTATCTGTCACACCCAGCACCACTAACACGGACCAGAGGCCATCCTGCCCATCAACCCCGGTCAAGCCGGCTCAGGCTACAATTCCTCCGACGCATGGGACTACTTCCACATCAACTCCGTCGACAAAGACACCGACGGCAACTACCTCGTGTCTGCACGCGACGCCTGCGCCGTGCACAAGATCGACGGGTCCACCGGTGAGATCATCTGGCGCCTAGGCGGAACGAAGTCCGATTTCCAACTCGGCGACAACGTCGCCTTCTGCTTCCAGCACCACGCGCGCTTCGTCTCCAAGGACGGCTCCAAGGAGGTCATCTCGCTGTACGACAACGCCGCGCACGGCACCGAAGACGGCCGCGGGCACGAAGTGCACACGCACCCGTTCTCGCAGGGCAAGATCATCGAGGTCGATACACACTCGTGGTCCGCGCGCATCGTGCAGGCCTTCCAGCCCCCCGACGGCCTGCTCTCCAAGAGCCAGGGCAGCACCCAGCTGCAGCCCGGTGGCAACGTGCTCGTCAACTGGGGGTCTGAGGGCGCCATGACCGAGTTCCGACCGGACGGGACGCCCATTTTCCACGCGTACATGGATTCCGGGGACTTGGGTCTCGGCGTTGAGAACTACCGCGCTTTTCGGTACAACTGGACGGGGCTGCCGCATGAGACGCCTGCACTGGTGTCGCTGATCAACGACGAGGGCACCACGGCTTATGTGTCGTGGAATGGCGATACGGAAACCAAGGTGTGGCGATTCTACGCGGCTGTCGATGAGTACGGGTCGCGCGAGTTTTTGGGTGAAGCGGAGCGCACTGGGTTTGAGACAGCGCTGGATCTGGGCCCTAAGGCCGTGCATGCTGTGTCTGCTGAGGCGATCGGTGCGAACGGTCGTGTTTTAACTACGACTGCAGTTGTTCAGACGAAGCAGGAGGTGCTGCCGCCTGGGGCGGCTAAGACTTCTAAGCCGTCTTTGTCGGTTCAGGTTGAGGGCCTGCGGGAGCAGTTGAAGGCGGAGAAGACCAACTGGGAGGAGTACATGATTCTGAAGTACGACCGATTTGGTCGTCTCGAGCTGTGAGATAGATTCTGTGGTAAAGATCTACTTAGTATCGAGGATCTATTTTAACCATAGGTTTGCGGGCACCAATAATAGGTGAGAAGGATTAGATAGCAAAGCAATGAAGTCGGTTATTGGAGTGTCAATTGTCGATCAAGTACTCTTTCGATGTACAACTATTCAACACGTACTCTGTGCTTATAAATCAGTCAAAGATATGTGTTATATGTTATTATATGTAGTAAAAACCAATACTGTTGGAATGATCAATGTGCAATGATGGTATTCACAGGCATCGTTGGTAGTGGAAGGTCAGAACTTATTATTAAATATATGCAGGCTGTCTGTCAAACACTTTAGGCCTGAACTTGTTAGTCATCTGGGCTCGTGGTTTAGTGGTATAACATTCCATTTGCATTGGAAAGGTCCCGGTTTCGATTACCGGCGAGTCCATTTTTTTCTATTTTTACTTTTATCTCACAACTGGTCAATGTTACTTTGCTTATTCCATGCATTACTCCGGAGTAATCCATCATGATACTATGAACTCTATTTCTGCTGTCACTTTCTATCCATAACTCAACCTAAACCAAATCACTGCTAGTCCTGCAATGTGACCTCCCAACTGTCCAGACTCCAGACCGAAATAAAACCTTACAACGAAATGCCAACCAAATCAATGCGCCAAGATGGCTCAGAGGCCACAACACCCTCCATCCACTAAGGTCTTTGTCTGTTGGCGATTTCGATGGAGAAGACCCACTCCCCCGAGCTTCCAAACTGGGAAGTTCTCTAACGAGTTACAGTCTAGCAGGCCGCAGATTTCGATGCCGCCCACATGGCTGGACCACACCGCTGGACCTGGCCATTCGCTGGAGGCTAGACGTGGCTGCTAGTGTTCTGTCATATATTACATCGTGCTCCTGGAATTCTTTTCCAGAGTTCTCTCTATGGCGTGCATCTATCATGTCCTTGAATGAACATGGCTCTGTGCCTGAGGCACCACAGAAGCATATCAACCAAGAGAAACGAATAACCGACTCACAACAACCGCTGCAGCGACTGGACTCGGAAACTATTGAGTATCTGGGCCGCAAACGCCCCGATGTCTTCTCCAACGCCTGGTCCGAGTGCGCCTTCTGCTTCTCCATATTCATGAGCCAAATCCTAGCCGAATACTACATCTCCGGCTCCAATGTGCTCCTCCCCACCCTCCTCAGCGAGCTGGATATCCCCGCTGCGCTCTCGATCTGGCCCTCCACGGCTTTGTCCCTCGCCGTCACCTCCACGCTCCTCATCTGCGGCCGTCTGGCGGACATATACGGCGGGTTCGTGCTCTACGTCGGCGGAATGGCCTGGCTGACTGTCACCTCCCTCATCGCGGGCTTCTCGCAGAACTACCTCATGCTGTTCGTCTTCCGCGCCCTGCAGGGCCTCGCCCTCGCCGCTTTCCTCCCCTCCAGCATCATGATCCTCGGAAGTACCTACCGCCCGGGACCCCGCAAGAACCTCGTCTTCAGCATATACGGTGCCTGCGCCGCCCTCGGATTCTTCGTCGGCATCTTCTTCTCCGGCCTCTGCGGCCAGTTCCTCTCCTGGAGCTGGTACTTCTTCATCGGCGCTATCTTGTCGGCTATCACCGCTGTCTCGTCGTATCTGTCCATCCCGTCTGACTACACCCTCACCCGTAAGCTGACCAGGGCGTCTATGGACTGGGCTGGCGCTGTGCTCCTCGTGCCTGGCCTCGTGCTGTTTATCTTTGCTATAGCTGACAGCTCCCATGCGCCGGACAAGTGGCGCACCCCTTACGTATATGTCACGCTTGTCGTCGGGGGGTTGCTCTTGCTGGCTCTGACGTATGTTGAGGGCTGGATCGTTTCCAACCCGCTGATTCCTGGGGATTTGTTCTCTGTCAAGTATATGACACCATTGGTGATTGCGCTGTTGTGTATGTATGGAAGTTTGGGGATATATCTTCTCTATGCTTGTTTATAGTATGTTTTTCTTTCATTCTTTCCTTCCTTCTTTTGCCTCTCTCTCTCTCCCATCCTTAACTTATATAATACCATTGTTACTAACGGATAACCCCAGCATGGAACAACTCATGGGCGCAACCCCCCTACAAGTAGTAGCCTGGGCAGCCCCAATGGCAATAGGAGGCCTCATACTCTCCGCAACAGGCGGCTTCATCCTACACCTGCTAAACGGCACAGTCCTGATCATCATCTCCTGCCTAGGCTACCTCGGATCGGGGCTGCTCTTCGCACTCCTCCCCCCAGGAGGCAACTACTGGGCATTCGTCTTCCCCGCCATGATCTGCGGCACGATTGGCATCGACATCAGCTTCAACGTAACCAACATCTTCATCACGACGAATCTGCCGCGCGAGAGACAGGGGCTAGCCGGCGCGCTGATCAACTGCACGCTGCATTTTGGCATCGCGCTGATGCTGGCGTTTGCGGATATCGTGCAGGTGGAGACTGAAACACTTGGGATACGGGGGAGCTATCGTGCGGCATTTTGGTTCCAGGTTGCGTTGTCGGGGCTGGCGTTGGTGATTGTGGGGGCTTTTGTGAGGATCGATCGGGCGAAGAGTGAGTTGACGGTTGATGAGAGGAGGGAGTTGGAGGCTGCTGCTGGTGCTTAATGGGCTTTTGATGAGGTTGTGATGAGGTTGTGATGAGGTTGTGATGAGGTTGTGATGAGATTGTGTATACTAATTAATCTGTACATATAATCGTGCATAAGCTGTACTTGGCAAGGGGTGGTTCCTTCTGCATAACGGTTACTATAAACTTCGTGGGCTAGGAAATATAGTCTGTTTTGTTATTTGATATAGGCTTTGGATTCAGGGCAGAAACGTAAGTCATATAAAATTCACTGGTCTAAAATAATAAACCTAAGAGATAATCATATGAGATGAGATGCATTGACTTGCGGGAAATGAAGAAAAGAAAAGAAAAGAAAAAGAAGCGAGAACACTCATGTCTTGCAGTCAGGTGACACACTACGTCTGTTCCTTCCTACTGCTGAGGACCTTCTCCAACTTCTTACCGACAGCCACGAAACAGTCAACCATCCAAAACACGCTGAGAAGAGTATCAGGCAACACCCATTGTGACCAATTACCACTGCTCAAACAGGACAGTAGACCAGTCTGCCAGGCAAGCGATCGACACAAAATATTCAGCCTAGCTAGGTGCTTCTACAGAACAGAAACCAGCCCAATTGGACGAGGAAAAGCGGTACGCATAAAACACCGATGTCAAATCCTTCGTGGGCAAAACAATGCCGGGGAAATTCATTGTCCGTCTGCGTCTGGATGTGTTGAGAGTGGGGAAAGCATACCCTACCCCCTTGCCTGGGGCCAGTGGGTCGTGGATCCGACATAGCCGTTTGACATGGTGAGAAGATCTGTGTTTGATTATTTTGGCGTCTTCAGTCGATCACTACATCTGTGTGTACATAGAATTGGTTTGAAGAACTGGTAATGGGGGTTTGTTGGCTTGCGTTCTTGGTTTCCCTGGGACATCTGTTGGTGTGCATTCGATTCTGTGGGCTTTTGAACACTACCACTTGGCTCACGTTTGGAATCCATTCATCGAATAACATGACATACAGATATCTGACTTCTGAAACGCACCGTCGGTCCTAAAAGGGCTAGAAAACCAGCCTTGTCTTCTCCATTGGTGGCCATTAATCCCAACACCCCTCTCCCAGCCCCCCTGTGCACCATGACAGCCTAAATCCCAATGACCGAATCTGCTGGGTTTTGACAGGCTTTTAGCGCTTTGCGTCAACCTCCCTGGAAATAACGCGTCGGTCCGGCCCCGTTGGAACGGAAAAATCATTGTCAGGTTCCTCGCCTATGCAAGCGCTTGTCGATCAGTGTGGGGGCGGATCATAACCCATGTCCCCACGACGCCAGAACAATCGACAACTAGGAGCTTCCCATTAGGAAGCAGCTCCGTGTACTGGCTATAGATATCTAGACAAGAACTGACGCTCACTTGCAATGAAATGAAACTTCCAGTGAAGCAATTCGCGAGGAAAGTCCCATCAAGTGTCGACGAAGCGCCGTATTAAGAATGCCACCCCTGAAGCATACCCCAGTCGTCCCCTTGCCGCGTCCCGTGGATAGTTACCAACCACAGCCTCCCCTGATAGCGGTGTGGACTAGTCATGCACGCTACGGCGCAGCTCGAAGAGTCGGAGTCACCGAATACCACGTGCGAGCTGTATAGGATCGTCGGTCAACTATGGCATGGTAGACGGTGATGAACATGGTCCCCCGCCGCTCGCCCGGGGCTGTCTCTACTGCCGATCATACCCAATGCTCAGCCGCAGTCCGCGCGAGCTTGCGGGGCCTGTCCGTGTGGTAGTAGAAGGCACGGTCGTTTGAAGGACAGCTTCCCCTCTATATAATGCAACCATACCCACAGCATCAGTTGTAATTGCAATTCAGAAGACAGACTCCTGCAATCATCAGCATTGATTTAGCTCATTCTTCCGTACTTGCACTCCTTTTTCTGGTGACCAGAGACGCCGCAGCTCATTTGAGCGGCTATCGCCATGCCTCCAAATACGCCAGAAGTGGTTTCTTTTAGCCGCAAGAATTTGACTCTCACTCGCGGGAGGAAGCCACGTTGTGTGGTTCTTACAAGAAACACACTGGAAGTATACGCGTACGAAGAAGAATATGAAGGCAAAAAAGAAAATGGATCGAAAAAGCCAAGTAAGGTGACGTACGAATGGCGCTGCACCCAGCAAGCCCAGGGAACCATCAATGCCATCGACGAGGCCTTGAAACGCACTGACGAAAAAATCCAATCTGAACGCCTGACGAACATCTCCAACAGAGAGTCCGAGCCTGAGTACTTGAGGGACATCGCCAAGCTCTGTTTGTGTGAAGATCATGGAAGTGTGATAGAAGCGGCCGTAACACAATGGGAGGAGGAGCGTCAACACCAATCCCCAAGCACGCCTAGGACACCGCCAGACACATCAAAGCCCCAGCGCTCCAGATCAACTACGCCTACTCCTTCTCCGCTACCTGAGACACCAAAAAAGCAAACAGCTCCGCAAAGTCCGTCCTCAGGCTTTGACACTGCGACTCCTTCGTCCTCCTATGGGAAGGTTCTGTGGGGGAATCTGGGGTTTAATGACACCAAGAGCGGCTGGTTATATGTCTTCAGCATCGAGGCCCTCGAGGGATACTACAAACTTGGATACACGACCGTGGGCATCACAGATGCCAAAGACAGACTCCGATCTCATACCAACTGCTACGGGCCAATAAACGTTGTTGCACTGATTGGAATCGATAATGCTGCGCGCTATGAACAACTGATCTTCAAGAGCCTGTCGCAGTGCCGACGCAGCGTTTGGTGTCCGAGAATCCGGCATCACAAGATGCACAGGGAGTGGCTGCAAATCGACAAGCAGTCGCTATTAGAAAAGATATATTCTTGGCAAAGATTGTCCGTAGCGGGACTCTATAGCCCGGATGGGAAGCCTAATCTAGAGTTTCTCCAGTCTACTTCTCCAGGATCTCCTTCCATTGTCGACGAGGTGCTCACTGAGTACCATCATTCGCGCCTCGCCACGCCCCAAAGTAAATCACGCTCAGCAAACGATCTCTCTAGTCACTTTTCAGAGATGTCATTGAAAGTCCCATTGCGCTCACCCAGTCGGACGGAAGATGATGACGATGGAAATGATGATGATGATGCAATCGGCCAATCCAGCCCTAGTTTGAGAAAGCAGAAAGACATCAAAACTACGGCATCCCGTCGCCATTCTGCACAGCCGATAGTGAAGGAAGAGCTGGCGTACTAGATTCCACCCCGCCTTACAGATGTTTCGGTGTGGTCCGGATTCAAGACGATGACATTGCTTGGCTGTTTTGAGACATCTGCTTTGAGACCTTTTTAACCTGTCCCTTGACTTGGGTATGAGAGGATGCAGTGCTTGATTATAAGGGCTCGATGTATGGGATTCTTTTGTTTAAAGGAGTTGCTGTCTAAGAGTATGATGTGTAGTTCTGCTATGTTGTAGTGATTCTTATATTCGTTATACCAATTGTTCTCAAGATTTACTAGCAAAATGATTTCAAGTAGTCACAATATGGTAAAATGATATTTTTACTACTTCTTTCTATCTTCCTGCCCCCGCTACATCATCATAACCTAGTTCAAGTGGAGGGAATAGTGGAACTACAGGAAAGCAGCCCCACACCTGTCAAATCCGAAGCAGCTCGATCGTGGCCACTCCACAGTGGGCCTCCATCTGATCAGAATCTGGAGTAATTTACTATGTTTTCTATCTCTATGCTCATCTATATAGACAACAACAATTATACAAACTACATCAGCGGTAATATCTACCAACATCCTATAGACACAACTTAGATCAGTACAAGCCTTGATGAGAACCACCCACCATCAGGTCGGTAAATCCTTCTGGCAGTGATCCAATTGATCTGATCTAAACCTTGTCCACTGAAATGACGCAACAGATCACTCCGTCGACAGTGAATCTTCCAATCTGGCCAACGCACGGAAGTGATCCCCAACAGTCACCGCAGCACCAGTGACCCACCGCTCCCTGTCCCAGCTCTCTCTGTTCTAGCTCTCGCATCAACTAGCACATTACCAGTCTGCAATCTTCTTTCAGTTAATGCTTCAAGTTTCCTTTTTGAGCCACTCTCTGAACTCTCGCTTATTTTAGGGCGCCTTAACCCTCTGGGCTCGTCTATAAAAGCCCCATTCTGCTGCCTACTTCTTGATCTCTCCTTCTTCTTCCTCTTCTCTTCTGTACTGTCTTCAAGTGTCTTTGGTGTTTCTGTCGCGTGTATTTTATACTGTTTTCCGTCTTCTGTCTTCTTTCTCTCTCTTATATCATGTCTCATGTCTTCTGTCTTGCTTTTTACTTGCTTTATACCTTCCTTTCATATGTGTCTCACACTATCACATCACACATTATCTATCTTATTTTTGCTGACTGTATTCTGATAGACCGATTCGACATGCCCATATGCGCCATCGGATACGACGTAACGAGCCGAACCGAGCGAGCGAACCCATCGATCGATTCCGATTCCCACTACCATTACATGACATCTTGCAACTGGGCGAGGGAAGGGTGGGGGAACAAGGGGGCGTATGAGGAAGAGAAAAGAATATCTTATACTGAACTTGAACTTGGGGGTACTAACCGGAGACGTGGTTGGGGCAGCCGACAGGAGGGGTTTGGCAGGGTAGGTCGAGGGAACGGTGGACTCCGATACCGTATACGATTCCGATTCCGATTTCGATCTCGATTTTTTTTTTTCCCCCATTTTCGACTTTCGACTTTGATTGTGGGGACGGGGGCAGCCGACTGTGGGGGATGGGTAGGGTGGTTGAGGGAGCGAAGGACTCCGATGCCGTATACGATTCCGATTCAGATTTCGATTGATTTATATCCGACTTCGACTTTTGACTTTCGTATTTTATATTTTATACTTGTATGGTGAGCTATCTTACTTTAATGTCTTTGACTTGACTAACAGATGTGCAGTGTAGGTAGGTAGGTAGGTACATTCTATTTCCTTTCTTTTGTCCCTTTTACATATTGCCTTCCCATTCACATACACACTTACACACAATGTCATTTCTTTACATGATGGATGGTAAACATGGAGGATGGTGGATGTATAGATAGAACAATCAAAGCTCTTCATAAACATACACCATGTGAAAGCTTGCTGTAGTCGTAACATAATTCACACAATTAACCACATGCAAGATCTAATGGATCCATAGTCCCAAGACTTCCCTATCTTTAGCTATCCTAAAAGTCTAACTATCGTTGCTTACTTGTCCCGTGGCGCCTATCAATCTGGTTTTCCTATCCTGTCATGCAAATGCAGAAGTTGATTATCGAGTTTATTTGGAATATATATCTTGATCTGGGGGTTGCCACCCAGTACTCTAAGTAGGAAAATGAGCAAACATAGTTTCCTATGCATATACGTTGCATGTCTCCACGGATGGGTAGAACATGAGATCCGCGTACTTAGTATAGTAGAGATATAGTAGAAATACGAAAGTATCAACAAACAATCATCCAACCCCCCGAAACCCTCTCCATGCCTCTCGAAACCCCTTCTTCTTCTTATCCTTCCCATTCTTTCTCTTCTCTTCTCCTTCCTGACTTTCCCCCTCCTCTACAGCAACCTTCTTCTCCACTGACACCCTATCCCCATCATCACGCTCATCTCTCCCCGGCGTCAACGTCACCTCAGACGCAGCATCGCTCCCCTTCTCAGCCCCTCCATTCTTCAACTTAGCCACTGCGTCCGCCTCCTCCTGCTGCTTCCTAACACGCTCGCGATACCGTCTCGCAGCAGCGTCAATACCGCCTTCACCCAGCATGACGGTACCGCCTGGTCCGGGCGTGATGGCAGAGAGATCGACGTTCCAGCCCATCTTCCCTATTTCAAATCAAGGTACGAGTGGGAGTGCGTTGTTTTGTTTCGTTTTCAGAAGTAGGGGTATAGATTGCAGCCCGGTCGAGATTCCAGTCTGGTTGAATATAGAGTGGGGAGCGGGCTAAAGGTGAATGCGATGATCAAAATAAGATAGTTATCCCGGACGGGAGGTAATGTTTAAATACCCTTTGTTAATAGTAGTGTATGCATGGCGGTGTTTTCATTGCAAAGCTTGATCGTCGTGTTGGGGCCAAACACAGCCACGGTTCTATGTTCCTTTGGTGGATCACGGCAGCGGGCCGGTTGGGTTCACGGGAGGTAAAGTACGTAGTATGACGTCATACGTTTGTAGTTCGTATATGGAATGAAGGCTGCTCTCTTTTCTTGATTGTATTTGATTTGAATTAGGAAATTACTATGGTACTTATACTATGTTGACATTAAGATAGTAGACAATCACCCACTCGCAGGATCCAACACCCGCTGGAACGTCTCCAGCGTATGTTCCCACACCTTCTTGGGGAACCCCCGCTCTCGATAATCCGCCATGAGCTTCGTCTGCGTCTTGTCCGCGCCGTTATAGTTCACCAGATACGATCCCCCGCCAACCTTCCCCGTCGACGCAGCAGCTGTTTTCAGGCCCTCCGCAAGCGGCGCTCCAACCCGAGCGCCATCCCTCGGCTGCGCAGGCGGATAAGCCGCCGACGTCGAGATAAATGTATTCCACACGCCGCTCTGCTCGAGCGTGAGAGCAAAAGGCCGACTGAGGAATTTCATCACGGGCGCAACAAAACCGCCCACGGTCTTGTCCAGGAGAGTCGTGTGGACTATGCCCGGGAAAACGTGGACGAAGCTGATGGAGGGGTGTTGCTGGGCGAGGTGCTCCATCGCGAGGGAGTTCATGGTGGCGGCGTATTTCGCAGACGAGAGGAATGACCATGACTTTTTGAGGTCGAGGTTGGTTTCGTCGATTTGGCCTTCTGTGCCGGGGCCGAGGACGCTTACTACGCGAGCGGGGGCGGTGGAGGCGTTAAGCAGGGGGAGCAGGTTGTGGATGAAGCGCATGCGGGAGTAGAAGCGGAGGGCGTGGTTGTTTTCGAGGCCTTCTTTCGTATCTTATTGACGTTTAATCAACTGGGAGTATGGAAAGTGGGAGGAGGAAGATGTTTACCCTGTTTGGACATGTGTAAATGTCCGGTTGACAGGAACAGCAGGTCGACCGCCTTCTCGTGGGTCTTGATCTCCGAGCACACTTCGTCGACGTTGCGTAGGAGAGACACGTCCGACTGGATGAAATGGAACGATCCCTCGGGGTTGGAGGCTTTGAGCTCGTCGATGATTCGCGATCCGATTGCCTCGTTGCGCCCGACAAGATAGATGGTGGGCTTCTTGACGACAGTCGCTAGCTCTCTTGTGGTCGCCTCGCCGATCCCGCTGGTCGCCCCGACGAAGACGGCCACGTAGTCGGGTCGGTAGGCATTGAGAGAGGCGTTCGATTGACGAGCTTGATCAAGTGTTGCCATTGTTGGACAGTTTGCGGGATAAGCTGATCACTCGGTCGTGGTGCTTATAAGGATTCCGGAGTGAGTCAAGGGATGCTATGCTGTTGGGTTTGTCATGTAGGATGATGTCATGGACAAGACTCATCACGGTGGGTCCACCACTGAGCTGGGGGAACTAAGTCTGACGCTCAGATCCCCAGGCTCATAACCCGGTTGTATGGCGCGCTCATACTTGATCCCATCGGGAGGACACCGTTTTTGTAGTAGTAAAAAAAGGCCAGTATGTTTTACCCGGTGTATGTCGATCTGCGCATCATTAGCTTGAGACTTGACTACAATATCCTATGTACTCACCACCTAGAAAAGAGTCCTTGTTGCTAGTTCGCACAGCTGTGCCATATGGGGCTTTCATAATTAGCAAACGCGCGATTATTATGATTCAGAACATACCGATTAATGGAATGTTGACTCCAATCTGACCCACGTTGACCTTTCGTTGGAATGTACTTGCATGCTTTCCACTGCTCGTGAAGATGGAACATCCGTTGCCGTATTTATTCTGGTTTATCAGTGCAATCGCCTCATCCAGTGTATCAACCTGCATGCAGATGAGCACCGGTCCAAAGATCTCATTCTGGTAGCATTCCATGTACGTCTCCACGCCAATCAAAATGCTCGGGCCTAGAAAATTGCCGTCAGGATAGTCTGGCACCTGCACGTCGCGCCCGTCCAAGAGAACCATGGCCCCTTCTTCCACTGCCCGGTCGATCATCTCAGTGACTTTGGTCTTTGCTGCTCGGTCGATCAGGGGTCCGATCTTAGACTGTTTATCATTTCCACTACCCACGACCATCGACTGCGCCAGATCCACCAGTTTCGGGATCCACTCTCTGGTATTTCCGACAAAGATTGCCACACTGAGTGCCATACACCGCTGACCGGCAGCTCCAAAGGCACCTCCTGCAATTGCGAACAAGGTTGACATCATGTTAGCGTCCTCCAAAACGACTCCGTGGTTTTTACCCCCGCACTCTGCCTGGATCCGCTTTCCGGCGGTACGTGCCAGGTCGTGAACAGCCTGGGCAGCGGGTTCAGAGCCTACGAAGCTGATGGCCTGCACCAGGGGCTGCGTTACAAGATTTTGCACCGTTGATGGCCCTCCGTGAAGAATGTTGTACACTCCTGGTGGAAAGTTGGCTTGGATCATCGCTTCCGCCAGGATGCCCGATACCGATGGAGCCCTCTCGGAGGGTTTCAAGACCACGGTATTCCCCGTGATGAGTGCATACGGTGTGGACCACAGGGGAATCATGAACGGAAAGCTAAACGGGGTGACAGACACACACACGCCCTGCCATATCAGTCAACCCATATTCTGGGGAGAACGAATTGGGAGGAACACTCACTACCGGCTCGTAAAATGTCTGTAACAACGTAGGATCCGACCCAAGATACATCCCCGCCATCTCAGGGCCAATCGAACAAGCGGCGTGGATGGAGTCCAGACCCCGAAACACCTCTGCTTCCGCGTCGGAAATTGTCTTTCCTACTTCGCGGCAGAGACAGCTCACCTGCCGGCTGTCAGCTTTCATTCCGCTAAGATTTCCGGTCGCTGCCTCACAATCATCGGAGACATATCCCGCAACACGTCGATGAGTTTGAGGAGATATTCCCTGCGAGTCTGAAACCCCATTGCGGCCCAGTCCGGCTGAGCAGCATCGGCGGCGTCGACGGCGCTCTGAATCTCTTGGTATGTGCTGCTGGGTACACGCGAGAGAAGGCGCTGCGTTGTCTATCCTCGCGTCAGTAGGCTCATCTACCAAGACAGACTACTCAGTGCCTACAGGATCCAAGGCGCTGGTCCAGTTCTTGGATTTGGACATCACGTGCCGATTGTTGATAAACAGCTGGGTGACCGACGGCCTGGTGGGGGCACCGCCATCTGGTGTGGCTATACTGCTTGGGGTATTGAAAAGAGCTTTCGATCCATTCTGATCTTTCTAGATATCGATCGCCTTAGTCTCATAGACACGCAGAATATGGAGAATCTTATCGCTCTTGTCGGATATCAACGCACCTCCAGATCTCGCACACTCAACGATAAGACCGTATCATCGCTAGGGCTAGACGATCCCCTGGAAAAAGGATTGAAGCGCACACGCCGTGGAGATTCCACAATCTTAGGCATTTTCTATATCAACGCCGGAATAGGATACATCAAGAAGAGAAATCATCATCTTGAACGACACTGTGTCCGCGGGCGTTCTTATCAATCGGGGATGGTTTCCGATAGCGATAAGGCGAGAGTGCCATTACATAAAGCCTCATGATAAGGCGAGGGAAGTGGACTCGCCTGAGCCTATCACCGTCGATCAAGCATTGCAGGATCCACCTTCATCTTCTTATAGTCCCAACAGATCTTGGCAGGATTCGGCTTTTAACTTTAGAGTTGAGCCTGGATTAGGTGAATATTCTCCGGGGCAGGAAATCCAATGGTCTCGCTAATTCGGCCTTACACTAAAAGAAAAGTAGGAACCGGTGGCTGTGCAATATCGACTCTCTCCGCCTCTCGATCGTCTCATACTCCGGAGTACTCACGCAGAACCCTTTATACGCCCGAGCAGTGGGTCAATGTTCGGGTCGAGACGAGAGCATGGACCAGTGACAAGCTCTGCTACAACCAGCAAGTTGAAAAGTTGTCACCAAAGATAGAAATAAGGGACTAGACGTCGAAGGAAATGGTATCCTACGCTCAAGGTAGGGCTCTGAGACGTAGATAACTTTCAATGTATGAGGTCGCGTTCGCGCCAACACGTAATTACTTCTTTGGTGAGATTGAACAGTATATAAAGCATCATTCTTTGCGGTTCGCTTCTCCCGTCTATTAGCCCTCCATGTGTTCAACAATAATGGATTTCTGAGGCTGAGTTGCTCCCAATATCAACGCGAGAGAAATGTTTGGCCATGCTTGATATTGAGCATACTCGGTTGGTTAGAGCTTTGACCAAGTAATTACAATTCTGTAGAGGCTCTATACTGAAAGAATAAGCTTTCTCAAGATTGCACAATCCAACCTCCAGACCAGTCTCGCACAAGCCGGGATGAAAATTTTCATCAGAAATTACACTGGCATCAACACGCAGCGGGGTCGGCCGTGGTGGGGCCTTGCCCTTACCGGTCAACCAAGCACCGCGTTTCGGTAATACAGCAGGTCAAGGATTGAAACGGAACGGATTGCAACAAGAATCAGCTGGTCGTTTTGCCCTCTTTTATACGAGTGTAATCAAAGTAAGAGAGTCGGCGGTCGCCGGGAATCAAACGTGATCTATAGTATCTACTGGCAGAGAAAGTCTCGAACTCAGCCAAGAAATTTTATCTTATCAAGCTCAATCGGTGGCAAGTCCGATAAAGACTCTTATCGCTATCTAATCTCCCCACCAATTTTCTGAAACACACAAAAAATAACCCTGACCCTGTCAAGAATTCTTCCGGGATCATCCTGTCCGCTGCTCTATACTAATACGGCATTCCTGCAGCGTCATACTTCCATAGATGGTCACTTTTAAATTTCATGCTCAATTCCATTCTACCGTTCATTCGCCGTCGTCTTCCTACCTACTTGCATTTCTCAACCACAACCATGGCAGCCACCAATGGGGTTCACTCTCTTCCAAAGTCCCTCGACCGCATCACAGTCCTCGAGCAGGATCGCCAACTACTCAGTTTGATGACCATCATCCGTGATGTCAACACCGATAATCGCGATTTCTGCTCAGCCGTGGAGAGAGTGGCCCCCAAATTGATCGGACTCGGTAAGAATCGCCCTGCCGAAATTTTTTTCCAAGTCCGATTCTTACACTAGCCCCGTTTTTAAGCCATCAACCACGTTCCCATGGAAGCATATCCCATTCAGACCCCTATCAACAGTACATATGAAGGCCTCCGGTTTACGAAGGGCGTGTGCGGCGTCAGCATCCTCCGCGCCGGGGCAAGCATGGAGCAGGCTCTGCGACAGACATGGATGTTAGTACTTTCTCCGATGCTACCTGTTGGAGAGGTCAAACCGGAAACGCATACTAACTAGATCCAGGGGCCCATTGAGCTTTGGTAAGCTCTTAATCCAGCGCGACGAGGAGACCAGCCAGGCGCACATCTTCTACTCCAAGCTGCCGCCGACTATTGCCAACGACAGTACGTCGCAGTTCATTCCCCACCTGCCATTCGCTCCGCCCGCTAATGAAACCAGTTGTCTTTGTCCTTGAGCCCATGCTGGCCACCGGAGGCTCCGTGATCAAAGCGCTCGAGACTCTCATCGAGTCCGGCGTGTCCGAGGACGCGATCGTCCTCGTTAATATCATTGCGTCGAAGAAGGGTCTGGCTGTTATCTCTGGGAGATTCCCGACTCTTCGCATCGTCACCGCTGTGGTCGATAATGACTTGACTTCGAAGAAGTAAGCTCGCCTCATTCTTTTATATACCGCTTCATCACTAACCTTCTTCTCAGCTATATCGACCCCGGACTTGGCGATTTCGGCGATCGGTTTTACGGTACCTAAAATGGAAAAAATTTTGGAGGGGCGCATATAGATGGTCATAAAGGCTAGGAGTTCGGATTTAGAATTGGATTTGTCAGTTAGAAACATCAAGTGGTGGATTTCTGGCATGGATTGGACTGGACTGGTCACTATAACCTTGCGTTTTTTTTACCGATGCGATTACCCTGGTATACTTATGGTACAGAGCATTTGTTCCGCATTTGTTATCGTCATGTTTGTTATGTCTTCTCTTGACTATATTTTCACTTGACTATGTTTATAGATAGATATGGGCAACGCAGGCTCTCAAGTAGAGTCCATTGACATGCGCTGATCATTAGAACGCGTCTCATTCCCGATATCCCCGTTCGAGACTGGATGTATCCTGTCATCTGCCACCGCATCCACAACCGCATCCACAACGTCAAACGACCACAAACTGCAGCACCCAATCATTAATCCACCCGTGTTCGCTAGTTCTTCAGAAGTGCGTCGTCTTGAGAAAAAGTAACCCCGCCATCCAACCACCCCGCCCTGTCCACGCGGATAAGAGCGAACAAGTCTACGGTATCAGTTGGAACATAATGCAATATACCAATTTACACCATGCCAACCCTACCCTGTGCAATCAGGCAATTCAAGACACCCGCCTCATTGATATGTGCTGCTTTGTGGGGAGCTAAACATCACTTTACGGACTGCTGAGTCGCTTCATCTTGGAAGGATCCTTTGCGGTGTTATGAGGCGTCGAATACTCTCCACGGAGCCATTGGGCATTTTCAGGTCCAGGACAGGATACAGTTTTGGCTTATGTTTCGGTCCTAGCTATATTACGATCGGGCTCTTGTTGGGGAGTATGATGGGTCTTGGCTAAGAAGCTAAGCAAACTTCGTGGAGCTATAGAGTGGTTACGCAGTTGTCCAACGTTGGGGTGAAGGTTTAAATTCTGAGTGCCTAGATATAAATGGGAGCATGGTTTCAGAATGTCCTTCTATTTATACAACACAATTGCGAAGATTACCTGATTCTTTTCACAGTGGTGATGCTCACGCGAGCATTATATCTCGGAGATAGCCGCGAAACTTCTATCTTATCAGACTATCTTATCCGCCCCGATAAGATAACAAGCTTATCTCTCCGATAAGCCCCGCTTTGCCAGGTGTAGATAAACAGATAATCAGCAAGCATGGCCATCTTTTGTTGACACTCTTTCATCTACAGCACTTTCTATCCATACGCATCATCGAGTCCCTTCATCGCCAACATGACTTTAGATCCCAAAATTGAGTACCTTCTCAGCCTGAAAGCCGTGCGCGAGAAAGCGCACATCGTCTTCAAGCTCGCGGAACAGGGCAAGCTGCACCACTTTGACTACCATGCGGACCGCCTAGACGAAGCTGCCAAATATGTCATGGACATCATCGAGGTGAGCACGAGATTACTTCATTTGAAGCATATGAGAACCGTACAAATAAGACTGATACTGACTGCACAGCGCGATTTTGGCCCCGACCGGTATAACCTCATCCCGCCGCATGGTCGGTGGCAGCATTTCAACGTAGGCGGGTTAGACCGCATCAGCAAGCTGCTCGAGCAGTGGGATCAGCAAGGCTACGACAACCAGGAGAAGGTCCGCAGTCTGGTAGACCTCTTTTTTGTGTCGGTGTTGCTAGACGCGGGGGCGGGGGATACTTGGCGGTATGAGGAGCCGCAAAGCGGGGCTGTCTATACCCGCAGTGAGGGGATTGCCGTCGCCTCCTTGCATATGTTTCTTGATGGGGCATTTGCGAATGCGGGTTCGAAGAGGAAAGATGTCGTTCACGGTAAGGGTTTCGATATCCTTATGGCCAGTTTGTGCTATTGTGTTGAATAAGCACTGACGACTTTGAAGGCGAGGCACTGGGGAATATCACGGTGGATGCCATTCGACGTGGCTTCCAGGTGAATGATACGACGAACCCTCTGGTTGGAGCGACAGCCCGGACAGAAATCCTCCAGAGATTGGGTGCCTCGTTTCTGAAGCTCCAAGATGTGTTTGGACCGTCTGGACGTCCCGGGAATCTGGTCGGTATGTTACTACCAATACTGGCTCACGCCCTGATAACTCTTATCTAAATCTATCACAGACTATCTCCTAAAGCAGGGCACCGGAGCAACCATCGACTACAGCGACTTGTGGGGCGCCCTGCAAAGAACCCTCATCCCCGTCTGGCCTAGCGACCGCACCCGCGTCCACGGGCAACCCATCGGAGACGCATGGCCGCTCAAGGTCCTAGCAGAAGCACTAGAGTCCGACCCCGACGCCGAAACAGCGTCCATTCAGCCCTTCCACAAGCTTACCCAGTGGCTCGCATACTCGCTCATGGTACCATTCCAACGGCTCCTGTCCGCGACATGGAAAAACGCAGACCTCGGCACCGGGCTGCCGGAGTATCGCAACGGAGGACTATTCGTCGACATGGGCGTTCTCACGCTAAAAGAGGAGGCAAAAACCAGGGGCCTGGCGGCCTCAGGGAGTAGTGGTGGCCTGCCGTGTTTCAGTGCCGGGGGCGATGAGATTGTTGAGTGGCGAGCAATGACGGTTGCCTTGCTGGATGTGCTGCACCAGCGGATTTTGAATAGTGGCCGGTTTGGTAGTGTCAAGTTGAGTCTGCCGCAGATGCTGGAGGCTGGTTCTTGGAAGGCTGGTCGTGAGCTTGCCGCTGCTAAGCGACCTGATACTAAATCTAGCCCTATACTTAATTCCGGGGACGGGACTCTGTTTTGAAGAGTTACGCTCTAGGTCTACTCCCACTTTCAATATATGACTGAGTAGGTTATGACCAATACTCGGAGATAGTATATCTAATTGAACAAAAAGCTCATGTGCAAAAATCAGAACAAGCAATTTGAATTGGCGTTCTATTAGCAAATCAGTAATTAGGAAACTTAACGTGTCAGTTGTGACTTATCCTATCCAGTGCGATATTGTGATACCCCGTAAGTATGTATTGAAGCCCAAATCGTCAAGTCCGGGCATGCTTGGTCGATTCTTTCACAGCCAGTTGGGTAGCCAGGCAGCTGGCTGGTCAATTAGACTTATGCATGGACGCCGCCATACATATTTTCCCATCGGATATTTATTAGATATAAGGTCACATAGTGATTCTTCGTGCCCATTGATTTTCCATACGTAATCTTTGAGCATCGGGGTCTTAGCGAATTGCCACCCGGATTCGTGCCCTTGCAAAGCAAGAAGGATTCCCCACTAGCTACAAAAGCCTTGTAAGTAACTAATCTACCACCCCTGGCCTTGTCCATGGAATGCCAACGCTTCGTGTGCAGCAGTGGAGAACGGAATGCAACCAACCATCATTTCTCCGATATCATTGGCAGCCAACCCGCCTCAGGCCCTTATAGATCGCAATACACGTGATCCATGTGCCGAAGACCCGGCCTGGATGCCTGGGACCCCCGTCGCATTCCATCATTATTCGTTCAGCCTTCGACCTTGTTCATACTTGGTGATGATTCCAGGCATGGCGGGCCTAGCCGCCGCGGAGGATTTTTTTTCAATCCGGTTATGTGGAGGTTCATTGCTCGACCCAGAAAAATTCCACGTCAAGCTTTCTATGCCTAGCCAATGATGGGGTCTACGATCTCCACAGTCGTTGGTCCTGGTCGGGGTTAATGGTTGTTTTATCACCGACGGGCAATCTTTTCTCTAGGGTATAAACATATGCCGTTCCCATGTTTGATAGACCATTTACCCTCATTCGGCTCTAATACTATTCTGGTTTTCACGATTGTTGACGTACGAGTGACTAAATACAGGCTATGTCCAAAGAGATCGATCATGGCAAATCGGAGTCCCTTCGCTCTCCCTCCCCATCTCACTCACACACCGAGTCGGATCTCTCGCGGACAGACACTCAATCATCGCATCCTGGTCTAGCTCAGTCGATCAAGTCGAGGCTGCGATCCCGTTCCAACGCCAGTGCCTCTCGTATAGACAGGGTGTATTCTGCTGGATACTTAGATGACCAATCTGTCTATCACAGCCATGAATCAACCGACGAGGATGGCAGAGAACCGGTCCTGGAAGCTCGAGACGGTATCATCAACGAGCGTGACGTCGACCTGGAACAAGGAGCTGCTGCGCATCAAGAGCTCGAGAAGTCCAAGACGGCACGGTCAGATCGATCACAGCGCGATCCGTACCTGGTAAGAAACCATTGCCTACCAACGATTCTGCGATACATGGCTAACGCTCAGTAGGTGACGTGGAACGGATCCGACGACCCTGATAACCCGAAAAATTGGACCAACAAGAAAAAATGGGCGGCGACCATCACTGTCTCTATGTTTACCTTCATTTCGCCCGTTGCGTCCTCCATGGTTGCCCCGGCCCTGCAGTCTGTCGCGGCGGATTTGAAGATCCATGACGAGGTCGTCATCCAAATGGCTCTATCTATCTTCGTGCTGGCCTACGCTGTTGGTCCGCTGTTTTTGGGTCCGTTGTCGGAGATATATGGGCGAGTCATCGTCCTTCAGCTCGCTAATCTGGTCTATCTTGTCTTCAACATTGGCTGTGCCGTCTCGCAGACCACCACGCAGCTGATTGTCTGCCGATTCTTCTCGGGATTGGGTGGTAGTGCCCCGCTCGCTGTGAGTGCCACACCCACACCTACATGGCTATTGATAAACTGACTAGTGACAGGTCGGTGGTGGTCTCCTATCGGACTGCTTTCGCCCGGAAGAACGAGGCAAAAGCATTGCCATTTACAGTCTCGCCCCCCTTCTAGGCCCGGCTGTCGGACCCATCGCAGGCGGTTTCATCGCCGAAAACACCACTTGGCGCTGGGTATTCTACTCGACGTCCATCGCTGATGTCTTCATCCAATTCGCCGGGCTTTTCTTTCTACGTGAGACGTACGGCCCAAGGATCCTGCGTGATCGCGCCAAAAAGCTCCGCAAGGACACCGGCGACGAATCCTACCAAACCGAAGACGAACGACAAAACAAGACCCTCCTGCAAGTCCTCCGCACATCGCTCGTCCGCCCTTTCCGCCTCCTCCTCACCCAGCCCATCGTCCAGGTCATCGCCGTCTACATGGCCTACATCTACGGCATCATGTACCTCGTCCTCTCGACCTTCCCCACCCTCTGGACCAGCCCAGGTTACTACAACGAGTCCACCGGCATCGGCGGCCTCAACTACATCTCCCTCGGCCTAGGCTTCTGGCTTGGCTCGCAGCTCTGCGCCCCGCTCAACGACCGCACCTACCGCCGCCTCAAAGCCCGAAACAACAACATCGGGCGCCCAGAGTTCCGCACCCCCCTCCTCTACATCGCAGCCGTCATCCTCCCCGCCGGCCTCTTCATCTACGGCTGGACGGCCCAAAACCACGTCCACTGGATCGCACCCAACATCGGCGCGCTCCTCTTCGGAATGGGCAACATCATCACTTTCCAGTGTATTCAGACATACACGGTCGACGCATACACGCGCTTTGCGGCCAGCGCGCTGGCGGCCAGTTCCTTTTTGCGCTCGCTGGCGGGGTTCGGATTTCCGCTGTTTGCGCCTTACATGTACAAGACGCTGCAGTATGGGTGGGGGAATAGTCTGTTGGCGTTTATTGCGTTGGGATTGGGGATTCCGGCGCCGATTTTCCTGTGGAGGTATGGGGAGAAATTGCGGAAGATGAGCCCTTATGCGGCGGGATAGTTCCTGGCTTCTGCCGGGGGGGGGGGGGGGGGGGGGTGGGGGGGGGGGGGGGGGGGGGGGGGGGGGGGGGGGGGGGGGGGGGGGGGGGGGGGGGGGGGGGGGGGGGGGGGGGGGGGGGGGGGGCATTTAGAGGGAATGACTTATGATAAAAGTGCTTTATGATGCGATATTATGGATAATGTTTGTTATGCAGATAATGGGGGAATAATGACTAGCTACCTAGATCCTTCTCAGATCAAATCAATTCTACGTCTAATGACCATCTTTGAACCTCGACGCGTATCATCGGCATTATTCCACGCGTCTTGTTTCTCGCTTCATCCTGTCTTTTTGGTGGTGGGCGGGGGGGGCTTGCCTTTGAATGGCTGACTATATCAACCAGAGAACCGTTCATCCTAAATTCGCTAGCATACTTGTAAATTAGGACTTTATCGCAAAGTCGACTATGCAGTATTAACACAAGCTTTATAGACCCTCTCCCTCATGTATACAACGCTTTCCCCAAATAGGGACGCCATGGAAGATGGATACGCACTTACGCAGTAATAAACAGGCATTTATGATATCAGACCATGCAGATCATTGCAGGCAGACGAACAGTATAAATACCAGACCAAGTCAGGCCAAGTCAATAGGGTAACACCACTACTGCCTTGAACAAACAACATCTTTTGCCAGTGTTGCTGCGCAGAGATATCCAGATTTGCCGCAGTTTAACCTATGAATAGAACACTATAGACACGGGGTGGTGTTTGATCGAATGATTCATTCCTCGGTGAGATTATGAGGCTACCAACGAACAAGCACAGCCACGATCTGCAACCCCTGGGTTGAAAGATATCCAACACTGAAACCTCAGCAAATATAGAAAGGTCTGATCCAGCTTGGATTGATCAATACCCCATATCCTGTTTCTTACATCCGACCAGCAGTATTTTCCATACTGTATGTACTTGGAGTACTCGAGTGGATAGGTATGCGGGACCGAACCGTAATGGGGGAGTTCATACGCGGTACGCCGTATCCCGTATTGCCACGTATTTGTATGGGATTTCTCTTCCTGTTCTTCGTGGTAAAGGGGGAGATTTGGTAGGATACAGATGTATTACAGGTTGAGATGATCTGATATGATGTTGATATTGTTAATATTGAACAGTGCAGGAATAAAGAAAGACCAGACGGCGTTGGGGCTGAAGCCGCGTGACGAAATTAGACTTTCTGTGTTGTCTTGTTGTCTGGTTCTGTACGCGTCTGGCGATTGATACTGTATGTTACAGAGATGAATCTTCAACTCTCGATACAATCAATATAGAACTAATGACATATTCTATTTTCTCTATTTTTACTTGATTATACAGACAAGATAAGTAAGAAAATTCAATGATATTCAACTGGTTAATATGCACTAGATAAGAACAGAATGAATAAATGATAGGGGCACGGTAAGTTATGTAAGTCCCGTTTTGTCTTGTCCTGTCTTGGTCTCGTCTCGTCTTGTCTTGTTCTTCCCCCGTCAAAACTCTTTCATTTCAACTTTTCTTCCCTTTTCACCCTCTCCCCTCGAGTCTCCCCCCAAATCCCATCTCTTCAGCCCCCATCAGATCCCATCAGATCCTCTCCAATTTCATCTCTTTCTTAATCTCTAGATCTGTTAATTCGTTCCATCCACCCACCATCGATCTATTCAATCCCTTCGTCGTGAACATGGGTCGTACCGTCGACCAGGAAGTTCACGCGGCGTTCGTCGAGTTCCGCGCCAAGGAAGACGATAAGGTGCGTGACTGACTACCGTATTTCTCGTAATATTTCATCCCGCGGTTCAACCCCCAGCGTCTCTAACACCTCGCTTTCCTCTTCGCTCTTGCAGTGTCTCTCCGTTCAGTGCATCTACTGCCAGCAGGTTCGTGCGAAGAACACTTCCCGCCAGAAGCAGCATCTCCTCGAGTGTCCCGGTCTGCGCGGCCACGCCAATCCCCAGGCCCAGTCCCAATCCACGCCCAACGGCATCACCGCGACCAACGGATACCCTCCTACCCCCAATGGCGCCGCGGCCACCGCGCCAGGTGCTGGCCCGGGCCCTGGTGCCCTGCCCACGCCGAATGGGCCTATGATGTCCAACGGCGTCAATCCCCATGCCACCCCGATGCAGACTCCGATGCAGAACATGCAAGGCCGTGCCTCGCTGCCCACCACCGCTCCCACCGGCGCGCCCTCCGCCTCCTCCGCCTCCCAGCAGGCACAACGGACGACCCCCAAGTCGTCGTCCAAACCGAAGACCTCCTCGACCAGTCTCCCCGCTCCTCCTTTAGATGACGTACATGCGGCGTTTGTCGAGTTCCGCGCCAAGGAGGAAGACAAGGTAAGACGCGCGGCGGGATCAGAAAGGAATGTTGGAAGGCTGATGGGAGATACAGTGCCTCTCCGTACAATGCATCTATTGCCAGCAGGTTCGCGCCAAGAACACCAGCCGACAGCGCCAGCACCTTCTGGAGTGTCCCACCTACCTCAGCGTCATGAAGGACTCCATCCCCGCCAACAACCTGCTTCACACATTCCCCGAAGGCGACGTGGCGCGTTCGCTGCAGATCCCGGCGCCCTCACTGGAGCTGGACTTCCGGATGAGCATTAAGATGAACCCCAAGGTTGCCGTGGGACAGAGTATCTGGGGTCAGAGAGACTGGGTGACCTTTATTGGGGGCCAGTGGGCTGGCCGGTGGGGCAAGGGTATTGTTCTGGTGAGCGCGTCTTTCTTTTTTTACTATAAAGATCTGCAGAACTAACCATCCACAGCCCGGAGGACAGGATTCCCAGATCGTGACGCGAGAGTCGGCCACAAACCTGCAGGCGAACTACCTACTCCAGACCGCTGACGACCCGCCCGCATTCATTGTCGCAAAGACCCAAGGATGGCTGACGGGAGCCAAGGACGTGTTGGACAAGGTCAACGATCAGACTTCGGCCGACACGGTCAACCCCAACACATATAAGTACCGTGTCTGTATTTCGATGGAGACCGGAGATGAGCGCTACGCGTTCTTGAACACGCTCATGTGGATCGGCAGCGGGTGCCGCCGGGGCCAAGAAGGTTAGCATTATGTCTCCCGTACCACTGCATCGCCTTGCATAGCTAACCAAGGCAGTGATCTTCGACTCGTTCCGCGTCAACTGATGTGTTACGATTGCGCTTTTGTTTGTCCGTTTTTAAGCGAGTAATATGTGTTTGATGGGGGAAATTGATCTCGTCCAGGTTGCGCATTATTTCAGCTATGGCAAGGTTTTGTCCAGCGCTTCGTCTCCAGGCATGCACTGGACGAGGGCCCAAGTCCGATGGAGTGTCCGGGGTCGACGACCTTGACTACTTTTTTATTTCACTTCTTTACATGTGTAGGGTATTCGGATTCCGGTGCAGTTTTTGAGCTTCGTGTTTTTCTAGTTGGTCCTTTAGGCGGGATACCTGTATCTGTAACCAGAATGGAAATAAACACGTATTTGATAGTATGTAGAGTACTCCGTACACTGAGATAACAGGATAACGGGATAACATGATATACAGTCACCGCATACATAAACCACACAATACATCATCAAAGTAATACAACAAAACACCCTATAGATTGACAGATTTATACAACGGCCGAAAAAGAAATAAAAAAATAAACAAGCGTACCATAACCGCGTCCGTCCCGGTATAACCCAGTACGATCAACCCGTTACTTAACCCTATACCCAGTATCCAGGTTATAATACTCCGGCCTGAAGTAATGATACTGTCTTGATCTGATAATCCATCTGCTTCCTAACTAGTAACCAACTAACTACCTTGGATATAATGATAACAATCTGACAAGCGGGTCTATCTTGCGAACATGTACTCCACTTTTCGCGGCTGATCAGTGGCAGTCATCTACATACGAATACGAACACCTCTGCTCTACTAGTAGTAAGCATGACTTGCCCTTCTTTTTGTTCTATTCTTCGATTTCATTTCTTTTTCTTTTCTTTTTTTTCTTATTTCATTCCGTCCATATTTCAGCCAAAAGTATTATACCTCACGGAGTAAGTAATCCCCCAGGCTGGACCACCAACCCCCTACCACGCCACGAAGAATAGAATAGACCCAACTCAGACAGGCAAGTCATCACCTAATCCTATGTCTACCATCCGGACAGCCAGTGATAGAGGATAAAGAGGGACAGTATACGATATGCAAGTCCGGCGATACATCTATCTTTGGCGCGGCTGGGCGATGAAGTCCAGGAGTTTGCGGAGGGGGGTGGATGTACTTCCTTCAAATTGTGGAGTCGATTGCGAGGGTGGGGTTGAGGGGGTGGAGAGGGGGCCATCACTTGATGTGTATTCCTTTGTGGCATTATGTTGTGTCATTCATATTGTGTTATGAGGGCAGACTTGCTAAGTGATTTGATTTATGTAGCTAGTTCTTGTTTGACTGTAGATTGTAGACTGTAGACTGTAGATTATACTGGGGGGAGTGAGAGATTGGCTGGGTGGTTGTTTGCGCTACAATTGTATAATCTATTTCATTGAAGAAAATTACCTTATTCATAAGACAAGACAGGGTCTACTATAACAGACATCAAGAAAGAAGTGTCAAAGTTGAAGTAAAGCAGACTAAAAAAGTGACGCATAACAAGAGTAATATACACACTGATAGACGCTAAACCCAATCGATAAATATGTATTACTATTGTGTCTAGTAATTTACTAGCATTGATCTATACAGATACTAGCCATCCATTTACTTATTACTACTTTGTATATATACCTATACCTAGGAGGGAAAATAGGTTCATACTGCGTATGGAGTATAGTAACTATCAGTAACTGTTAGTTGGATCTAGTATGTCTCTAAATACTGTTAAACTAGGTACTAAATAATGTAACTATCATACTACTATCTACAAACACCTTGCAAGCCACTCAAAGCATAACTAACTATTCTATGAAATTGGAGATTTATTAAGCAACTGTCATGCATATGAATCCATGCATAGTGCCTGCATTATGTATCTATATCTTTGTATACCACTAGCTCGAAACCGACCTCACTCCAACACCCCATACACCTATCCTGTTACTATACAGACATACGTCTGGACTCTGTACGTGACGCCCATTTGACTATTTCAACCAGGATAAGTGTAATAAATTCTATCACTAGATACTATAGGTGCAGTTTCAACTAAGTCGATTGAGTTGAAACTCGTTAATTCTTACTGAATTGTCTTTCCAATTGATTTACACTTCGCTCATTTGATTTGTATTTATTTACACGCTAGAGTATGTCACGTTAATTTTGAAAACCTTTTCAGAAACAACCACGTCTACACCATTGATAGGGCTTTCCATCAGTTTAGAAACCTATATCCATGTTAGCTTATCTCTCTTTGTCAATATTGGAATCTGTAGACTCACCCTTCTCGGTATTCCCCTCACCCATGCTCTTACTGCTGCTGCTCCCGCTCTGGATAGCACCCATGATGCCGTCCATGTACGGCGCGCCGCTCCACTTCTGGTGTGTCAACACGTCGACGCCGAGCTCCTTCTCGCGCGACTGCACCAGTCGCACGTACGCCAGCATGCCTTCGTCCTTGAAGGCGCGGGACAGTTCCGTCGTGATGGTGGCGTTTGTGTGCAGACCCGCCAGGGAGATGAGTTGCAGGACGAATCTACATAGTATCAGCTGCTGTTCGACTTCAGGGGGGTCAATGGGGGAAATACCCATGCTGCGCAAGATCCCAGATGAACGACTTGAGAGTCTCCTCGGTGAAGCCCTGACCCATCCAGTTGAACGACGGGCTCAGGTTGTACACCAGCTTCTTGCCCGGGAAGGCACTGCGGACTTCGCCGGCCAGCTTGCCCGCCTTGGCGACGTCCGGATCGCCCGTCTCCACCCAGAGGAGGTCGGCGTAGGGGGCGAACTCGCGGGCGCGCTTGGTGGCGGCCGGGAAACCCGCCTTGTAGTGGTAGAAGCCTTCACGCGTGCGCGGGCTGTCGCAGGACCAGACGACGGGCGTCTTCGAGTAGTCGTTGGCGAGGACGCGGCGGCGCGAGATGGACAAATCGCGGTGCTCCTGGACATGTTTCTTGTAGGCGTCGCGGGCGGACTGGGGGGCGCCCTCTGCTTCGAGGTGGGCGTCGACGGCTGGAGGGAAGATTAGTATGGGCGAATTGACTGGATGTGGGGCTTACATACCTTCGTCAAACGTGACGAGCTTGTGCTTCTTGACCCAGTCGAGCTCAAAGGCGTCGATCTCCGAGGGGGCAGCGCCCTCCCGCTCCATGGCTTGCAGGGTCTCCGCGAGTGGCTCCACCTCCTCGGTGATACCGAGGATGAACTCGTGGTCGCGCGTGTCAATGGCGCTGCTAATCAGCTTTCCGCTTTCCGAGTCCGTACGAGCGATAACCAGGTTCTCGGCTCCCATCATGTCCCACTGGAAACGAGTGGCCACCAGGCGGTTGATGTGTTCGCTCATGGGGACAAGGACCTTGCCGGCCAAGTGACCGCACTTCTTGCCACCGTGAAGCTGGTCCTCGAAGTGGACGGCGGCGGCACCGTTCTCGGCGAAGAGCTTGGCCAGTTTCAAGACGGCGGAGAGTCCACCGTGTCTACCGATCCCCGTCAGCACTAGTCACTCATACTAGGTTCTGAAAACAAAAAACATACCCAGTGTCACCATCCGCAATGATCGGCCGCAGGTAGTCAACGTAGGGCGTGGACTTGCGCTGCTCCGGTGTGAGCTTCCGTCGGGCGTCCCACTGTTTCCGATCGTGCATCGACTGCGCCTTGAACAGTCGCTGGACCTGATTGGGAACGGTGTTGTAGGGGTAATCGCCGAAGTCGGGAGAAACCTCGTTGGTCGAAGTGAGCAATGAGGAGCACGCCCAGCCGGAGATGTACAGAACCTCCTGGTTCGGAGCCTGCTGGGTCATCTGCACGGGGTCAATGGCGCCCACTAGGGGATGTCAGCACTGTCCCGTCGCGGATCGATTTTCCCCCACTGTCTGGAAGTTCACATACTGGTATGCACCGGCTTTCCCTCCGCAGCCCGCTCATTGAGCAGATTGAACAGCTTCCGCGCCATCAACGAGCTGGGGTAGGTCTGCTGCAGGGAGCCGCGCTTGGAGACCACATCGGCGGCGGTGTACGGACGCTTGATGCCCTCGTACCGCGGGGAGCTCCACCAGGCCTCAACATCTTTAATCTGCTGGTCGTAGAGAGCATCCTCGGTGGCACCGGCCTTCTCAGCCAGGGGGAGAAGCTGGTAGGAATCGGAGGGCAGAACGGTCGACACGGGCGGCTGGACGGCCGGGAGCGGTGATGGCGACATCCGCGAATAACCGCTTGTGAAGGAGCGCAGGGCAGCACGAGCAACGGGAATGCGCCGTGGGAGTTGGCGGGGAATAGATCGCAACATTGCGAACGGAATTGAGATAGGAGATGAATACACCGGGGAGAAGAGGTGTGAGAGAAGGGAGAGTGGAGGAGAAAAGAAGAGGAGAGGGGTGTGACGATGGAGAGAATAACTAGCCCAGTTCAATTTCCCCAGTATTATTAAAGTAGGATGACGGCCGATCGCCGCCCCCAACCTCGGCCTGAGTGGCGCCGCTTCCCCACGTTCCGTTGGCCCTTGGGCCGATTATCGGATGTTCCTCATTTCTTTTGTTATTATTAGACAGGCCTACGTAGTATATTATATTTATTTATTTTTTTTTTGTTTGATTTTACAATTCAAGTTTCTTTTTTATTGGTGCACTGTAGGATCCCCGGCGCCCCCAGATTCATCGGAATGCCGAGCCCAGCCGCACTACATCATGGGGAGCCGTACATAACAAACCAGCATCGGCATGTATATGATCGATTTCCTACCCCAGGAATCAACCACAGAGACCGAGACCATGGTTTGTAGGGTGCAAATGAACAAAATATCAATGTCCACACAAGCCTAGAACCAACACCAACTAAAATACTGTCCATGCCAGACTGTTCCCAATGAACACAAAGTTAGGCCCCCGGAAATAGTGGCTCGCGCTTGGTAGGAAAGAAGTAATAATCTTCAAAAACCCGCCAGTTAGCTGTCATCATAAACCGAAAGTCCTCATCTGCAACAATCGGGCACTGCAGTCTGTGGTACGCAGTTGTCTGGCCTTGCTTCTGGCACTCCTACACGTACAGTCAGTCATCAGTCCAAGACACAAGGAGGGCAAAGAAGCCCTTTTCCCACTAACCTCACTGCAGTACACAACGATGCCACACTTGGAACATCGCCGCGACGGATCCCCCGTCTTCTCACATACATAGCACATGGTGTGGGTCGCGAACTTCGCTGGCCAGGATTGGATGTTGTCGCTCACCCTCAGAAGCTCACTCAGTGAGACAGGGAAAATCTGACAACCACCCTTTCTTTTAGTCACGCCGTGTCTCAGAGCAGACAAGCATAGTATCTAGATAGGACCACCCACCTTAACCCACTCAGTGTCATCAACCGGAACCACAAGGGTCGACCGGTACGTCTCGCGCACCGAGTACAGCAGCGCAATGGTATGCCCCGGCACGACCTGCTCAACAGGGAAGGTCTGTTCCCACTCCTCGGTTTCGACCTTGATGGGCACAATACGATTGATCATGTCGCGCACCAAAATGGTCGTTATCTCGGCGGAGCGCATAAACACTAGGATCTCAGCCAGCAGACACCAGTGGCGGGTGGGTTCAGCGTCGGGGTCCTCTGCCACTTCGTGGAGGTCGTAGTAGGTGATGTCGCACTCATCTTTGTCGTAACCCGGGACTGGATCACCCGGGAGGGTGGAGAACCTGGGGAAGGTTTTGGGATCACGGAGGTTGACGTAGTTGGTGCTTGGCGCGTAGAAGGGGACCGTGATGTCCATTGTGATGGGATTGTTGGGTTTGAGGATCTGTGTTGTGGGATCTGAAGTCTGAGCGCTGGTGGATGTGGGTGATGCATGTTTGGTTTTGGGAGGAGGGATTGCATTTATAGGAAGAAGAGAACCACATGGTGATGAAGTGAATGCGATGGATGGGAAGCGACTCAGTCACTGGGGGCAATTCATTCATATATAATGGCATGATTCCTTGACTGAACCTGATGATTAGAGTCGACAGTGACTCTATAGAAGCTAAAGCTGAGTACTCTCTATAAAGATACATTATGCTTGGTTTAACCTCCATGAGTAATGCTCATCCAATCTCACATAATAGTGCAAATCAACCAATGTCATCCATAGTACTTTCATATACATCTGCCAGATTACTATATACACGAAGAGCTACACTAGCCTTGCGTAAGCACAACCCCGCCCATAATCAACCTCAACCCATGAAGAGAAATGATTATCATGGCTACCCCACTGTGCAGAGCATGGGTGCGAATGGGTATTGTCCACTGGTGCCAGCATGTGTGATACATCATGTAGAGTTCAAGGACCCAGATTATTTCGACTGTATTGGCGGAAGTCTAACTGAAAAAACCCACCTAGACAGCCAGTGTGCTAGTTTAGCCCAAGTCATCTTCGATTCGGTCTTTGTCAGATCGATTTGGCTAAAATGTAATAAACACGTGGTGTCTGGAGCAAGGTATTTCAGGGTCCTTCAGAGTTGGTCGTCATCCCTGGTCTGAGCGAGAGTTCTGTGATACTTTTACGCCTGACTCGGGTTATTGCTCACTTAGATAATTCATCACTCAAAGATTGTTCACATCGGTTGACCGTCTACTATCCAGCCAAGGAACCTTTTGAAATGTGTGGATTGACGGCGTTTCTCCGACTTGGTGGGGATCATATCCCACGGAACAGCGAAGACAGCCCCCAAGCTTTGAGCAAACAAATCGACGATAGTCTAGAGCTAGTGAAGCATCGCGGTCCCGATGCACGCGGCCAGTGGCTCAGTGAAGACTTACGAGTAGGTATGCTAAGCCCTGGCCTTCGTGTGCCTCATCTTTCACCCAACCAAAACGCATGCTGAACCGCACATTCCAAGGCCTCGGTCACGTCCGCCTCTCCATCATTGATCTTAGCGCCGCGGGAAACCAGCCGTTCCACGACTCGGAGAATTCAATCCACGCCATCGTCAATGGAGAGCTCTATGACCACGAGAAGTACCGGGAAGAACTCAGCAAGGAATACGAATTCAAAAGCCACAGTGACTGCGAAATCGTCATCGCCTTGTACAAGCATTACGGGATATCATTTGTCTCGAAACTGCGGGGAGAATTCGCCCTCGTTCTTTGGGACGCCGAGCGCCAGTTGCTCTTCTCGGCGCGTGATCGCTACGGGGTCAAGTCGTTGTACTACACCATTGTCGATAATCGGTTGCTAGTGGCGACAGAGATGAAGTCGTTCTTGCCGTACGGGTGGAAACCTGAGTGGGATGTCAAGTCCATTGCTGAGCTGGCTTGGGTTTATGGAGATCGGACGTTCCTCAAGGATGTACATAAGGTAAGGTGGATGTTGTAGTCTTTTGATTTGTCTTGTTAACTGCCAATTGCCTTTAGGTCGAACCAGGGCAGTATCTGATCAGTAAAGAGTTCGGACCGCCTGAAGTCAAGAGGTACTGGGATCTGGATTATCCTGACAAGGTAGGAGATTTTACCCGGACTTCCCGTGATATCAGGCTTATGGTCCCGACAGAACGTTGTCTACCCGGGGACTGAAGAGGAGGTCATTGAGAAAGTGAGAGAGCTTCTGATGGAATCAGTGCAAATGCGACTTCGTGCAGATGTGGGCGTCGGAATTTACCTGAGTGGTGGTTTAGATTCTTCCGCTATTGCCGGCATGGTTGCCAGTCTTATAGAAAAAGGGGAGAATCTAGGCAACGATTCCAGCAGGCGTGTTTCAGAAATGAGTTGCTTTACTGTCCAGTTCGACAAAGATAGTGGATTTGATGAGTCGGGTGAGTGAGCCTTTTTTTCTTCTGCAGTCAAGTTTAACGAGGTCTCCCAGATATTGCAAGAAGGACTGCCGAGTGGCTGGGCGTAGACTTCCATCCTGTACAGATGGACGAAGAGGCCATTGCTTCCAGGCTCGAGGAGGTCGTTTGGCACAGCGAATCCCCCATTCCGAACGTGAACGCTGCAGGACGAATGGCAGTAGCAGAAGCTGCCCATGCCAAGGGCCTCAAAGTTATCCTTACCGGTAAGCTAATTTCCTCCAGACGCCCACCGCTACAAGGCAAAGCTCACACCAACGTCAACAGGGGAAGGGTCAGACGAGCATTTTTCGGGATATTCAGACTTCATGCTGAACTTTCTCCTTGAGACGGACCCATCATGGCCGTCCGCTGTTTTCCCCGAGAGTGATGTGATTCACTCGATGAAGAATCTGACAGTACAGAGAATGGCCGCCGTCTCACAAAAGTACGACCCTAGCTTCGCGATCAAAACCCCGGACTCCACTGCGCGCATGCTTAACCACACAACAATAGCGAGCCGCATGTTGCATGCCATGGGTTTTCCCTTGGCAACATGGGCCCGTAATCTCACGCACACCTCGCTGGAAACCTCTTTCGCAGAGAGTCTAGGCGGACAAACACTGGATAAGATCATGAACAAGTGGCATCCGCTAAATACTGCATCCTACATTTGGACCAAGATCATCCTGGCAAACTACATCCTCCGCTACATTGGCGACAACATCGACATGATCCACCAGATTGAGACGCGGCCTCCCTTCCTTGACCACCTCGTGACGGAGTACGCAAATAACATCCCTCCCAGTCTGAAGATGAAGTATGACCCGGTCCACAAGACCATCCGGGAGAAAGAAATTCTGCGCAAGGCGATGAAGCCTTTCGTTACAGAGGAGATATACAACCGCACCAAGCATCCGTTTCTGGGACCGTCCAAGTTCGGAGAGGGAGGTCCGATACACAAGGTGTTGCAGCGTCTCTTGACGGAGGAACATGTTAAACAGCTTGGCTTTATGGACTGGGAGGAAACGCAGGATAGTTTCGTCCGCGCATTCCGTGATAGGGACCCAGTGGCGTTTCAGCAAGCACTCGAGACCGCACAATATGTAGTTCTAGGACAGCGATTTGGGGTTGCGAGAGCTCAGCCACCACATGTCACTGGGGGTCTCTAGGTTAGATAATCGCCTGAGGGATGATTGTATACATGGAAACATGAGTCTGACACAGACATTATACTATAACCTAAAAACGAACACGAGAGCGGAGCAGCAGAAGCTTGACATTCTGATAGGCAGAACATGTATTTCAATCTCAGCCGTCAGATCAGGTAGACCCACGTGTTGACCAGCAAATCTACATTTTCTAGTCAGATATATGATCAATGATACAACAAGAAGGGTGAAAAGCACAAATCAAGTAAGACGAAACAAAGCAAGTAAAAAAGCAAAAAAAGAGTAGAAGGGATGATAAGAAGTAAAAGCCATACATCCACTGATCCTAACCTGTGTCTGCCCATGAGATGAACACCCATACCAATTCCAGGTAGATGTCGTGTCATTCAGTCCGATTCCCAATCCCCCTTTCCAACCAGGCGAAAAAAGGTGAGTAGCCGCCGCTGACGACCTAGGCCTTAGGTTGCAGCATCACTATGCCCAAGTCATACGGGGCTGATGGCTGATGAAGCTTGGCCGGTGTCAGAACTCCATCCAGCCTCGTATTATGCAGCAGCTTCAGACCAATGGGGTTATCTATCGGGCAATCAGATTCGGTCAGTTCGTCCATCTCACAACGTGTTTCACATACTGTGGATGGCAGGATTACAATCGGCGGGGTTCCTCCTGCAAGGGTTGATTGATTGATTGACTAGACGTCAAACGTGATAATGACCCATCTGGACTGGAGATTAAAACCAAGACCCGCCCTGCTGGTACGTGAGATCAAACCAGCCCCAAATCAAAGGCATGGCAAGAAAGGATAAGACAGGATTGGTAGATTGAAGAAGAGTCGACATACAGACTCTCAAAATCAACCTGCAGAAGCTACCGTCACGTGGGAGATGCACGAGTCGGACTTCTTCCCGTGGATGAAACTTTCCCAAGAATAGAACATCCTCCACTTCTTTATACTTCATTCGATATATGGCTCTGTCCCACTTTGCCCTGGCTTGCTAATTGGCGCGTGTTTATGAATTCTTCGGAGGGTTTCTACCAAGATAGAGATGCAACATGATTCGCGTCGGAGTACTCCGTGGTCAACTGTCCCTCGCATTACTTGGAGAGGATGACACTGGCAATCCGATCATGGATCAGGTAACTATGTCTCGATGGCTACCTTACCTAATAGAATCGGCGAGCTGATCGAATGGGAACGCGGGGGAATTCCTCGCCTTTCTGCCCCCCTCCCCAAAGCTACCATCCTCCATGGTGGCGTCTCCTGCTTCATCTCATTGACTGCCTTCAAGTCCCTCCCACGAGGGAGAATGATGAGTCCGTCTTCTATCCATGGTCCTTCCTGGTGGTTTCAATGTCAAGAGGATGAAATCAGGCAGAGAAGAGAAAGGGCAAAAAGCAAGCACAGCTCGTCCTCCATTTCTTGCCTCGTCCTGCAGGTCTCCTCCTCGCCCCTCCATCCATGATCAAATAATGCATAAAAGAAACCCAGTCCGTCTCCAACCTGACACAATTTCCACACTGCCGATGGAAACCCGGGGTCTTGTCCGGCCCAGTCCAGACCAGTCGTATCCCACCTGAGCTCGAGCCTACCGAAGGATCGGCGAGTTTCCGGCCTCCAACTCGCTGCAGCAGTTTCCGCAGTTGACGGGGTTAGCGCCAGTCTTATCACGCCCATGACGCTCTTCCCCTCACCGTTGAGCTCGCTCTCGGATCACCGACAGATTATCAGGGCGATTTATCTATCTATCGCTTAGGGCGTCGTCGTGGATCAACGGCTTCCCCCTCACTGTACACCCTTATCTTTTCCATCGTTGGCTCGATCGTTGCCAATTAAATAAGAAAAGAAAAGAAAGGAACAGGGACAAGAGCGCCCCTCGCACCTCAATATTCTTTGTCCTTCTCACCGCCATCTTTTGCTTTTTTTGGGAACCAGAAACACAATTTCTTTTTCTTTTTTCTTTTTCATTAATTTCCTCGTCTCTCGGGCCCCTTGCACAGTATTTGTATAGTATTGAGCCCAATTCCATGTCTGCTCGCACACTGACGGTACCGATGCCACCGCTGCTTGACTGGGAATGGAAAACATCAAGATCCCGTCACCGTCCGCTATCCTAGACCCCCATCCTCCTATCTCCTCGTCTTCCAGGAAGCTTTCTCTGTCCGCATCTACTTCCACCCGGAGAACGGCTTCGAGCCAAGCCACGGTTAGTGGGGTAACTAACAAGCCAAAACAGTCCAAAAGTAGGAATGGTATGCCGTCAAGTTCATCCTTTGTTAGCAGAAGAAGCTATGGATGAGAGCTAATCGCTTTGTTCAGGTTGCATAACCTGCAAAATTAAACGGCTGAAATGCGATGAGTCTAAGCCCACCTGTTTGCAGTGCAAGAAACGCAATGTGGAATGTGGAGGATACAAGAAAGACTTCAAATGGCGCCCTTTTGAAGAGACAAACGTTGCTGGCAAAGTTGCGACTGCGAAACCTCCAAAATGTTAGCTCTCCTATCTAAGTATAGCAAAGTCTTGGTCACTGACCCTCTGTCTAGCTATCTTACCACGGTCCAAGAATGACAACATCAGTTTATCCACAGCGCAACCAACGAGGGTAGCACCGGCCAATCAACCCCGCGCAGCAAAACCAAGTCCCTTGAGACGGTTATCTGCATCCACGCATGGGTGTAAACCTGGATCGGGGGGCTCCCGTGGCAACCCCAAGCGACATTCGGTTGCGCAAGATACTTTCCCATTCGTAGCGGACGGGCTTGATGACCCCGGATTGAGTAGCTTCAAGGGTGAAGCCCCTATTCCGTTGTTGCCGCAGATTATCCCAACAGACCCGTGCCCATGGCTATCCGATCTATCGCCCCCAGGTGTGGAACTCGGGATGAGTCCTGATCAGAGCACCCTGGGCAGCTCTACGGAAGAAGGCGCCCCAGCCTCGGAGAACTTCAGTTTTTCCGCACTCTTGGAAGGAGAACAAGATGACATCGACGAGATTATCCGACAGTCTACCGGACCTGCGACTCTGGATACACCCACGACGGATATTACTTCAACGGTCTCCTCGATGCCTACAGTCCCGAGTTTTCTCACGGAACCGATCTTCAGCACCGGCAGTCCAGAGCTGCTGGTAATCCAGTTCGATCGGTTCACCTGTGGGATTCTCTCCGTGAAGGACGGGGTTCATGAAAACCCCTGGCGGACCTTGGTCTGGCCACTCGCCAAGGACACCCCGGCCCTATACCATGCCATCTTTGCTCTGGCCGCGTTTCACTCCAGCAAACAGAATCCAGCGCAGCGGGTCCACGGGGTAGATCACATGCGACAGAGTATTACCCACATGGTACAAGACATCCAGAACATGAGGGCCGACGCCGCGTTAGCCACGAGCTTAGCCCTTGCCTTCGCCGATACCTGGGACCAACACACGCGCACGTGCATCCAGCACCTGCGAGGCGCCAAAGCCTTGGTCTCGCAGGTGGTCCGTTACGGCCTACAAAGTGGCATCACCGGGCAAGATCTCGAGCGTGTCCGATTCCTCTACAACACCTGGCTATACATGGACGTAATTGCGCATCTCACGTCGCGGGAGGGCTGCGGGGACCAAAACGTGAACGTCTCCATCCTCCAACACCCGCGGGACGCGGTGCATGAGATCGATCCCCTGATGGGGTGTGCCACCACTTTATTCCCGCTAATTGACCGCGTGGCACGACTCATCCAGCGCGCCCGCAAAATGCAATCCAATTCCATCTCCCTCGTCTCGCAAGCCATCGAGCTGAAACGGCTCGTCGAGCAATGGGAGCCTCCAGCGTGGTTCGAGCCACCGGAAGACCCGACCTCCGAAGTCCAGCATAGTATCCAGATCGCGCACGCCTACCGCTGGGCGACGCTGCTGTACCTCCACCAGGCCGTTCCGGAGATGCCGTCCGAGCCGGCCTCTGACCTCGCTAAACGTGTTCTCATCTTGCTGGCGACCGTGCCGCCGAGCTCGCGCACGACCATCATCCAGATGTTCCCGCTGTTAGCGGCCGGATGTGAGACCGACCAAGAGGAAGATCGGCAGTGGGTGCTTGGTCGATGGACGGCCGTGCAGTCCCGCCTGATGCTGGGCTCTATCGATCGGTGTATTGAGGTTGTGCGGGAGGTATGGGCTCGTCGTGATGCGTTCGAGGCGGAGAAGCAGCGACGACAGCTCTCCGTTGCCGGACGTGCAAGCTTCTCTGCGTGCGATGGTCTTGGGAAGGACGGGCTCTCGTACGGAAACTTAGCTACTGCTGATGATTGGGCTGCTGTCAGAGGAGCAGTGGGCAGTAGCTCCCGACGGAGCTCGACAGTATCGCCGTTGGAAAATATTGAGTTTGAGAAAACAATCCGGGGCCGATTACACTGGCTTACTGTGATGCGAGATTGGGGGTGGGAAGGTATGGAAACAAATCTCCTTTTCCGCTCACGCTTGGGATATTCCCGACTTTATAGGCAAAGCACAAACTAACCCGAGACAGTCTTTCTTGGATAAACCAAACCACAACGCAAACCAATAAAACAAGAAGCCACCAAAACAAGAAGCGACGATCAAGAAACCACCGTATCAAGAAGCCGCCATCGCGAAGCACGAAATTAGGAAACCGCCACCAACAATCCCCCGATCAAACAAGAAACTACAACGAGCGAGTATGCGGAGCACGTCTTTTCACACTAGCAGCACGACTCTCCCTGCTGCCGTTCTGGCCCTGTCGCACGGCAAGGGTCCCATTAGCAGCCGGTTCCTGGGCTCTCGGTTCCATGTCTGCTTCTTCGGGCTTGTCATTCGCGGTGTCTCGACTGTCGAGGTACGAACGCAGAGACGCCAGGTACGGCTCGAGGTCGCTCGTGATGGACACGGTTGACATGGTTGGTTTTATCTGACTTGCTCCTGGCGATGCGGCGATGTATATGCGGACCGGGGATCGTTGGTTTTTCAATCTTCGCCCACAACGCAGGTGGATAGATAAGTAGGTAGATACTAAGGCGCAGTCTAATCAGTAGGCGTTTGATGTTTTCACGAGGAAATTGGATAGAAGGGATGGATGAATACATGGACTTGGTTGGGATGGGATGGGTCGATAGGGAACAGTATATAGTATACCCTCAACTTAGACAGGGTTGTCATCTAATGTCTTTTCAAAGCTGCTCTCGACGCTGGCCGTAGTGGTCGATATCTTTGTGTCGTTTTTACTTGGGGACGGAACCGTAGTCGCGTAGGAATGGGTAGATAGATAGACAGCAAAGCGTATCCTCTCATCGGAACAAAACCACCCAATCGGTATCTGAATCCCGGGGGGAGCTCTCAGCTCCGCTGATTGAAGCCCTAAGGGACGGACAGCACACAACTGGACAACCAGATATTACGAATGACGAGGTTGGAATATGTCGAAAACGGTATGAGCTCAGTCTCTTCTTCAACTTGAAAAGAACAAAACGACTCGTCTGGTGTAGATACTGCGCGTTCCGCCTTGAAAGTTGAGAGGAATCTGCACGGGATTGAGGATGGGTGTGATCTGCATTGGGGGGTTTAGTCGGTGCGTGGGCGTCGTCATACGGCTTTTCTTCTTGTTGTCTGGGAGGATATGTTTTTTTCTTTTATTGTTTGAGTGTTTGATTGTGGGGTTGCTGGGTCGAACGCTGGAGGAAGTGTGTGGTGCTGGTGGGCTGTTGGTGCAGATGGGATGATGGATGACGGATATGGATATGGACGATGGGATATATCCAATGCGTTGGGAGTCAAATGGCGGTGGGTAGATAGACAGATAGAGAGATGGATAGTTTTTCAGAAGTAGATATAGTTTCCTTTTGTGTGAAAAAAGGTGGTGTAATATTTTTCTTTCGTGCTTTATGAATATGCGGGAAAAATTGCGGACCAGTTCAGTCCGTACGGTCAGTGGGATCTGGAATAGAAATAGAGACAGTCAACAGCAAACCAACGACGGATAAAGAAGGTAATTCACCCCCGGAAGATGATTTGATCCGGATCGAAGCGCTTTTTTGGGTCTTGTGCTTCTTGCACTGCAGTTTCTTTCTTTGTCTATGGGTGGGATTCAGTGCGAAGCGGGAGGATAGTATAGTCGTCGGTGATCTTTCCCTAGTTGGCGCTGTCGGTGATTTCTCCTTGCTGCACCTTATTTGTCAGTGGGCTGGAGTGTCACTGTTTGGTTACTCAGTACGTTGAAAAGGATGGGGATTGCTTCTGGGTTGGAGGTCTTCAGCCAGTTATCTATAGTATCTACCAGTGGGGTGATACTGATAACGATAGGATTAGTATATAGTATCGCGCGATCCAAGATACCGGACCGGTCTGACTGAGTCCAGTGCGCTGGATTGATTAAGACAGAGAGAACGTGCGAATTGACAGCATGAGGTTGGTGGATAGTGAAAGGAAATACTAACCCATCCGGGCAAAACAATCCAGCGACTCCAATTGCGCGTCGCAGAGAGCCGTGCTTTACCCCTCACTCTCCCCTCATTTGTATTCCGCCGTTGGGGGTACTTCTCCTCTTTGTTTGTTTTACGGGCTGACTTTGGTAGTCCGATCCGTGTCTATAGCGATCAATTGCGATAGCAATGAGTTCAGTAAGAAAGGTGGAGGAATATGGGGATGGATATAAATGGGATAGTTGCATGCCGTGACATCCATTGACAGTCCAGTATTACTGTATAGAGTCAGACAGATTTCACCATGGCCACTCCCTTTGTTTACCACGCCAAGGCCCAATCCACCTTTAAACCCCCATTGATCGCGAACGAGAATGCCTTTCTGGGTGATATCGACTCGAGGTACGGAGAATATACACCGACTTCATGGGCGATACGAAATACTAATTATCAAAGTGACCGGTATAACCCCGACAAGCCCATGTCGGCCGGTTTCTACCGCCTCGAAAAAGGCACCCCTCTAGTCTATGAATACACCTACGACGAGATGAAGATCATCCTCGAGGGTGAGTTCGAGATTGCCGACGAGACCGGCCAGAAAGTGACGGCCACACCGGGGGATGTGTTCCATTTCCCCAAGGGGACCAAAGTTACGTTTACGACGCCGTCATATGGACTGGCGTTCTTCGTAAGTCCCCCACTTTTCTCGACACAAACAACGTCCAGGATTCCTGTAAGGGGAGCCGGCTGCTGTCGTCATTATTCCTCTTCTGTGGCTTGGGTGGCTAACAATGGCGGATGCATAGACCGGGCAACGAGCCAAGGGAGGGGCGTAAGGGAGTATTAAAGCTCCATAAAAATTTCTCGGCGGGTCGGTCAGATCTGGGTTCAAAACAAGGAAGACTGGTTAGGTTCGGTAGTGGCTCGGGTTGGGGTTTGGTTCACGCTGGAAATCTCGTTTGTTTGTCTGGGTCTCCGGCCTCGGACCATGGATCGATTTCGGATCCCCACCGCGTCTGGCTGTGACCGTGGTTCAGCGTGTACACAGTAGAAATCTTGATCTAGGATCTGTACCAAATTATATGTCGTGGGATATATAGATGTTGTCTTCTTGAATTGATGTCGTAGTGTCTGCGCGATATAAGTGTGGCCCTTGCTGCAGAGACTAAATAGAGCCTCATCCCATCCACTCTAAGCACGGTGGTGGATGACCACTGGATCTTCGGTCTCCCCGATGGATCGCACACGATCTCGCTAAATCATGATAAACATGGGCACAAACTAGTGGAAATGACTTGCATCCTCGTGCAGAGTCCAAGCTGTCTACTGGACCATCTCGCACGGGTTCCATTTCCAGGCCTAAGCGCCTCGATCTTGGTCGTATCCGGGGACGATCCCGCGGCTCCTGGGATAGATTAACTCGGAATTCGCCTAGACAAAACCAGGAATGACCAGTAAGCATTGAGAATGGCCTTGAATGCTCACCATCTGAGGCTGCGAGTAAGGGAGTTACCGGGACAACGGTGCGTAAGACATTCGCAAGGCAGCTGGGGAGGTAGGAAACTTTACCCAAGAGAGATTAGCAGGAGGAAGATAGCAGAAGCAGAGGAGCACGTCGGAAATAAGACGAGGAAGTAGACAGAGGGGAGAGAAGAGAGAGTGGTGTGCAGGTGGCTCAGCTGGGATCGCGATGGTTTTCGAGAGGATCGGACCTGAATACCTGAGGAATCAGGTGCGCGATCTTCTTCTCGCTTTCTCCCTTTTCTCTCCCTTCTTTCTTTCTTTCTTTCTTTCTTCCTCTTCTTTCATCTTCAACTTCAACCTCCTCTCCATCTCCATCCCATTCCTTCTTTGGCGTCTTCTCCGTCCCTCTTCCTTCCCGTCAACTTCCTCCTCACTAAAGGGATCGTCTTGACCCCCCTCATCCCAATCCAGTCTAGGCGTGTTACTTCCCCCCTCCTCCCGTGGGAGTCACCGCGATTGTGCTTCAGCGCGTTACGTTCGCAACAAAGCCATTATTACCTTGCAACCTCGGAAGTGGCTAATACCTGGCTCAATTCATCCCTCCCGCAATTCGTCACGTTGCTGGTCTGTCGCGGAAATTTGATCCTGCTACTCAGCTCGTGTTGATCAGACCCTAGACCCATTTCGTTGCCCCCCCCACACCGACAACTTGCGCGACCTGCCCTGGTGGTTTTCGCCCTTGATAAGGGTTGCGTCTCCCACGTTGACTCATTCTGAAATTCTCCCCCTTTCATCCGCTACATACAGGTCGCCATGAGCGTGGACTTTTCTTACGACCTGGCCGATCGTCCAGCTGGCCTTCGTCTGCCCAACCCCCCGCCTCTGCTGCACACCCGCTCGGGCAACGAACTCGCCACCGATCGCCCCTCCACACCCTCTCAGAATGCCTTCACCAGTCCGGTTCAGACCCCGCAAGGCAGCCCAAGCAAAAGCCGGATGCCCCCGGGTGCGCTGGATTTGCCAAATGTCTTCGATACGGCGATGAAGTTGGCACCGAGCTCCCCCACCAAGGCCACTCACAACCACTACCAGCACCCCATGTTTGCCCCACCCAAACCATCCGGAGAGGATTTCAACGAGAGCGTCATTCGCCAGCCCCCGAGTCCCACGCGGAAATCCAACAAGGAGAACACGCCCCCGAGCTCCACGCGCATCCCGAAACCCCTCGGGTCCAACCCGGCCGCCGCCGCCATTTCGCGTCACGAACATTACCAAACCCGCGATGTCGAGAGCATCCAGAAGCGCTCGGTGCAGATGCGCGGGCTGACGGCCGAGGAATTGGAAAAACTCCAGAATCCCCGCGTCAAGCGACTGGTCAATGTGACTCAGCTGTGTAAGTCCTGGAGATCGGTTCTGCTCTGTTCTTGAACTAACATATCGGTGATCTGGGATAATCTAGATTTCCTCGACCATTACTTTGACTTGCTCAGCTACTTGAACAACCGTCAGAATCGCTTTTCCCAGTTCTGCGCAGCCCATCCGGAGCCACCCGCCACCCCGATGGACGATTACGAGCCGGCGTTGGCGAAATATCTCGGGCGCGAACGGGCGCACCTGCGCAAGCGCCGGACCCGCCTGCGCCAGCACGATTTCCAGATCCTGACGCAGGTCGGCCAGGGAGGATACGGGCAGGTGTACTTGGCGCAAAAGAAGGATACACGGGAGGTGTGCGCACTGAAGGTCATGAGCAAAAAACTGCTCTTCAAGCTAGACGAGATCCGCCACATTCTCACCGAGCGGGACATTCTGACGGCGGCCAAGAGCGAGTGGCTCGTGAAGTTGTTGTATGCCTTCCAGGATCAGGACCAGATCTATCTCGCGATGGAGTACGTCCCCGGAGGCGACTTCCGTACGCTGCTGAACAACACCGGGGTTCTGCACAACCGCCACGCCCGGTTCTACGTGGCCGAGATGTTCAGCTGCATCGACGCCCTGCACGCCCTGGGTTATATCCACCGCGATCTGAAACCCGAAAATTTCCTCATCGATTCCACCGGCCATGTCAAGCTGACGGACTTTGGGTTGGCGGCTGGCATGTTGAATCCCGGCAAGATCGAGTCGATGCGCGTGAAGCTGGAGGAAGTCGGCAACACACCAGTCCCGTTCGGCCGCCCGATGGAGCAGCGCACAGTCGCCGAGCGTCGGCAGGGGTACCGCACGCTGCGCGACCGACAGGTCAACTACGCCAAGTCGATCGTGGGGTCACCCGACTACATGGCGCCGGAGGTGCTCAAGGGCGAGCAGTACGACTTCACGGTGGACTACTGGAGTCTGGGGTGCATGCTCTTCGAGGCCCTGGCCGGATATCCGCCGTTCGCAGGTGCGACGGTGGACGAGACGTGGCAGAACCTGAAGAACTGGACCAAGGTGCTGCGCAAGCCGGTGTACGAGGATCCGAACTACTTCCTGTCGCGGCGCACGTGGGACCTGATCACGCGACTGGTTGCGTCGAAGGAGAAGCGGTTCAAGAACATCCAGGAGATTCACGCGCACAGCTACTTTAGCGAGGTCGACTTCAACCGGCTGCGTGAGCAGCGGGCGCCCTTTGTGCCGGAGTTGGACTCGGAGACGGACGCGGGCTATTTCGACGATTTCAGCAGCGAAGCTGACATGGCCAAGTACAAGGAGGTGCACGACAAGCAGCGGGCGCTGGAGGAGATGGCCGAGCGTGATGACAAGATGAACAAGGGATTGTTTGTTGGATTTACATTCCGGTATGTGCTGAGAGAGAGTGTGTGTGTGAGACCAACCCATACTAATCAATGTTCAGCCATCGCAAGCCCGCCGTCGACGGAACCAACCGAGGGACTCCGCGGAAGCCTATCCCAATGGACGGGACATTCGGAACGATGTTTTAAGGTCTGATGGGAGGTGTTTATTTTTCTATTCTTGCGACGTCGAGCTGGACTCGAGCGTTGTTCACTGAGCGGGTATGTCTTTAATGTTGCATGCGTTATGTTGCCAGATGAGATGATGGAGACGGAAAGAGCTGGGAGCATTCATTGTATGATATGATACAGTATCGTAGATGGCATTCATATTCCACCGTCAACATTTCCTCACGTAAACCAGTGGTAAAGTAGATGTTTATTTCGCCTCCTCGGTCTGGTGCACCATGCGGAGGATTTCCGACTCGTTATCACCAATCACAGCCTGAGCATTCGTCCAGTCGACCGTCTATGGAAAAGTCAGCATAAGTCCAACCATCTCACCTCCAAAAAATCAAAATCAAGGGGAAAAGAGAATAAAGAAAGGGAAACAAACAATCGGCCTAACAAACCCCGCCCCCCCATCCTCCTTGAACCGCTTCAACGCATCCTGCGCATCCTTCGCACCCTTGATCACATCGGACGGCGCATAAGCCCTGCTATTCCGGCTGGTGCTCGCGGCCGAGGCATCGGCGGAGACGTAATCGAGGATATTGCGCAGCTGGTCGGTTGTCGGGGGCGCGGTGGTGACTTCGAGCTGGAAGTCGCCGCGGGCGGTGGAGGAGGCTGCTGTTGAGGCGCGCTTGAGGATGTTGAAGGCGTTTGTGGAGGTTGATGAGGAGGGGGCGTGGAAGAGGGTGATTGGGTCGAGGGTTTTGGCCTGTCGTTTATTTGTTAGTTTGGCATTCTCCTGTCTTTTTTTACCTTTTGGATGATGAATGGGTTTGGGTTCTTCTGGGTGAATAGTTTGAGGTTGATTGGGATTGTGGGATTGGAGGGAGGGTTTGAGGGGAATTGATGAAGGGGGTATGAAATACATACAAAGCGGAAGACCATCTTGACGGTTTTTTTATTCTTCTTTCTGTTCTGTTTGAAATTGATGAAGGTTGTATGATGAGGTTGAGATGAAGGATTAGGCTGGCCGGCGGCATGACTCGACAGGGATGCTGATTACGTCATTTCTCGGGCCGGTTTTCTTATTCTTTTTGCTTCTTTTTGGGACCATCGATTGCTTGATAGCTTTGAAGACGAAGATAGTCATACTTTGTCAAAATATCCATTGCTATGATAATGACTCTTGCTGGGGCAGTTCAATGTAGAGGGTGTTGTTGTTTGTGAACTGCACTTCCAGAGGTGCACAATTGGCCGTGGTGTCCACCACTCGGATGTATTGTACTATGGTCTCTCGCTTTCTGCGAGTGTATGCCTAGCTTCATTTGGCAGTGATGAACGCATCGCGCGTCTAGTTCTTCGAGAGCCATGTAGAGATCAGTTGGTCTATGGGGTGCAAACCTGCGGTATAGATTATTTCTCTTCGTCCATGGTTGTGTCTTGTTGTAGGTTAAACGGAGTGAAATAGTGTGGCATATAACCCTGTTGACATGCGAGCCTCACAGGTATGTAGAGCAGTGATTGCAATCAGATGCTATATGGTTACTGTATACTGTGCAAGATTGAGCTACTCTTGTTGATGTCTCCAGTTCTTGGTACTTTCTATATCTTAATGGATATATCTCGTTTTGTTGATCTTCTCGACATGATATAATACACTGCTCTTCCCAACAAGCCAATCCTCCGTATCATACACACTAGTTCAGTCTCCAGATCTCACATCGCGATCAAAGCATTACCTAGTAGACAACCTTCGGGACTCCAGGAACAGTCCAAACCACCCTATCCATAACTCCCTCCCTCGTAAAAAACTCCACCAACCCATCCCGGTCCTCCGTGAAATGCTCCCATGACTCAAAATGCACCGGGATCATAAGATCCGCCCCAATCTCCCGCATCAACCGCACAGCCTGCCCCCCATCCATCGTGATCTGAATCGGTCCCACGGGGAAATCAAACGTCGCCTTTCCCAAATTCAGAAGAGCTGCGGTGACGTGCCATCGTGCTCCGATCTCCTTCAGCTCGTCGATGTACACCGTGTCACCAGAGAAGTAGATCGCGTTGAGTTTGCCCGACTCCGCGTGGACGCCGAGTGAGTCGGTTTCAAGGATGAAACCTGTGACTTCGCCGACGGGGAAGTGCTTGCATGGAGTCCCCGTGATGCGGAAGACTTTGTCCCCGATGGTAGACGTCACCGTCTCCCAGGGACGCAAGCCGACGATCCCCGGCCGAGGACGCAGGTTGGACGCGCCGTCTGGGGTAGTGAAGACCTTGCGGGCGTCGAGGAGCTTGCGGCCTTCGGGGTCAAGATTGTCGAGGTGGTCTTCATGGCTGAGGAGGACCGCGTCGATGGGGGGCAGCTCGTCGAGCTGCAGGGCTGGACCGCGGCGGTTGATAAGGTGCGGTGGGGGTGGGATGCTGTCCAGACCTAGGGATTGCAAATCGGCTTGCTCCCAGACGGGAGTCGTGTCGTATTCGGTTCCATCGACAGGGCCGAAGAAGGGGTCCGTGAGGAAGGTTGTGCCGTTTATGTTGAGGATTGCGGTGGCTGTGGTGATGTGTGTTATGGTCAAGGTTGGGGATGGCATGTTGGGTGGGAGTAGATCGTTATGGAACAAGTCTGAATGTAGTTGGATCTTGAGTAAAAGATTGGGATGTTTCTTTATATACTGGTTGGGAAGTCTAGTAAAAAAATCTATTAACTGTCATAAGCATTGGTGATCGTCTGCTGCTTCCATGGTTTCAATCTATATTCGGCCATCCCACTCTATATGCTTCCAAAGACTCGCGTCGGCATCCCGCTGGTAAGCTGATTAACCTCGATATATATGATTAGATGATAATCTGCACAATAAGAGGATATTATAAAGCATGTCTAATCGTACTTGGTGCAATACTGTCAAGCTTATTAGACGTTCTCTCAACATATTTTTATCTACTCAATGTCATGGCATCCCACTTGCCACAGGTCCGCAGAATACTCAACATTATATTCACCTGATGAAAAGGAAACTTTCTTGCAATTGTTTTCCTTGCTATGAGTCGATAATCTACTAAAGATCGAATGTCTCTTGAGATTGATGTAGAGTACCAGTTCTATGTCTGATGTTCATCTGTGTTGAGTCAAGTATCTACATGCTGTTCCTCGAGATTTGCTGAATGACATCAAATAAACATCGATCATAATATCATATCAATTAATCACCATCCAAACCTCTCCACATGTAAATACACCCCCTGCGCCCCCGTCCCCTTGTGCACCGCCCGCTCGTCACTCAGATACACCACGCTCCGACGAACTTCATCTGACAGGCCCGCAGGCCCACACACCACGACTGCGCTCTCTCCTTCTGCTTGTTCGAGTACTTTGCGGATGATATGGCGGGGTTTGGGACGGCCGGTAAAAATACTAATATTCTCGAGGCCTTCATCTGACGACTGGAAGGATGATTCTATTTCAGTGGTAGGCTTTTCTGGTCCCGTCTCTGTAGAATCTACTACTACCTTTGGTGTATCGGTTGGAGCTACATGCCCGGAACACGTGCATATCTTGTTAGTGATCTGAATCTGATCTTCGTCGACGGTGTCGACACAGCAGCAGCAGCAGCCACCGCCCGCCTGACAGCAGTCTTCCATCGGTGACGAAGTGTGGTGGGACGGCGTGATCGAATGGACGGAGGCGTCGTCTTTGTGTCGCGCTTTCTCTGTCCCTTCAGCGGGGTTCTCAACCCTCGTCTCTGTCGGCTCGCCGGACTGCAGGCACACAGCCTGCTGCACAACAGGCTCTAACATCTCGTCACAAGTAACGTAGACGCTCATCTCGATCTCTCGGGTAATATCCGGTTGATCACGCCGGCACTGCTTGACCTCCGAGTGGACGGTCTGCAACTCCCTCTCGAACCAAGAAAACTGGCTTCGCGGCTTGACCACCCACACGACGCGGATGCGCTTCGTGGCTGTTGTACGGGCGGTGCTCTCCCCCCTGCCACTTTCCTTCCATCCTGCGACAATATCCCGCAGACAGGGCATGATGTACGTGACTCCCATGCCACCAGCCAGCAGCACCACGCTGTCAAACTGCCGCAGTGGGCGGATAGCCCCGTACGGTCCGTCGATGAGTACTGTGCGGGTTTTCTCTTCGGCTGCGTCCTTCTCTGAGGAGCCAAGGATGCCGTGGTACTTCGATGCGAAGCGGAAGAAACGGCGAGTACCGCCTTTCTCGGCACGTATGAGAAACTCCATCTTGCCGTCTGATGGGATCGAAGCGATCGTGAATGGATGGCTCTGCAAGGGCACAAGCGAGTGGCACGTCAGAAACACATGCTGGCCTGCCTTCCAGCCCACGGTCGGGTTCTCAATCGTCACCCGAGTGACATTCCCCGGCAGGGGGGTGAACGTCGCGCGATGAGCCCACAGCGCGTGCTTGGTGGGCGAACGGTGAAAAACAGACAGATTGGCGTACGTCGCCCATGCATACCGCGCGACACGGTCAAACACCACCAGCCCAATGGGAATCCACACCCAGACCTTGACTTCAGCCGGCGCATGCAGCCAGACCGCGACGAGGAACCCCACGAACAGGACGAGATGCTGTAGGACAAAGAACTCGTAGCTCAGCCGGCGCACTGGGGCCATCGACGACAGGACGATAGCGGTCAGGATGCACCACGCGCTGAACCCGCGCTTCGTCAGCGGGTCGTTGCGCAGCTGGTAGATGATGTAGTCGTATTGCGCCCAGTTGCGGAACCAGAAGCCCATGTGGATCGTCGCTGTCAGCCACAGGGTCCGGGCGATCCAGCGGTGGAACCAGTTTAGGCGGTTGTAGCTTGTACCGGAGAGGAGCCCGATGATGTTCGTTCTTCCTGCGAGCAGAAATATGAGGGGGAGTTGGCAGATTGCGATGAATCCGGTTTGATAGCCGACGTCTTCCCATTTCCAGCGGTCGGCTGTGTCGAGCTTGTAGAAGCAGAGGACGAGGACGATGACTAGATTTGCTAGGATGAGGGATACTGGGCCCAGTGGGGTGAAGTGGAATGTGTATCCACGGACGGACCGTGGGGGGAGGGTTGCGTAGCTGGCTTCGCGGACAATGGCTGTCACTGTGGCATAGATGTTGAAGAAGAGCGACTTTGGTTTGGATGGCGTTAGGGTGGTGTCGCGTAGTCTGTGGAGGTCAACTAGTGTTTAAAATGAATATGGAGTGAGAATACCTCTGGTAGGCAAGATAGCGATTCAGGATGTTGACTACTGTAGCTGCTGCGATGACGCTTCCCACGACCGCCCAGTACATGCGTTGGAGATGGAAGAGGTCAGGGGCATCATCACCCATGGACATGTGGGCCATTGCCGGGTATGTTGTAATTATTTTTTCAAACAAAATACGATGACAAAAAAATCAAGTTTCAAGAATTAAGGATGCTAAATTGAGGTTATTCGGAACAGTGCATGGAGTATACAGATGGTGGAGACGATGTAGTGGGCCTGAGGCAGTCTTATGATATGCATGATCAATGCATGGGGAGACATTATTCAAGGAAAATAGATCTATCAATTGAGATATAGTGTAATGTAGATTTATCCAGTTGGTGTCGAATACTCCGTACTTAGTGAGATATACTCCAGAGTAATTTAAGATAAAGAGATCATAGACAAAAGCAGTAGGTAATAATCTGCTCAAGTCTGCTCAAGTCTTAACATGCATTCAGACACAATCCTTGTCTTTGATTGGCTCCGAGGGGAGGAAATGTGCTCACGCCCCGCCCGCTGCAGCCAAAAAGGCTTGGCATGGGCCCGCCCTCGGTGTCACCATGGTTTCATTCATCATTTAACTTAATATGTCCTCTCTCTCTCTTTCTTTTTCTTTTTCGAATTCATCCTGTTCAGTTCCTGTTCTGTATGCTATTAGGGGCTTGCTAGGTACCATTCTCTATCAACATGGACATGAGCGGCAGCATGGACCATGACACCATGGCCTCTCCATCTTCTCCGTCGTCATCCCACGCCTCGACAATGACGATGGTCTTCACCAACGCCCACGATACTCCGCTCTTCTCCTCGCAATGGACCCCCTCGTCCTCCGGTAGCTACGCAGGCACCTGTATCTTCCTCATTGTTCTGGCCATCATCGCCCGCGCCCTGGTCGCATTCAAAGTGTTAATGGAACGGCACTGGCTGGACGTTCACCTGAATCGTCGCTACATCGCCATAGCCGGCAAGTCCACCGAAGCGGGGCGCATCGAAGCCGATCCCGAGGCGAAGAAAGCATCCCTGGTGTCGGCGCAGGGCGTCGAGGAGTCCGTCAAGGTGGTGCGACGCGCCGCGCGCGACCCTCTGCCCTGGCGGTTCAGCGTTGACTTGCCGCGGGCTTTTCTTTATCTTCTCATTACGGGGGTGTCTTATCTTCTGTATGTACCTCACTTTGAGTGCGATTGCGCGGAGGCGCTTGCTAATTGCTTGGTAGGATGTTAGCTGTGATGACGATGAATGTGGGGTATTTCTGTTCTGTTCTTGGGGGGGCTTTCTTGGGGGAGTTGGCTGTGGGGCGGTATGTTCAGTGGGGAGAGCATGGTCATTGAATTTGCTTGGGTTTTCGGGATGCTCGATATTAGGGCAAGATATTGCATATTCGGCGTTAGACTTTGCATCTGTGGGACTTATCTTTGATATCTACTGTTGCTGGCGACGGGGTATCATTCTGACTATTTTCCATCTTTGATTTTGTGGTCCATCTATGTGGCTTTTCCGCATTGGTCGAGTGTATAGAGTTATGTATAGAGTTGAACCTTTGTGAATGGCCAATGATCTCTCTCCCGTGACTGACCCATGGATCACCATCATCGATCAGGTACCACATACTGCTCAATACATGCGAGGATATGAGCACATTTCCTAGCCAGATCCTGCCTAGTTCCTGTAACTACTTTAATTCCGGAACATGATCCATGGTCCGTGCGAGACATACTCATGCATGACACGTTTGAATGCTGGCATCAATGAGCATAGTTTCTGGTCCAGACCTGGAACTGGCACAGCATAAGCCTCCTGGCCTGTTGATGCTGTCCAACAGATAGTGATAGAGTCGATACTTTCAAATATACACCCTCAACCACTGCTCTCACAACCTCTTCTTTAACATACTCTCCACCCTCACATCTTCCTCCCCAATCCATCAACCTCTCAACCACCATCCTCGAACTACCACCCTCAATCTAACCACCATGAAGCTCTCTATCCTAGCCCTACCCTTCCTAACCTCCCTCGTCTCCGCTCACTTCAGCCTCAACTACCCACCCCCCCGCGGCGAAAACAAAGACGAGATGCACACCTTCCCGTGCGGCGGTCTCGCGCAGTCGTCCAAGCGCGCCCCGATCGCCATCTCCTCAGACGGCAAGGGCACGTTTCCCGTCGCGGTGACGATGGGCCATGCGCACACGGCACTCGAGATCCTGCTCGCGCTGGGCGACAATCCGTCCGATAACTTCAACATCACATTGCATCCAACCTTTGGCGTTATGGGTCTCGGGTCGTTTTGTATCCCTGATGTGGTGGTTGATGAACATCTCTTGGGGACGAAGGTGGTTGATGGGATGAATGCTACGCTACAGGTGCAGTCGAATGGGGATCCTACCGGGGGGTTGTATACTGTATGCTTTCCCTTCCTCTCCCTCTTGGAGTTGTTTTCTTTCATTTGGCAGTTTTCTCCCTCATTTTCCAACTGTCTTGCTCTCCCTAGTATATCACTAACTACCGGGTGAACCCACATAGTGCTCCGACATCCAATTCTCATCAACATTCACCATCAGCAAATCCACCCCCTGCCAAAACAACACCGGCATCTCCGCCGTGCCCTTCACCGGCGCCAGCGCCGAGCGCAACGCCAATGAGTCTACCTCAAGCGGCGATCCACAAGGTGGTAATGACGACAGCCATAACGGGAACCACAGCGGCAACCATGACGGCAGTGGTAGCAGCTCGTCGACACATGGCAGTGCGCCGACCTCTACTTCTGCTGCCGGTGGCGTGGCTCTGGAGACGGCTGCGTGGGGTGTGTTAGGCGCGATGGTTGTGGGTGGTATTGCTGTGCTTTAGGGTTGACTGACTCGTACTCTTGTTTTCTATGCGTGTTTGGTTGGATCATACCCTTGATTTGGGGAGCCACACAAAGTCTAGTCAAGAACTCTCGGAAACTTCTTAATCAGAGTTGTTGTTTGAACACCAATACTATTTCTACTGTTGTAGTGCATTGGTAGCCTCAACCTGTTAAGCGGGAATGACAAAATAGGGTCCATATATATAATCTGCTCCAGCGCGCAAAGTACCCAACGCGAGCCCTCGAATCGCTCCCAAATGGATACCCCCATATAAAATGAATTATGTGCCCTTTTTAGTGATCAGTGTAAATATTTGGCTAGTCTCGTTGTGAATATTACTTTCGCCGTATCTGAACGCCAGGAGGTGATCATGAGGGCTGCTTTTTGATAAGAACTCCATTGGCATATAGATGGAGAAAGCAGCATCGAAGTAGTACGATCATATGGTCCGGTCTGATATCAATTCCTTTTCTCTATCATAAATGATCGAAAGTAAAAAAGAACACAAAATCAAAAGAAAATAAAAGCACTTCGTACCTTATGGTCACGTGCATCCGGGACAGGCATCCAGATCTTCTCGCCTAAAACACTTGGTTATCATCCGTAAGCGTAGTTGCAGACACTGACATCGTTCCTGTGTGACAAGAATAATGGACAAACTGGAAAAGCTGCGCCCAGTGGGTGAGTTCCATATGGCTTTCTCTCAATCGAGCATAATTGACATCAGTCAGGCCGGCTAGAACAATGCTCAACCGCGCGCCACTCTCTCGGGTTCTACAACAATGTGGCTGTTACAGCCAGCTACACACTACCAGGGCCATTTACACTTCCAGTGAAAGATTACATATATAAAGCGTGTGAGATACTCATCAGCCAACATCCCGTTCTGTCAGCCATTCCCATTGGCGAGGATACCAAAGAGCCTTATTTCGCGCGTCTCCCCGAGATCGACTTGAGCACACCAGTCAGCTTCCAAGAGCGCACTGGGCCGTTTCCACGTCTGGACGAGGCAGATAGCGAGCTGGATGCTGTTCTACAAGCACAACATAATACACCTTTCGAAGCTCCATCGCCGCACTGGAGACTCCACGTATTAACCGACCCCGCTGACAACCGGCGCTTCACTGCCGTCTTTGTATTCCACCATGCCATTGGCGACGGTACCTCTGGGAAGGCCTTCCACCGGACCTTCCTACAGGCAATGCGCTCCACTGCATCGCTGGCTCCCGGCGAGGCCCAGCAGCTGATCCGCTCACCGCAATCGCCATTACTCCCGAATGTGGAAGAACTGCATACTCTCCCACTATCCATTCCCTTTCTCGCAGGGGCTCTCTTTCGCGAAAAGATCTGGTCGTCCACTGACCCCGGATTATGGGCAGGGTCAGAGGTGCGCCTACCGCTGGAGACAAACGTGCGACACGTCGTGATCCCCAAGCCAGTAGCCAGCTCCTTTAAAGACAGCTGTCGCCGGGAAGCAACCACCATCACCGCAGCGCTGCAGACACTTGTCGCCCGTGCTATCCTCACTCACGTCCCCAACCGTTTCACTAGCGTGCACCTCTCCGGCGCCATGTCCACCCGGCGATGGATGCCAGATACTATCACGGACGACTCCATCGGCGTCTGGGTCCAGGACTACAGCGACGAGTACACCCGTCAGGCCGTCACTTCTGAGGCCTTCCCGTGGGCCGAGGCCAAGCGCTCTCGGGAGACGATCGAGAGGGTGCTCCAACTGAAGGGCAAGAACGCCGGCCCGAACCTCCTCAAGTACGTCGGGGACTTCCACGAAGAGCTCTATCGGTCCAAGGTGGGGAAGCACCGGAAAGCCTCGTTCGAAGTGTCGAATATTGGCGCTTTGGGGGTCGGAGAGCAGGAGGCGGAACAACCGCAGGTTGGCCGTGTGGTCTTTTCCCAGAGTGCTAGTGTTACTGGGAGTGCTATTGAGGTGTCTGTTGCTAGTGGGGGTGACGGGTGTTTGGTGTTGGCTTTTACCTGGCAGACGGATGTTGTAGATTCTACGTTGATGTCTTCTATCATAGACCAGGCTACGGGGGAGGTGCATGGTGCTTGCGCTCTGTGATATCTCGTTCGCTGTTTGAAGGTTCTAGTAGTGGTGGTGTATATAGTAGATGACTTTTCAGTATATAACATCTTAATGATTAATATTACATAGCTATCTTTCAAAATGTCAATTTCTACTAAGTATAATATCCCCAACTTTTTATCCCATCCTATCTTACCCTCAGATAAAAAAACTCATCGCTGTTTACTACTACATGTTCTGTATGAGGCATTAGGCGGTGAGGCGCGGAATAACCTCGGTGGCAGAATCGCGGGGATTCACCATCACTTTTACTCGGACCTTCTTCAACCTTTCTACCTCATTTCTACATCTGTTGATTTCATTCCAGATCAAGGCACATACCATCAAAATGACACCCCGCGCCCCCTTTATCGTTCCCGCGCTCAAGAAGCACACCGCGACCGTGATCATGGCCCACGGTCTCGGCGACAGGTTTGTTGCTTGATGGTCACTGTTGCTACAGATTCGGTTGCTGACTATGGCTGGCTTTAGCGGTGCTGGATGGTATGTCCGATATACGAAATACAGCTCCAGTGGTCTGGACTGAACCGTCGCTAATCCCAGACAGGATGGGTCTGGCTCAGAACTGGCGCCGACGTGGCATGTACGACGAAGTGGCCTTTATCTTCCCCAATGCGCCCATGATCCCCATCACAGTGGTACGTCGTATCTCCCCTGCTCCTTTCGTCGTCGATGACCCTACTAACTCGCGATCTTCTACATCTAGAACTTCGGAATGTCGATGCCCGGCTGGTACGACATCACCAAACTCGGCCGTGACGTGAGCGACCCTTCCTCTCCCCTCGGTGCAGTCAACAAAAGTTAACCTCGAACCAGCTGGACTTTGAAGAGTCCATCCGCTCGCAGGACGAGGCGGGCATCCTCCGCTCGCGCGACTACTTCAACGTCCTGATCAAAGAGCAGATCGACCAAGGCATCAAGCCGTCGCGGATCGTGCTGGGCGGGTTCTCGCAGGGCGGCGCCATCTCGGTGTTCACGTCCATCACGAACAAGGAGAAGCTCGGCGGCGTGTTTGGACTGTCGTGCTACTTGCTGCTGAGCGACCGGATCAAGAACCAGATCCCCGAGGACTTTCCGAATAAGAAGACGCCGTTTTTCCTGGCGCATGGGTTGGATGACGAGGTGGTGAACTATCAGTTTGGGAAGACGTCGTCGGAGATGGTGAAGCAGTTGGGGGTGGAGGATGTGACGTTCAAGTCTTACCCGTGAGTTTCCCCCCTTCCTTTTCGTCTTCCCTTGTAGTGTTAGTGCGGTGGCTGAGATTTGCAGTGACCTTGGACACTCGGCCGACCCGACGGAAATCCAGGACCTGGAGCAGTTCCTGAACAAGACGATTCCCCCGGAGAACGAGAACGCCGCTGGATTATGAATCCGTGACGGTGAGGGTCCTGTTGGAGGAATGAGAGTACAGATGACATATGGGGTCGTTGTTGGGCTGATCCTTTTGGTGGTCGCCATCTGGGCCTCAAAGGTTAGAAGCAGGGATGAAGCCAGATCCGAACATTGAACATAGATTGCTTGCGATGGAGGAGAAACCCAATCAAGATATCACCAATAAACCCAACCTCAAGTAGGATTAGTTGCCGTCATGCTACATGGTGAATACTGGTTGAATGCTGGCTGATCTCCCGAATCGTTAGGGTTTAGCCGAGCAGCCTCAGGCCACCGCCCAGGCGCATCACCCACACAAACCATCACGATCCTTGGATAATCGCCACACAGAAACTCCATCGATTCATGAAGTACATGAGATATTCTGTAAATAGCATACATAGTTGAATGTAACCAATCTCGAATTCCATACTCGATCTGTAGAATTGGTCCCGCCCACGGACGCTTTTCTCCCCCACACAAAAGCGGTGGTCGACGGGAATCCAATCAATCCAACCTCACCAACTTTCTTCTCTCCCCCCTCCACTTGAACTACTTTCCTCCTCTTCCACCCTCTCGGAATACTGTCCAGCTCTCTCATCAACCGGTAAATTAACCCCCCCCCCCCTCCCTCCTCATCCCTCTCTAGAAGGTATCAGCTCTCCAGTGTTCCATTCCTTTCGATCGAAAGTGAATGAATGATCTGATCTACCCGCCGCACACAAAACACCCTTACCGAGTCCCCCGATCCACAATTCCCGATTATTCAATCACACCTTTCCCTCACTGACGTCCTTCACCTTCTTGCTCTCCCTCTAGGATTCTCGAACCCACCCCCCACACCGTCATCATGGATCAGGCAAAGTTGGCTCGGATGCAGGCTAGCGTGCGGATTGGTATGTTTTTTTCTTTTTCATTTCTTTGGTTTTGAGGGGGTTGTTGGGGGATGATGGGGTTGCAGCTGGGGAAGGGAAGGTCGATCGGATCGGAGACTGGATAGAGGGGTGCGGACTGATGGGTATCATGTCGCGTGGATTGGCTGGTCAAGATCAATTCCTTTGCGAGGTGCATGCAAAATTGCTTCGAGCGCGATCGGTCGTTGACTATCCTGTTCACCCCGCTGTCTGGGGATCCATCTAGCCCGAGCTGGATGGGGTGGAAAATGTTGGAGATTTTCGTGCAGGATGCTTACCATTGGAATGAAACATGTCGCTAACGAGCTTACTCTTCACAGGGTATGTATCATTCTAGTTTCCTACGTCGTTTCCCCAAGAATCACCATGCATATCGAAATCATCGAATGTCGAATCCCAGCCGAATCAACAGCATTCACCCCCATGAAACAACCGCATATCTACATCAACATGGATCTATGAAACGATCAAGCTAATAAATCCAACAGAGGCAAGGGCACTCCCCGCCGCAAGGTCAAGAAGGTCCACAAGTCGTCCGGTGCCGACGACAAGAAGCTGCAGGCTACGCTCAAGAAGATGAACGTGCAGCCGATCCAGGCCATCGAGGAGGTCAACATGTTCAAGGAGGATGGCAACGTCATCCACTTTGGTGCTCCCAAGGGTGAGTTTACCCAACACAATCATCTCGAACGAGACCACAAAACCAGTCAGGGAAAAGACTAATAATCAATTATAAAGTCCACGCCGCCGTCCCCTCCAACACCTTCGCCCTCTACGGCCACGGCGAGGAGAAGGAACTCACCGAGCTGGTCCCCGGCATCCTGAACCAGCTGGGCCCCGACAGCCTGGCTTCCCTCCGCAAGCTGGCCGAGAGCTACCAGAACATGCAGAAGAGCCAGGCCGGCGCCGAGGGCAAGAAGGACGAGGATGACGACGATATCCCGGATCTGGTCGAGGGTGAGAACTTTGAGAACAATGTTGAGTAAAGGAAACGCTTTTCTTTTTTTTATTTAAATGAATGAGCAACTTAAAAAATTCCATCACATTGGTTATCTTCCATTGATTTCATTGTTTATTTGCGTTATGACTTCGATGGTTGGATTGCGGTATTGGTGCTTTGGCTATGGATTGATCAAGATTCAGTCAATTGACAGACTGACATCTGGTGTCAGCTAGGTAAGGTGTAAGTCATGAATTGGATGGTTATCAAAATCAGATATCTATTGTTTCATAATACCATGGTATCATGTCAAACGGCCAATTGATCTATCAACAATTAATTACTATCCGTCGTATGGAAAGAATCGACATAAGACAGGGCTCGATCATAGTGTCTACAGACGGTAGAATGAACCGGTAGGTAAGAAGCAATGGCTGGGGATTTTATCATATAGAGCGACACTACCAGTAATACTACCTACGTAGGTAGATATAAACAGGTAAATCAAGCAAAAGAGACCACAGTAAATAATTTGATCTCTGCAATGGAGTAAACGATCCCACACTGTCAAGGTCAAGGTCATCATGCAATTATTGAGAATAGTACATATCCGAGCGCCACCACTAAATGCTATCAAGAGCTGGTCCGATAAAAGATCATAAGAAAAGATATTTTAGCCTTGCAACGTCCACCCCATCCCTACCAGCGAGTGTGGTTCTCCCAACAGTTGAGCTGTGTTCACTGGGAGGCATGCGTCCCTACGGACGGAGCGGTTGCTGCTGCGGAATGTAGAACTGCAGGTGCTGTCGCAGTCGCATTTGCAGTCATGTTGAGTAAAGCAGCCAGATGTAGTCGACAAGATCAAGACTCCTCTCGTAGTCCGCAAATGTCCGTGCCCAAAACCATATCCACCATGTACCACAGTCGCCAGTACGTATTCGACTTGTCGTAGTCGAATGTGCCGTCTTCTTTCAGCTGCGGCCCGTCGCCTACGATGTCGCCTGTGAACCAGCTGAGGATGGGAATCGAGCGGAGCACGCGCTCGGTGACTGTCGGTTGCGGCGGGAGGGCTTCCACCATAGGGCGCAGCTTCGTTCGCCGGACGGTGGGGATGTGCGTCATGAATTCGGACTCGGGCTTGGGTTCCTGCGGCACTTGTCGTTGTTGTAACCCCGAGAACGACCCCTGGTCGATGCCGGTGGCTGTGGCTGTGGCTGAGCTGGCGGTCGGGGTGGACTCGAGCGATTGCGCGGGCTCTTCCGTCTCGTCTTCGACGTCTGGTACACTAGATAGATTGTTCATCGCGAACGACCGCGGTAACGTGGAGCGCTCTTGCGCCTTGCCCTGGAGGAACGTAGTCGAGTGCGACGTGCTCAGCGTGCGGGGCGTCTTGGACGCAAATTGTCCCGCCACGGCGGACCCCTTCGGGATGGGGACATCCTCCGACGGACCATGCCCACGGTACAGCTCGCAGAACACGAGATGGTCGTCAATCTCCTGCGGCGAGTAAAAGCAGGCGCGATCCGCAGCGGTCGTCGAGTCGAAAGTGACCTTGATCCAATGAAACCCACCAGCATAGTGCTTCGACTTGCGGTTGGCATCAACCGACAGATCCTTCCTGATAACAACATCACCGCCACTGAGCAGCTGGGAGAACGAGCTCGCCGAGTTGGGGTCGCTGCGCGGGTAGTCCTCGCAGATGGCGCCGCGCGAGATGCGCTCGTACTTGTCGATAACCTTCCACTCGACGTCCTTGCTGCTGTATCCGTAGAAGATACACTCCGTGGCCACCTTCTCCGCGACCTGCTTGCGCACGTTGTCCAGGCTGCTACTCGACGACGACTTGGGCAGCGTGTTGCTCCGCACCTGTTCCTCCTCCTGCTGTGCGGCGAAGAGCCGCCCGAACTCGGCTACGTTGGGGTTCTCGCGCTTTGCGGGTGTGCCTGTCCGTGTGCGCGATCGGGTGTGCTCGTATCGGGCGTTGCGTCGCTTGCCGAATGGGCCGGTTTCCTCGGGTGGTCGTCGGGGGTTGCGGGATTCACTAGGATGGTATTAGTACGGGCTGCACAATCTAACGTATTGCTGAAGATGAAATCTCACTCTTTGTAAACGTAGCCCCAGGGCAGAAGATTTCCCTTCTCGTCTTTTGCGCGCTCCTCCGGAGGGACGAAGTGGTACTCCATGGTGAGATGGCGCTCGCTTGTGCGTCAGGAGTATGTGTAATGTAGACAAGGGGAAATATCAGAAAATGTAGAGAATGTATTTCTCAATTAAAACCAGTGGAATACCACGAGGCAGACTGAAGTCAGGATAACCGCAGCTCGACCGGATCCGCCAAAACTTTTGGATAAACAACTGTTCGCCCGGATACCGTCACGTGATGGGCGTCAACTATGCGCTTACCCTTTTGGGACTCACTTTCATACTCAGGCTACGAGACAACATTTGCAGCTCTCTAGTTGAAGTTATAACTTGAAGACATAGTACTCTTGTTCGTCTATCTCGTGAAACGCAGTCACTCTTTCTAAGTACTTTCTTCTATACTAACCCTGCCGCAAAAACGTAATCCGTCCTGCATCACCCTCTATCCCACAAACGTCTGCGAAATCACCCACTTCCCGCCTCCGTCTATCGACATGCTCCTTGAAGTCTTTCAACGAGCAGGACATCCCAGGTCCTGACTGGCAGTACGGCAGCGGAACAACCTCATCATTGACAAGGGTACGGAGGTATGGCGTTTCCTCACGAGCACCCTCACCCGACGAGCAGACCATCCTCTCCAGCACAATGCGCCCGCCCATCGGCAACACGGTCGACGTACGCCACGCACGGTCCGCAGCCCTGTGAGACGTAGGCAGAGAGGGGTCGTACTTGGGATCTTTCATGATATCCAGCGCGGTAAGAAACGGGGCAATGTCCCCGTCGTGGACACTAGCAAAGACAGACACCATTAGCAACTGTCACCCCACAAGCACCGAGCAAAACTTACAAGCTGAAGAACGTAGTCCCGGCTTCAGGCCCCTTCCGGAGTAATTCCGCCGTAGCATTCAACCACAACCACCCCATCGCGCCAGCATACGGCGTCCCAGGACCCGCACGGTAGTAGTGGATCAAGTCGCGGGCGTACTCGTAGTTATCCCAGTCCTCCCTCGTGAAAACATCACACCAGGGACTCGCGCCGCGCGCGATCGTCTCAAACCCACACATCTCCTGCATGCTAAACACTTCTACATTGCTGAGCGGCCCCAGCGCAGCATTGCCCTCCTGCAAGATCAGCCGCTCCGCGATAGGCGGGATGTACGCCTGCTGGAACAGCGCCTGCATGATGGCGCCGTTGTCGTGGCCGGCGACCGCGTCGTCGAGGTACCGCAGACACGTATCGCCGGGAGTCAGCGTGTCAGCTAGGCGGTCCGCCGTCTCGGGGATGATCTCTAGCTCGGCTTTCCCGCTCGTTTCCCAGTCGAGCCCGAGGAGTCCCGCTGTGAAGTAGCGCGCGGATTCGACGACGCGGTTGCAGTCGCTTGCCCAGACGCGCACTTTTCGGGGAGGCAGGAGGTGGCCGTAGCGGGTGCGGAAGCGGACGCCTGTCGTGAAGGCTTGCAGGGTGCCTGCGTAGGGCCCGGTGGTTGTTAGCTGGTCGAAGTCTGTCTCTGGGGTGTCGGTGAAGTAGGTCCAGTTGTTGAGGAAGGACAGGGAACCGTTGGTGATGACGTTGGCGGCTTTGAGTCTGCTGAGGAACTCGAGGTGACCTGTTCTCTCGTTAGTTTGTTTGCCATCCATGCATATGGCAGGGTGGTGATGTTGTTGGAGACATACGGCTTCCTGCTGATGTGGTCGGGTATCGCTCTCCGTGGCGGGACATCTACACAGTGTTAGTTATGCAGCATAGCAGGTACTCCACTCTGGAGAGCAAGGATATAAGACAGCAACAGCGATGCACCCACGAAGACACGTCTAACATACCATATGGACCTGATCAACCGAGCAACCCTCCGGCGGATCAACCCCCTGTGCTTCCACCCCCCCATCAGTCTTCTCTATCCAGGGCCCATGTCCCCCAAGATGATGGATGATATTCCACGGCCGGGCACCATCATCTCTAGCCACATCTTCCTTACCCCGAAACACGACCCGCTCGGGATGGAACCAGGTATTCCAGCTCGCCGAGTACGGCGAGAAGGGGACATGAACACCACTACTACAACCCAACCATACCGGACTACCCGAGTAAAAAAAAGCCGCGATCGCAGCGAAAAAAGCAAAGCCCAAGGACACAGCGCCGAACATATTCCCTAGCTGGTTATGAAGGGAGTGACGTTCGGTCTAGCTGAAAGACAGGTGAAAGCATCACGCATGATGATCGACGGACGGGGCCCAATTGTTGGTGCCAAGACCGCGACGGTGGGGCCCGCAGGAAGACTATTGTCTTCTGGGATCCGGATCGTGCATGGAAGAGATACCGGGTGATTTTGATGTGTTAGATGCTAGGGATCGATAGAATGAGCATGGCTTGGATTGTCTGTGAATAGGGGTTGAGCTAAGAAAGCGGCCTGTCTACGTTCATATGTGTACTCCAAGCGCTACGGCGCTCTACAGAAGACAGTCCATAGCCTTGAGGATAGCCCTGGACTACCCATTCTCGTCATAGAGAATTTTGAAAACGGTATTAAAGTAGAGATCGATTTATCACCGGTTATTGGGCCCAAAAGCCCCATCAATTAAAAGAACATCACATAGAGTATATGAATCGCGGATTCTTATCCCCCAGCTCCTCGATCTGCTCATCAGTCAACCCAGCGATCTTTTCGTCCTCGAGACCCTGGGCCCTGCGGCTGTTTTTCTGGCGATAGTACACCCACATCAGAGCGTAGATCACCCCCGCGAACCCGACAAGGGAGAGCGTCACGGCGTTTCCACGTACGTAGCGCGGCGCTTCATTGGTCTTATACAGAAAGGGAGACATGACGCCGCTCACATTGCCAAAGGTAAGCTGCAGTCCAGTGGCGAAGGTTCGCTTTCCGTAGCGCGGTAGGTTGGTAGGCAGCCATGCGAGGGGAAGACCCACGGCGACGTACAGACCCAAGGCGATGAGCAGGGCACCGAAGTAGTGGACGCCCGAGGACGTATCCGCGATGAGGATTCCATACCCGACGATGGAGATGGCGGCAAAGACACAGGAGTAAAGCGCGCGCTGCTGGGTTCGGTCGCTGATCCACGCCACCGCCAGGTACGCCAGGGCGCCCAGTGCGTAGCAGGGGATGGTGAGCGCCTGCACCTCGGCAGTAGTCCATGTCCCCATGCCCTTAATGATGGTGGGGAGGAATGTGCTGTAACCGTACAGCATCGTGTCCACGCCGAACTGGGCGATGCAGAATGCGTAGATCCTCCAGTCGAGCGCACCCTCTTTGACGTCGGCCCAATGGAAGTTTTGGGCCGAGGCAGTCTGGCCAGTTTGGCGGCTGCGGAGGCGGACCACGAGCGCTCTGTCGTCATCGTTGAGGTAGTAGGCAGTGTCGGGGCTATCTGCGAGGAAGAACCAGGTGGCTATACCGATGAGCACGGTCGGGATGCCTTCGAGGATCATGATCCATCTCCAGCCCCGAAGCCCACAGATGCCTTCCATAAAGCCAATGCCGTATGCGAGAAGACCTCCGCAGGCTCCAGCAATGGCAGCACTGCTGAACAGATATCCTGTCCGGAGAGCCAATTCACGCTTGCTGTAGAACATCGTCAGGTACGTCACAAGGCCGGGGAACAACCCAGCTTCCACGACCCCTGCGGAAGTCAGCGTGTGATACCTGCGCAGGATTACAACTCGAACTAACCCAAGAGAATACGACAGGCGATCAAGTCCCCATAGTTCCTGGTAATTCCCGTCAACGTGGCGATAATTCCCCAGATGATGGAGATCATTGCGATATAGCGTCCTGGGCGGAGTTTCTTGATGAGCAGGTTTGACGGAACCTCGAAGAACTGAAGAGCTATCAGTGGCTGCATCCAGTGTTGGTCGCCTCGACGGGCTTCATACACAGTAAGTCACGAATAGAATAGACACGGCGGTTTGATACTGGTCTCCGACCAGACCAAGGTCTTCCTCCAACCCGTAAAGTCTCGCATTGCCGATGTTCACTGCGACGGGTCAGCCAGCCCTTTTTGATGACAGGACAACGGCGGTGGAGGTGGCGACTCACCTCTGTCCAGAAAGCTGAATAGGTACAACAATACCACGAATGGTAAAATGTGCATGTCAATCTTTCGGATCAAATGTTTCCTCTTCGCCTCCTCCATGGCAGACTCCTCCGAGCTCCCGTCGTCTGGAAGATCGGAATCGAAGCCCAGCGATGGGACCTCGACATCCTTGGATGCATGGTGTATCATGTTGATCAACTGATATTTTGAACTTTTCTTCAGTCGTCTTTGCTCTTCTGTGTCTCAAAAAAAAAAAGTCCGAAGCAAAAATTGTTAAAAACAAGCAAGGGCCGTTCCACTAAAAATGATGGTTTCCGGGGGAGATATGAGAGGACAGATACAAGATCAGTCCATGATAACCACCGACACTAGCTTATATCATTGCGCAGGAACTAACTAGCCAGAGGGACCAACTGGTAAGCCACCAGACTGTCGTTAAACAGTATGCAAAAGTGAGATCATCTGGTGAGTTGATAAGGCGGGCAGAACTGCCAAGAATCCACACCGGGGATTATCGCGAAGAGATTTTAACTTTTTAAAGTTGGGGGGTCTACCCACTCTTCACCCGATTCGCCTCTGGTTAGCGCGTCGTCGCTCGCTATGGGAACTGGAGGTCTGGTATACTCATACCTCCTCTCATATGGAGGTCGGTATCCTGAACAGATATGGATGATCCTGCTGGTTGGTTAATGCTAAAGTGGGATAAACATTCAGCGTTGCAGGAAGATCGTCGTTTGACCCCCACTTTTGGTGCGTACCGACTCTGGGGTACTACTACATGACTAGCTGACGGGGCATGTAATTAGAGCATCAGGAAAGTAGGAATGTGTTCTTATATTTATATATTAAAAATACTTTCAGTATTTAGAAAACATAAAAAGAAATATTTACATTTCGAAAGATTTATGTACACTGTTTTAAGATATTCGTACTAACGCGGATCATACTACGCCTTAGAAGCAAACAGGCCTGAAAGATAGATCGTATTTATTTAGATGATTTATTCACGAATTGAACAGTAAAGTATTATCAATGATTAAAAAAAGTAATATACAGGGAAATCTAAATCTGTCCAAATCAGAACCAGGGCCTAGATAATATATCTTGCCCTGTCACGACTTGGTTACAAGTTTTGAAGTAATTGCAAACCCAGCATGGCATGGGCTCTAGCCATGACGAGTGTAAATGTCCAACTCCCATGCTCAATATCTCCAGAATGCTTCTGGAAGTCCCGGTAATCCAATTTAAATGAAAAGCATGCCAGCGCCAGCGGTCATAGCGCAGACGAGATAAGCGGAGAGCGAGAGAACGCCAAAGTTGAAGCTGGGAATGGCAAGAGGGCTGGCAGCGGACGAACCCTGGGGAGAATCCTCGCCATCACTACCCTCACTGTCACTTCCACCGACGGTGCCACTGCCGTCCTTACCAGCCTCCTTGATAAGCGCCGCGCAAGTATCCTTAGGCTTCTCGGCGTCCTGAATCTCGGCAGTCCCCTCGAAGTCGCAGGCAGTGTCCTTCTTGCCGTTCAGCTCGTAGTAGGTGTTGTACGCGTGCGAAAGCTGCTCGGTCGGGTTGCACATGCTGTAGGCTCCGTACTGTCCCTTCTTGGGGTTGGTGGAAAATCCGACGCAGGCATCCTTGTTCATCCCGCAGACCGAGCTGAAGAGGTCACCGAGATCTTCGGGGTCAATGTCATCCTTGGCCTTGCAGGTCAGGCTCTTGACCATGCACTCGCAGAGCTCGCGGTTCGGGGTGGGGGGGAGCTTCTCGTGAGCTTTCCAGGTGCCACTGATGCTAGGGCATTGGCGGAGCTCAATGTTCTTGGCAGTGTATTCATCCAAGGTGGTGCCCTTGGGGTCAACCTTCTCCATCTGTTTCTTCAGAGACTCGAAGTCCTTGAGCTTCTTGGCCTTGCCATCCTCGATTTCAACCAGGCCTGAGAACTGGTCAGAAGAAGAACGGGAACCTGCCAAAGTTCAGAGTGATGGTGAGACTTACCGTACTCGTTGTCCTCCTGGAAGTACATGTAGAGAATTCCACCACTGATGGCAGGGGTCATCTTGTCACCATAGAGGGCCTTGACTTCAGTGAAGGGACGGGGCTTAACAAGGTTGCAGCCGTACTCAGCAAAGAAGACAGGAACAGAGAACCCGGTGAACTGCTTGACAACATCATCATAGCCAGACTTCTCAAACGAGGAATCACCACACCAGGAGTAGATGTTGTAGCCCCAGAAGTCAACGGTCTCATCCTCCTCACCACAGTAGAAGTAATCAACCAGGTTATCACGGATTTCGGCGTCATCATTGGTGGCATAACCAACGCCCATCTGGCGGTAGTTCTTCTTCTTGATATACTGCTTCATATCACGAACAGCCGCCTTGACGAACGCACTGGCCTCGGTATTGCCCTTGTCGTTAGTGACCTCATTACCAGCAAAGAATCCAATGACATTGGTGTAGTGTGCCAGTTCATCAATGACAGCGGTGTACCGCTCATAGAGATCATCGTTCCACTTAGGGTCCTTGCGGTTGATCGAAGTGGCGGGCTCCGACAGGTCAGCAACCACGTAGATACCCGCTTCGTCAAGCATCTCCATACACTCCTTGTGGTCCGCCTTGGGGTCGATCTGATAGACACGGATGGTGTTGGTCTTGAGCTCCTTCAAGAGGGGAATGTCACGCTTGCAGCCCTCGGGATCGGCCATGCTATCTTTGTACTTCTTGCCGTCGCTGTCGCCGCCCTTGCCAGTCCATTCCTCTGTTCACATAACGAAGTCATTTTTGTGGTTCAAAATCCATAAGGGTTTCAGGTGTCACTCACGTTGATAGGCAATACCGCGCATGAAGAACTCCTTGCCGCTAGTCTTGTAGAAGAATTTCTGGCCCTGTATATGACGAGATTTGTTAATCTGTCACTTTATTACCAGACACTTGTGAGAAATCAAAGAGCGCACCTTCATCACGATGGGATCTAGCTCAGCAGACACCATCGATCCGGCCAACACGGCCGTACTGGCCAACACGGTGGAAAGCCTCATGATTGTTGTGATTGTGACTCTTACAGAACAACTTGAACTGAGAAGAAAAGAGGAAAAGATGAAAACAAGCAAGACTGGTGAAAAGGGGTGAAGCAGCACGGCATGGGTTAGCAGCTAGGCTGAATAGGAATGGCGCCACTCTTGGGACCCCGGATTCACCTAAGAGAACTTGGCTGGGGATGAAGGTTGGAAGGAATAGACTGATACGTCTCATTTATCTATTCTTCGGTCTATCTAAGGGGGTGCCACGCCACCAAGAAGATACACTGTCCAATCAAGGAAAGTAGAGCTCCTTTTCCATAGTCTTGTCAGCTGAAAGTTGCTGCTGAGGCGAAATTTGCTATACAGCTTTTTTCGCCAAGTAGAGGCAGTGCAAGTGGAGTTTACGGGTTATTACTTCAGTGGCATCCACTCAGTCTTGGTATTATCTTGGCGTGAGAGGAAGCGAGTACCAAATGTCGCTAACTTGGTATAACAGATCTAAGCTGCACACTTGAGAAACATGTTCATCAAAAGATAGCATTTATTCCTTGATCAAACATCACCGTTAGTACAGTCAAACAGCTTGATAATACATCAAGAGGCAGTCATATTCAATATCAGACATCTCTTTCACTCCAATTGATCAATTCCTGACCCTGACCAAACTGAAACATGCTAATCTAATCTTAGATCTCCTCCCAGAGATCCCTACTGGACTGTGTTATTTTGACTAGTTAAAAAAAATGGGTCTACGGAGTAGACTGTGAATGATCGGGTTAGCATAACCGCACTGAACCACACGTGCGAGGATGGAAGTGTCAGAATCCACCGCAGATTCGGATCCCGAATAGAACCCGACCTAGGGTTAGTTTAACTACTAATGTCATGGCTCACAGGGCACTACTGATATTGACTACTGAGTGCAGGGGTATCGCTGATCCTTAGTTACTTTGTTTATCAAGCGTAATTCCAAAAACCTGCCAGTTTAACCCGAATTCGTACCGGTTGTCACTCTACCATTGATATAATAGGCTGACTAGATTAAAGATCACCAACGTATGAATTGACCTTAGTGCTCTATCAGGATCATAATAAAATAGAAGATAGGGGTATCAATGAGTATTATGAATAGTATTACCTGAGAATCTATCAGGTAATTTAGCTGGGAGATACTTGAGCAAGTCGTGAAAAAATTATACGTCTAAGAAATAGGGGCAGAAGGCAGGGCGAGGGCTTACTATGCCAATTTGGTAAAGGTCTCAACACTATAGATGAGGGGGTGACTAGGCAAGAAAGGCACGGTGATAGTTTCATGACAGAGCAGGGGTATAGTACTAATTAGGTTGAAACCAATCCTTAGGAGAACATTGGCCCCTTTTATCCTGGATGGATTAAGCGAGTGGTGGGGGTCCTTGGCAGTATTGATGGGAAGACACCTGCTCTTCGGGGCGGGATCCCTAACAAATCTCCTGTGATAAAACTTTTCAGGATATGATAGATGATAGATCTTGTTCTTGTTTATTTATTAGAATATATACTTTGATGATTTGGAATAAGTACCTTGAGGTGGCGGGATTTCCTCCAACATGAACCGCATGTCTTTGTACATAAAGATAGGCTCAGATAGGCTCAGGAAAACAAAACACACTAGAATTGAGCCAATCACTATCATAAACCTTCACCTCCCCATGCAAAGGGGTTGTTTGGTCGGTCGTTCCTCAGAATTGGAGCATGGAAGAGTATCAATCTCCCTGCCCGAGGCATCCCTTGATTAAATCCAAAACTTCATTCGGGGAAGGCCATCAACGGTCAACATCTTCTGTAATCATACCTTTGAACGCACATATTATTACCCTCATCATGGATGACTCAATCCAACAGATTCGCAACCACATTATGCGCCAAATTCAAAGGGTCCTCTTTGAGTTTCTTCGAGACATCGGTCCAGACACGATGCGAGTCCTTGGTGACATACCGAATAGTATTCTAGACCCTAAAGATTATTTAGGATCTATACGCCCTTTCGCCTCGAAGGACCAGGATTGCCCCCATGAATCTCATGCAAGCCATGAGACGCGTTTCATCGCAGTCAATATCTACCGCGGAAAGCACTTCTATTTTGTGGTTGACCTCAACAATACCGATTATAACTATCAGACTGCTCATGAATGCAAGACGTTGATACCTGTCCATATTCTTTGCCTATCAAAAAGAGAACCCACAATTTGTAGAAAACCAGAGCTGGTTGGACCGATCGCTGAGAGTCTTAGGATTATGCACAATGGCCATGGTCAAGATCCTCTACCCTTGTTTGACAATTATTGTGACGAGAATAGTCAATACGGTAACCCGCGCAGCCTCCAACATGATGCCAGATAGAAACTTGATCGCATGTACAACATCCTGGTGGTAACCAGACATCCATCCCCACAGGCACAGAGCATAGAATTGCTTTACACGTAGTGTGGGAAAAGCAAGCCCCAATGGTCAGTGAAAGACATGTGGGTCACTGCGCATGTACCATAAGATGACCTCTGTACATCTTTGCATCGACCATGCCCTGGAGTCAACTGCATTGTTCCTGTTAAAGCAAGATGTGGTCGTGTGGAGAAACCGCACCTCTTAACTGCGTTGGGACATTTCCAGCTGAATATCCTTACCGAGGCTAATAAGCTCGGGTGCGGGGGAGCATCGCCCTACCCGGTCAATTCAGCCACATCTCAGTTATCAACATCCCTCCAACTTAGTTCCCCTCCAATTGAATACTTATAACAGTCATTATCGATTCCAATTTCTTCATTATGCCCGAACGATACGGCGACTACCAGACGGAGATCTATGGCCAAGGGGCCATTGCGGGTCTACGACCGAATGTCACGACCGACCCGCGTTTGCTCGAGGAACAGGCAAAGAAGGCCCTGGGCGTTCGGGGCTACAACTATATTGCGGGCGGTGCTGGAGAAAAAGCGACGATGGACAGCAACCGATTGGCTTTCCGTCAATGGAAGTTGTAAGTTGTTTCTTTCGGAGACTCGTTCGGTGCTGCACTGACGATACATTGCAGAATACCCCGCATGCTGAGGCCGGTACGTGTGGGCCCTCGGATGCAGTCGCTCGCGATTTACTAATGGCCATCACCCGATATAGATGGACAGGCAGGACCTTAAGGTGAACCTCTTCGGCCAGGACTACCCTTCTCCGGTGCTCATGGCGCCGGTCGGCGTCCAGAGCATTTTCCACGAGGACAAGGAGACCGGTCTGGCCGAGGCCTGCGCCGAGGTCGGCATCCCGTATACCCTAAGCACGGCAAGCACCAGCTCCATTGAAGAAGTAGCAGAGTCAAACGGGGACGGGAAGAGGTGGTACCAGCTTTACTGGCCCCAGAGCGACGACATCACCCTGTCGCTGCTGAAGCGTGCGAAAGAAAACGGGTACTCCGTCCTCGTGGTCACGCTCGACACTTGGTCTCTGGCTTGGCGGCCGGCCGATTTGGACAACGCATATGTTCCGTTCTCCAAGGGTGTTGGGTGCCAACTTGGCTTTTCGGATCCCGTCTTCCGCGCCAAATTCGAGAAGGAGACTGGCACGAAGGTGGAAGACGACATTCTCGGCGCGTCGCGGGCTTGGATCAGTGATGCGTTTCCCGGTCAGCCGCCTACTTGGGAGAGAATTGCCTTCCTGCGGAAGAATTGGGATGGCCCACTGGTGCTGAAGGGCATCCAGCATGTAGATGACGCTCGATTTGCACTCAAGGCCGGGTGTGACGGTATTGTTGTCTCGAACCACGGCGGTAAGTTCATTGATCGGATCTACGTGCGTTTGACACTAGTGCATAATCCGCTAACAATCATCCAGGCCGACAGGTGGATGGGGCCATCGGCTCCCTGGAAGTACTCCCTGAGATTGTTGACGCTGTGGGCGACAAAATGACGGTCCTGTTCGACTCCGGCGTCCGGACCGGTGCCGACGTCATCAAGGCCCTGTGCTTAGGGGCTAAGGCAGTCCTCGTCGGCCGGCCTTTCATATATGGTCTCGCTATCAACGGGAAACACGGTGCCAAAGCCGTGATGCAAGGTATGCTGGCCGACTTATGGCAAAACATGTCTCTGGCTGGCATCTCCGGGGTCGCCGAGTGCACTCGCGATAGGCTCCGAAAAGTTCCGTACGGAGGTGACGCGAAGGCCATGATGTGATATCGGATGTTAGAAGCCCAATGTAAACAGATCATCATCATAACTCAGGCAATAGGGGATGGCCGGCGAAATCAGGCATTCAGGCTGTCATTCCGGTACAGCTCATGTATAATGATTACTCATCAGCTATGATGCCATGCTTGTGACGGTCGGCACCAGAGACATAACAGACCCTGCGATGGGAACAACAGTAACCTGTACCATGTCAGAATCCTCCTTGTCAAATTTCGAACATGTCATGGATCCACCCAACTAGTTTCAAAGTGATGTGGAAGATAGAAGCGGTCGGGATGATGTATGTTTCCAGGAACTTCTCCGTAGTCAGAGTGGTTGAATGTTGGGGCGACCACGAGAAAATCACATGCCCGCATATGATTCTCGCCCATCCCGGTCATTCATTCGCCCCCCTCGTCGTTCCTCGTCCAATCTCAATCTCAACCCAAATTCCAACCCAACCGATCCATACGCGTCTTGATCTCCCCCCTGGTCCGCATTACTGCAAATCTTATGGACTGTGACTCGCTCGTCTAATCTGGATCTACGGAGTACCGAGTCTCTTCACGCCTGGACTCGACACTAATGTAATGGCAATGCAACACTACTGATTTATCGTGCCTTACAGGTGTTTGTCAGCCAGGAACCCACTTACTGACGCAACACGTTGGGGGACTTGATTTGGCAATCCGTTCTCGTGTTATCTTTAAGTCGATTATATCATTATTGTTGTGGTTTTGGTTCTTCCTTGATATCGCGGCTCTCCGTCTGTCCCTCGGCAACTGACCGTCCGCCGTTTATTGTTCATGGCTACAAGAAGGAAATCCCCATCGCCAATGAGCTACTTAGTCACGTCTTTTTGAATCGTCATATCAATGACTCGCCATGTCGAGATTCTTAAGTTTTGTCCCGTCACTGACGCGTGGGGGAGCCCAGCCCAAGCGTGAAGAGGCGGTCCCCAGCGACAATGCGAGCCATGCGCCTGCGACCTCGGGCGTCACGTTACTTCCACGGCCCATCGCATCCATGGTGTCTCTCTTGACGCAATCGACGTCGCTCTCACTTCGGGTGGGCACCTTTTTTGGAGGGGTAGCGTTGGATGCGTCGCGGGCGACAACGCTAACCGGGTTGGAGCTCAGCAGAGGGGTAATAGAAGCCATATTGACCAGGGCGGGTCGTGATGTTGCGATTCGCAGCGGTGGCGAGCAGGGCAAGTTGGAGGCGGAGTCTCTGCTCGAGCGGAGCTTAGCTGCACTACACACCACAATCACGTCGGCATCGTTCTTCGCGGCGGCAACGTTCCACCTTTCTTCTACGACGCTTTCCTCCGCCTCGTATATGTCGCAGGCCCTCTTATCTACGCTTGATGCGCTACTTGGCTCTACGGAGTCTTCGAGAGCAATCGCGGCAATTGTAACCCTCATCCGCAGGGAGTTCAAAAACCAAAGTTTGGAGGATGGAACGGAGAAGGTCAGTGCCGGGGATCTTCTAGTTGGGACGGTGGGGTTTGCAATGCTGCAGCGTTGGGGCAGGAAGAACACGGAGCGAGATATCCATGAGAGCGGCGGCGATGAGATCATTTGGGATGTGGTCATCCTGGATAATGGTGCCCGGGCCGACGTTGTTGGTACGCATCAGATGTCGGCGAGACAATCCCTGGATGATTCCCGTGAGAACAGGCGTTCCTCCTTCATATCGCCTGGAGCCGACGAGGAAAGCTTTGACGCCGTCCGACGTCCACCGAGCATGATCGAACCCCCGGAAAGTCTTTACTTGTCGCTCCCCACGGCCAATCAGCACAATATCTCCGACGAAGATATACGCTCGTACATAATGCGACAGCTCCCTCAAGGATGTCGCGCTTCCATCACCACCAACATGGTTACAGCTCGCACGATTACTGTCGATGTTTTCGATGACGATAACGCTGAAATTGCTGCTCCGCCGGGTACCATGATGGTCGAAGAGCGTTTCCACAACAGTGACTTTGGCAATGCCAGTAGCCCAAATACACCGCAGTTGCCCAAGCACACTGTTGTATTTCGGACCGCTTTCAACAGATCGCAAAGCGCAGATCTGAGACCGTCATCATCAAGAAATGATCAAGCCGATGTTTACGAAGTCGACGCAGAGCCCCAAAAACAGATTTTGGATCATGAAAACGACCGATCGTCCTCCAATGGCGACCCTAGATGGCAAGAAACGAACAGCCACCGATTGTCGGAAGGCAAACCTTCTATCACGAAGCCAGCAGGCAATCGTCACGTTCGATATTCGACGGGCCCCGACCAAAAACATGATCGTGATAACAAGAGTCACGTATCGGGTAATTCCGACAGCTCCAAAGGCACATCCCAGAAAGGTTCCTTTTCAAGGTTAGCACAGAGGGTAAAGCCTGCTGGGCCGGGAAAAAGCGACCCCGGAAAACGCCCATATCTGCGGTCACCTTTCGAAAGATCTGACGAATCCGCACGTGCCAAATCATCGTTTGGCAAACCGTTACCTCAAAGACCTTCTGGACAGCCTATTCCTGATGAGCGGGCAGCCGGGGTATCTGCATATTCGAGGAGCCGGCCCTCATCGCCCTTGGCAAACCGAGGTATTCCAAGATCGCCCGTCCAGGCGTCACAATTCCGATCCGTTCCATCTCCGACTACGCGTCGTACGAACCCCCGCGATGCACGAAATTCAATGAGCGATTACTATACCGTCAACGAAAGGAACGAGGAAATATTGATGGCCCAATCCGACACGCATTCAATCCACTCTTTCGACGGGCGGCCGGGGTCCCCGGAAGCCGTCAGGACACACGTGCGCAGTAGCAGCTCGATGTCCTTGACAAGATCCGAAGCGGACGTCACGATCTCTGTCAATGCTGACAAGCGACCGAACACCCCTATGCATCAACGATCTAAAACGTACACCCCAAGCATGTACTCTGTGGCAACGGCGGGCTCGGATATGTCCCTAATACTTGCTCATCGTTCGCGGAAGAGTGCTTACGATGACAACGAAACCATACAAGAACTGAATCGCAGCGGTTCGGTTCCAGGGATTTTCCCTCAAAAGCATCTTGTACAGAATATTCGACGCTTCTGCCGTTTTGCATCCGGATCATACGGGTCAAATGCTCTCAAGGTCATGGGCGTTCCGCAGACAGCCAGAGCTCTGACCTATGAAGCACCCGACACTCAAGAACATAATGACTTTTCAGATCATATTGGGCTTCCCGCCTCCGCGATCCTCTTGTCGTCTTTTGTCGATCCTGCAGGTGGCACTAACGCTGCTGGGGAAACCGGTACCGGGTTTCCTCTAGTTCATTATCTCTTTCTAGACCACGAGTCAAAGGCAGTAGTCTTGACTCTTAGGGGAACGTGGGGCTTTGAAGATGTTCTTACAGACATGACCTGTGATTATGATGACCTCGAGTGGCAAGGGAAGAGCTGGAAGGTCCACAAGGGCATGCATGCCTCCGCCAAACGTCTGTTGATGGGAGGGGGTGGACGAGTCATGATCACTATCCGAGCGGCCCTTGAAGAATTTCCAGAATACGGTGTCATCTTCTGCGGTCACTCACTAGGAGGCGGAGTTGCCGCCCTTCTCGCAACGATGGTATCCGAGCCCAGCAGCGAAGACACCGGAACGGCCTTCATAACCGCCTCATACAAATCGAGCAGACGACAAATGCTTCCCAGCGGGACTGGCGAAACAGACAGTCGTGTCGCGCATTACCTCCCACCGGGGCGTCCTGTACATGTATATGCGTACGGCCCGCCCGCAACCATGTCGCCCTTCCTCCGCCGCGCGACACGGGGGCTGATCACAACCGTGGTCAACGGTCAAGACGTGGTCCCCAGCCTATCCCTAGGAATTCTGCACGATATGCGCACGGTATCACTAGCCTTCAAGAGCGACATCAGCGATGCCAAGTCCCACGTGCGGTACCGGGTCTGGGAAGGCCTGCGGAACAGCATCATCAATAAATTCTACGTCAACGAGCCCCCCATGCTTCTACACGCCGGCGATGGAGTCGGTGAAGACGCCTGGGCATGGAAGACCCTGAAGGGGCTCAGGGATGAAATGCTAGCCCCCAAACTCATGCCTCCCGGCGAGGTCTTCGTGGTGGAGACCATGCGCGTCCTGCAGCGAAATGCTTTCACAACTGAAACGACTAACGACGGCTATCTCGGTAAACCGGCGACAAGGGTACAGCTGAAGTTCATCCGAGACGCAGAGACTCTTTTCGGGGAGCTGAGATTTGGCTCGGGGATGTTCAGTGATCATAACCCGGCCAGATACGAAACGAGTCTTGCTGCCCTTGCGCGCGGTGTCATAGACGATTAACGTGTGATGATCCTTCTTATACACTGTTTCCTCATCCTGATTTTCCTTTTGTCTTTTTTATATTTGGCAAATATCGAGTGGCATTCTACCATTTGCGAGCCTGGAAATTGTTTATAATCACCTTTCATCTGATGTTGTTTGGGTTTTCTTTGTCTAGATCTGTGCTGATACATTGGCATGTCGACCGCCTTACATATTTCCTTTTTGTATTTTGGAGTATACCCACTATCCATACTCATAGATTAGAAATTAGAATCTATTCATTTGAGACATTGACTTGGCTTGATCCATCTTGGAAATATCAGTTCGTCCTGGTCAGAGCAGAAGCTGTTTCCACATCGCTGATTGTAAGGAACACATTCCGTATCCTTCTGGATGGCACATCTTTGCCTCATGACTCGTTCAGCGATGACTGGGTCGGGATCCAAGAGTGGCATGGATCGGTCTGACTATTTCACAAGATTTAATGAAAGGCCGTCCACGACCCAGCGTAGGACTCTTATCATCTCAAGTACAGCCGGGGTTTGTGAAGCTCGCCGGCATCGGAGGCAGAACCCCTAACAGCAGTCGGACACCCGGTGTCTAGAAAGCGAACAGAAGACACACACTCGTAGTGTCACAAAGGGCCCGATCTCGCCGGTCTTGATCCACCTAGCTCCGAATCTTCGATCATGGTGACCGTCAGCTCCAAGCGGCGACCGAAAGAGGAATGAATCCAGCGAAACGTACAACACCCCTCCACCTCAAAAGTAGGCAGACATATATACCTCGAAAAGATATCTATCAATCACGGATCCCCGTTCTTCGGCCCGGCAAGTCCCTTCCTCTTCTTATCTTCGACCCTCGCATCCAAGTCGTCCAGCTGCTTCTGCACGAGGTGTTTCTTAGACGACAGATTCTCCCGAATGCCCTGGAGGGTCGCGATGCGCTCGTCGAGAGTGGCTTCTCGGGTTTTCTGGATTTGCTATAAAGACGAACAAAAATGTTAGCAAATTATGCTTTAGTTCCAAGAGGGCTTTGTGTTCTCTTTTCTCGTCCACATCGTACGTACCTGACCGGCTTCCTGGCCGGTTTTGATCCCTGCGCCGTAGAGGGACCCCGCGATAGTGATAGCCGTGACGGCACCAGTGAGGACAAGACGCTTGAAGTTCTGAGGAGAAAGCATACCGAAATGTATGGATGAATAATTCCAATCCGTCAATCAAACAGACCTCAAATGTCATATCCACCGGAGCTTCCAGGATCCCGCGGAGAAATCCACCAAACTGCTATGCCACACCGCCTACTAAACCTGGCAGAAGATTGATCGGGGTCCCGCTCCCGCATTTGGTATCGCGTCGCGTCACCGCGTGTGTCACGTTCAACATCCATTGTTTGAAATGAACAAAGAAAAGAACAGGACATAACAGCACCACACCCCGCCATTTCCTCTCGATGGTCTTGTGAATGAACTTACTATGCAACTCTCTCAGTAAAACTCGAAATGCCTTCTGCAACGACGGTTCCGCGCCGTCGACGGCGAGACGAGGACGAGGAGGACGATAACGGCTCTGCGGCTTCTTCCTCTTCCGCCACCACGAGGGGCCTCTCGCCTGCGTCGCAAACTTCTGCTCCTGGTATCAAGCGACTACGGTTGTCGAATGCGACTGCGAGTACGGGCGAAGATAGTGGCGGCGAAGAGGATTCCAATAACGAAGACGAAGAGAACGGTTCTGAATCTGAAGAGTCCGGATCCAACACCGATGGCGCAAGCCAGGTTGGCGCTAACGCTCCGGCGTCAATACCTCATTCTGCTACTGTCAGCAGGAAAGGCAGTAGTGCCCAGGCGTCAAGAACGCACTCCGTCGCCGTGAACCAGAGTGACACTGGAGCCCGAACGTCGCAAGCTTCTACTTCTAGCAGCAAGCGTCGCCGATTGTCGAATACGGTGGAAAGCAGACACAGCGAAGAGCAGTCTAGTGGCGATAACGAAGAGGAGTCTGGTAACGAGGACGAAGAGGACGAAGAGAATGGCAGCAAATATGAAGCGCCGGCATCAAACTTTGAAGGCGCAAGTGAGGATGGTACTGGCGCTCAAACGTCGCAAGCGAACTCCGCCCGTGCCAGCCAAAGCGGCACTAACACCCAATTGTCAACATCGAACTCTACCAGGGGCGGCCAGAATGGTGGTCAAAGCGGAGTCACGCAGGAAGGATACAAACCCGGTGCTATCCTTCGCATCAAAGTCACAGATTTTGTGACGTACACGGAGGCCGAGTTCTACCCGGGTCCAAAACTGAACATGGTCATCGGACCCAACGGGACTGGCAAAAGTACTCTGGTGTGCGCGATTTGTCTGGGACTAGGATGGGGACCCCAGCATCTGGGACGCGCGAAAGACCCCGGCGAGTTCGTCAAGCATGGCTGCCGAGAGGCTCATATCGAGATCGAGTTGGCAAAAGGCCCCAAGCAACGCCAAAACCCCGTCGTCGGTCGGACAATCAAGCGCGACGGCAACAAGAGCACGTTCTCGCTAAACGGGAAGAGTGCATCCCGACAGGAGGTACTCAATCTGGCGCGCTCTTTCGCCATCCAAATTGACAATCTCTGTCAGTTCCTGCCACAAGACAAGGTCAGCGAGTTTGCGGCCCTGACGCCCATTGAGCTGCTTGCTTCCACGCAGAGGGCAGCTGCCGGCGCCGAGATGACTGAGTGGCATGATAATCTAAAGTCCCTTCGCGCCGAGCAGAAGAAATTGCTGGGAGAGAACACTGGCGATCGGGAACTGCTGACGAACCTCGAGGGTCGCCAGGAGATGCAAAGGGCGGATGTAGAGCGAATGCGGGAACGAGCTCTCATAAAACGAAAAATTGAAATGTTGGAGACCCTCCGTCCGGTGATAAAGTACCGGGAAGTCCATGGGAACTTCAAGGAGATGCAAAGTCAAGCAAAAGACATCGAGAAGGAGCTTAACGATCTTAAAATCGAGCTCGAGCCGGCGCTGAGAGCAGTGACCGAGAAACAACAGTATTGCGTCCGGCTAGACGATTTCATCGAACGCCAGCAACGAGGTGTTGACCAGGCTGACAGTGCCGCTACTGCTCTTGGCAAGAAAATTGAGCAGAACGAAGATAAGATGAAGGATCTCGACAGGCAAATTGAGTCGGAAAAGAAATCCGGCAGCAAGCACCGGCAAGACGCCCAGCAAATCCAACAGACTATCAACAAACTCCGACGCCAGTTAAACGACGAGCCAATTGATTTTGACGTTGACTGGTACAATGAGCAAATTGTAGGTTTCCTCGGTACAACACCAGGCTCGACATTTGCTGACTATGGAGTAGAGAGAGAGACGACTACAAGTCAGGGAAATCGTGGAAAAGGCTACCCAAATGAAAGAAGCGCAAAGGCCACTCGTTGATACAGTTACGGACCGAACTAATCAAGTAAAACAGGCAGAGCAACAATTGCAAGGGCTAGATTCTCAGTCAGGGCGGCAAGAAGCGAAGCTCAAAAATGCATCCTTCGATTCTTTCAGAGCCTATAAGTGGATTCAGGAGAACCAGGATAAGTTTGAAAACGAAGTCTTCGGTCCTCCAATAGTTACCTGCTCTGTGAAGGATCCCAAATTGGCCGATGCGGTCGAAATGCTTTTAGCGAGGACGGATTTCACAGCGTTTACAGTTCAAAGTCGCAATGACTTCAAAACACTGCAACGGGCTCTTAACATAAACATGAAACTTCACGACATCAGTATCAAGACATCTACAGCCCCATTGGAGAATTTCACAAATCCTCTAACGAAAGATGAGCTGAAACAGCTGGGCTTCAGCGGATGGGCAATCGATTACCTCGAAGGGCCAGGCGCCGTTCTCGCTAACCTTTGCAGTGAGAATCGCATGCACCAAACACCGATCAGTCTTGGGGATATATCGGAGGAAGCCTACAATAAGATGGCGGAAGGGCCACTCGGTTCCTGGGTAGCTGGAAAACAGCACTACCAGGTCACCCGACGAAGGGAATATGGCCCATCGGCTACCTCTACTCGTGTGAGGCCAGTGAGGCCAGCAAAGATCTGGACATCTCAACCAGTGGACACTTCGACGAAAGAAGCAATCATACGGAACATACAAATGCTCCAAGATGAGGTCAAAGAAGCCAAAGAGAAGATGGAAATTGATCAAGCCGCACTCACTCAGTTGGGCCGGGATAAGGATCGACTCGAACAGGAGAGGATCGAACTGGAACGAGAGAAGTCCGATAAACAGACTGCCCTCACCAACCACAGGGCTATTCCAGAGAGAATTCGTCAACAAGAAGCCAAGCAGAAAACCGTCCAGGCCGGCTTTGAAGAGATTAGGACCAGAGTCCTGAACATCCGCGGCCAGCAAGACCAGATTTCCATTCAAAAAGCTGAGGCAGCTATCGAATACGCTGTAAGTATAACTGCCGCGATTTTCACGACGGCTAGCTAACGAACTGTAGAGCGCTGTTGCGGATCTCCGTGTTCTGTACGAGGAACTTATCAAATTGAAGGTCCGGCGCGTTGAATGTATATCGGATCTAGACTATCTCAAAGAACGGAATGCCCATCATAGACAGACGTTGGAGGCTAAGCGTGAAGAGCTGAAGACAGCGCAAGATGAAATCAAGGCCATGACTGACACGGTCAAAGAACTATCCAAGGAGGCTCAGAAAATCGTCAAGGCCTCGAAGAACCAGCCCGACATAGTCGAGTTAATCCCAACTCTAGTCGAGCACACGGTCGATCAACTCGAGGCAGACATCGATTCCGAGAAGGCCCGTCTGGACCTCACGCAAGGCGGGAGCAACTACATCATCAAGGAGTTCGAAGAGCGCGAACGACAGATCAAGAAGCTGCAGGAGAGACTGACCAAGTTCGAGGAGCAACTCCGCGAATACGAGCACGCTATCCAAGAGATCCGCTCCAAGTGGGAGCCCAAACTGGACGCGCTCGTAAGCAATATCAGCGACGCCTTTGGCGATTCATTTGCGCGCATCGGATGCGCCGGCCAAGTGTCACTGTACAAGGGCGAGGACGAAACCAACACGAACACGGAAGAAGGCCAGCCCAGCAGCAGCAGCGGCGGCACCGACTTCGACCAATGGTCCATCCAGATCCACGTCAAGTTCCGTGAGAACGCAAGTCTCCAGCTTCTAGACTCCCACCGCCAGTCGGGCGGCGAACGAGCCGTCAGCACAATCTTCTACCTCATGGCGCTGCAGTCCCTCTCTGCGTCACCATTCCGCGTCGTCGACGAGATCAACCAAGGTATGGACCCGCGCAACGAGCGGATGGTGCACGAACGCCTGGTGGACATCGCGTGCGCGCCAACCACCAAGGACGGCGGCGGGGGCCAGTATTTCCTCATTACACCCAAGCTTCTCAGCGGACTGGTCTACAAGCCGGGTATGCGGGTCCTCTGTATCGTCAGCGGTGAGCACATGCCCAAGGACTACCACGAGCTTGATTTCCGGGGAGCCGTCCAGCGGATGCGAGCGGTACGGAGCAAGAAGAAGGGCAAGGGACGGGCCATCGAGGCGAATCTGCACCGGGGAGGTGGTGTCGAAGCTGCTGGTTAAGCTTGTTGATGTTGAGTGGATGCCGATAGCGTTTGTGATACCTTTTGATTAGGATTGTTTGGGCGTATTGTCTGGGTGTTTTGTGTGGTGTTGGCGGTTCCTGGAATCAGGATATTAGCGGTACATATTTGAATTGGTTGCTGTTGATATTCTATTTTGTTATTCTGTGTATATGCAATCCTGAATAGTCTGGTGTGGAGTACGGAGTAAATAAGGTGGTCTATCGATATACATATGGAAGCAATGGTATATTCAACCAACATAATGTTCTGATATATATCGTGGATGGGGAACAATAGTTAAGCGCAGTAACTAGCTATATAGAAACAAGGTCTTGCCCCCCTTGTTTCAAATTCTTCTGATAACTTTATAAATAGTCATCACTTTGCATATACTTGACAATATCATTAATCCCATCAAGATTGATCGTTTCTATCTGCTGGATATCAAGACCCCATCACTCACCAATTGGTGTCTGGGTGGAATGGCCAAGGTAAAAGACAAGCCACCACAATCGACTCTGGTCCATTCATCATATGGTTTCCTTAGATACCTGACATGAATGTTTCCTTTCTAATCTCTTTAGATATCGATACAAAGTTCGATATATAATTATGATTTCACACGGCTGGATAGACTATTACCGCGTATAGTACCTACTACGTATCGCCAGATACATCTACCAACATCAAAACCAACCCAGCATCTCCTAGTAGTCCTACCCAACTATGTGCCAACCGAGGATCTCCAAACTCACGATCGTTAGATCAGCCACCACCCACTCAATACCACCCTGAAATCCCTCAAAGCGAAACTATGCTTCACATGCCCAACAGTTTCTACAAGCCCAAGGAGAAACCACGGCGATGGCAACAGAAATGACTCAAAGGGCATGTACGGATAGAATCCGACGCTCTGCATCTTCCTAAAGCAGCAAACAAAGCCGTATTTCGACAGAGTGCATGTATTATGCGCGCAGCAGGTCGTATGCAGTACACACCCACCATCAAGGCATCTGATGTTGCATCCTACTTGCTGACCTCGGATCTCTCCCATCCACAATGGCAATGTGAGTGGGCAGGTGCGTGGATGGATTACATACGTGTCATATCACATATGCATCTCGTTCCTCACCTATCATGTATCTTCCATCAGACCACACGCACACACACAGATGGGGAGAGGGAAAGAGACCTGGGCATTTTCCAACAAGTCAGTGCGAGGGATCGAGATGATTGGCGTGTCGCCAAATATAGGAATATCAGTTAAGCGCTTCCTTTCGTCTGGGGGATGCTAAGAAGCCCCAAGCGTTGTCCTGTCCGTCCCTCCATCAACCTCCTGATCCATGATCCATGGATCACAGATCCATGTGGCTCTGGCTCTAGAAAGGATGCTGAGGTGTGACAGGAAATGAAGGCGTGCATACGGGGCTGATTCAATCTGAGGAGGGGCTGTGTGTGGACGCTTGGAGAGGGCTGAATGATTTCATTTCCCCCTCGTCTTGTACAGATTGCATGATCTGTCTCCGTACGAATGGCATCCATCTGCTCTTCCCCGTGTCGAAGAAGAAGGTTGTGATAGATGAGAAATGATACTCAGCCAGCCTCAGGACCGCCTGAGGCAGCAGGAGACAAACAAAAGCAAAAGGTTGGCCTGAGTCCGAGACCCGTGACCGGGAGGATCCAAGCGCCTCCGATGATGATCATCCCCGGGGGATCAAAGCCCCTGCTTCTTCTTCCCTTTTCTCTCTCGCACTTCTCTTTCCCCCTGTCCTTTCGTTTACTCCATCCTTTTTGTTAGTTTTCTCTCTGTTGATTAGGTGGTAATTTCCTGTTTCATGAGCAGAACCATGGTCTGAGTCTGCGCTAATGGTGGCCACCAACGTCGGGAATTTCCGACGCGGATCACTTAAGACGCATGGCCAATCCTTCTCGGGCCTTTTTACTTGCCAATCACAACCCCTGGCCATGATACCAGGTTGAGCTTGGGCGTCGAACGACTGGCCACCGCCAGTCTCTCGCTGATGATTATTTCCGTCCGCAAGTGCAAGCGGGCTGTGGATCACGCCCCCCTTCTCGACCACTCACTGTCGTCTGTGATCCCAACTCAACTCTATCATCCTGGCGAAAGTCCATCCAACCTGCACGAATTGCCACGACACCCGCATCCACATCTCTCATCATGGCCTTGTATGCGTCGGGGCGAGTGTCCAACCAGTGTGGGTAGAAATAGCCGGGATCGTCGTCATACATCAGGAGGGATCGGCTGGCCACCGTCTAGATCGGGCGCGCGGGGATGCCTCTCTGATTGGTGAAATAATCTGCGAGAACGACACCGTTCAAATTCAAAACTAGGGGGAGAGGGAAAAAAGAAAGTTAAAATAATGAATGGTCCACTGGGTACGTTGTTTCGGTATCCCCATTTATCATTGGCTTTTCCTATCAAATGGGTGATTATGGGAATGGAAGAAAGACAGGGAGAAATGGTTAAGACACTGGGATACATGATATAAAACGAAAAGATCATTGGTTGGCCACCCTGACTACGGCAGTGTGGTAAATCATGACCACGATGGCCACGGCGTGTATCTCGGCCGCATGTCAATCCCTGACCCTACAAAGTACAGTCCCTTTCCCCGTGTCTAGTGTTGTCACGATCATAATACGTCGACTAAGGGGGGTAATATGGAGGATTTTAACGCAAGTGACCATAGTACGATGTGCATGCTATGCGGGAGGTTAGAACCGTCCGGCCAGGTGATAGATATGATCCTCTGTCCTGGTGTCTAAGCGAACAGTGCCTGGACTCGACTGCGCCATCCAACTGCATTAGCCCAGGCACAAGCACACAGAAAATCTCGCTCCCCGACATACCCCCGGTCGTCGAAAAGAGATCGGTCGAGCGTGCGAGCTTACAGCCGAAAATTTCTCGCCTTCACAAACCTGGCTAGACTGGAAGACTAGGCAGGAGCCGTCCAACGGCCGCCAAGGGGGTGAAACCACGCTACAGCCCAGTAGGCGTGATCGATACGCGAGGCTCTTAGCACGAGGGATGCGCGCAATCCTGTAACGGCGGAACTCAACTCCTGCCCGAGTCGTCCAAGATGCCTCTTTCCACAATCCAAACGACCCGACCGTGTCCGCGGCGCGCCTTGTGGCCCCGTGGGCAAATCTCCCCCCCTTGAGCACGGACGACATGAGACGAAAGTATCGCAAACATGATCCCACCAACCACCAGTGACCCTTCTTTCCGCCGAGCCCAATCAATTATCCTGGTCATGGATGATTTATTACGATAGCATCTAATCTCAACGCAAGACTGCCTAAATAGCCGGCGGTCTAGCTTTCTATCCTTTTCTCTTCCCAGTTGCAGGCTAGTGATCGACGCGTCCTGGAGAATGCAGAGTAAGGTGACGATGGGACCACCTGGACGTCCGTGGAATCCCCGGTTGGCCATCAGCCTGGGCTGATTGACGTCTGTCGCCACCACCAGCAAGTAATCTGTCCAGGCAGCGTGACTGAGGGGCACTGTCTCTCACACCAATAAGGATTTACCTGCTTCGTACCAAAACAGGAGACCCAAGACCGAGCTGCACGGAGGACTGTATACCGCCATCTGTGCATCATCAGCAGTGGCATCTCGATACGAGGATCTCCCGGGGGGGGGCTGCTGTTAGCAATAATACGCGCATGTTTGCAGTAGGGGCCTTCCTCCGTGCCCTCCCATTCCAGCCTAGTAGAGCCTAAGTCGATGTCTCGGTGCGTCGACCGCTGACAAAAGCAACGGAGGGCTGAAACCGCCCATCTGCGCTTCCCATCACAAACCTGCATTGCCCGAGATGACCCAAGACTTACTAAGAGACGTGAGTCATCTCGACCGATTCTCTGGTCAGCCATCGGGGATCATTACAGAGAAGGAATTCGGAAGAAGCTCGGCACGCGCATGTGCTTGGTGGCATCGTCTGCAAGATGAGGATCTACTGCTGCGGTTAGCACAGCTGCGGTTAGCACTGGCGCTGATGGTCTGTGATTACCATTTTTTGGTAACAATTTAGTCATCTGACATGGGCGTCTTGTGACGCGTGCGTTGTCCCTATATTTGGATAGCCATATAATCTCGGGGCAACCATCACCATCACAGACCGGGAGCGGGATTTCAGGAAACGTCCACGATAACAGGCAAGGAATGGATCACACTAGGGTATGAACACCTCGTGGTGGAATTACCGCCTGGGGACCGAAGAGCCCCGAACCATCAAACCCAGCCGTCAAGCTACCGTTTCATCGGGGATGCACGGTCCTCGATGGGACAAACTCTCTTATGATGGTGTATTATCAAGCCGGTTCTCCGGTGGATCCGACGGGGTTGTTGATGAGAAACTGTGTACGGAGTACTACGTATGCGTCGTATACTTCGTCTGATACTGCATGATCTCACATCGATCAGTTGAGAGCCAGTCAAAATCAAAGTGAATGGAACCGTCAACAGCGGACGACCTGATGATTATCCCCGCCAGACCCGTGTCGATCTTCGGGTCAACTATAAAGTAAGGGAACTCGGTGTACTATAGTAGGACGGGAGGTACGTGAATCGGGTCGGGTCGTCTGGCCTGCTCATTAAAGTAATCATCGCCGGGCACCTCCCTTGTTCTCAACAATCAAAAATAAATAGATAAACATTAATCTTAATAAACTCCAAATCCAAATCAACCAAAATAATTAAGGGAAAAAAAATAAAAATAAAAAAATAAAAAAAACCATTCTGGACAAATTCTGACTTCGCCAAGCCACACGGCCACTAACAGCGAATCAAGCCAAAGGGAGAGCAGCCCAGGCGAGAATCCGCCCGTCGTCTAGGCGTTTGTCCTCCCTTTACGACGTCCACACCCCCGTCTTTCATACCCACGCCTGCCACGCCGGCGATCTACCTGTCGCCCGCCGCTGGCTAACCCTGTTTGGGTAGTCGACACGATCGGACTTAACCTTTTTTTTCTTTTTCCTGTTTGTAGGATATTTTTTTTGAGAGGTTGTTTGCGAGAATTTAATAGAGTTTCATGTTTTGATTTCATGGTGGTTGGTATCCAGTATTTGGATGGGATTATTCATTCTTCTGTTCTATTATCTATCTGTTAGTATACACTATATGTATTTATAATGATATTGAAATCAAGAATTGGAAAAGTCTAATATAAATGGAAAGTGTAAGATACAAGGAAGATACGATCACCTGTAACATCATAACACAAGACAATATAAACTTATTATTAGATACGAGCCCCTACCAGCCACACACTACAAGATATAGAATAACATTACAGACACAGGGTAGACGATCCCGGATGAATGGAGCTATATCAGAGGATGACATCTACATAAGACTAAGGGATCAATGTCTATTCTCTCTACTCCATATACTCCTACTCCGTATACGGAATACTCCATACATCTGCAGTAGTTGTTATCATCCAAGTGTACCATGACTCGTACACAGGTGCATCAGTCGCCACATCTGCAATACCACCTCCACTGTCGTAGCTACAGTATCTGTCGTAGGTATGTAGTAGACACTACCTACGTAGTACGCACCTACTACGTCGGTACCTACCTCCCCAAGTGGCTAGTAGGAGAAAAAAAGAGCGTAACAAGGAAGTCGATCCTGCAGCAGCGGCAATGGTGGAGTCACCGCTGATGAGACAGTAGTATTACAGTCTCTACTCTGCTACTATCTGGGCGTATTAGGTGTGTGTCTGTCTATCCAGTGGAGTCGCCTCGTTCAATTTGACTTTCATTGACGTGGCGTCTTTGTTGGAGTGATCTTTACGCATGACATGATTTGTGTGTATTGGCTTACCTTTGTCATCTTACCACTGATCTTGCTGCCTTGTTTGCAGTGAGCGATATTCGACGTGCATGTTGATGTTTGTAGTTGATATGAAGACTTACAGCTTAAGCGGATGATGGATAGAGATCTATACAGATGTATACAGAAAGGTAGTTACCCAAATCGGTAATACCCCTGCTCTCTCAACTCAGTATACTCTACTCCACTCCCTTAACAAACTATACTAAAACCGCACCTATCCCCGATCCCTCCAAACAGCAATATCGGAACGTCCCGCCCATCTCATCGTTTAAGTTTCAAGTCCGATCCTTCCAAGACATCGCTCTTTATCATACGGAGTACACCACTGACAGAGTATACTACACACTGACGTCGCGGAAATAACCAGCGAACATCCCCCCCCACTAGTTATAGTTTATACCGGGGCGATGTCTCGGAGGAGTCCTCGGCAATGTACGCCTAAGATGTCCTTCTCAATTGTGTACGCTGTCGTCATCATGCTGCATGGGGTTCTCTGTGCATCAGCCGTGGCGGGATGAGCCGATCGGTGGGGGAGGAATCAAATGAAGGGGTCTGATTAGTACTACTACGTAGGAGGTGTGATGGTGGAATCTTATCCTGATATGATGAGATGGTGATCTTGGTTATACTAGGTTGTTTGTCTCCGTACTTGATTGGAGTTTCTGAATAGTCCTTGATATTGTTGATATCCCGATTACTACTCCGTGCTAGTAGTATAAAGAAATAAATAGAAAAGCAATAGTTACACAACAGTTCTATGTATAAATGATCGCCCGGAAGCATGCACATCCGCATATAAATTTGCTGACTGGAATCGAGTCATTCAACCGATATGATGATATTCATCGGTTGAGGGCCCCGGGAAATAGCGCGCGAAGGATCTGGCATTAGCCTGGCTATTAAAGATACTAATACTCCTACTACGAGAATATGATAGAATATAATAGATATAATACCGTAATGACTAGTCATGCATAACGTATCGGCTTTGGTGCCAAACTCGGGAACGGCCGAACCTCAAGCTGCATGACCACCACGTGAGATGACCGGGGTCCAGACCCCGCTAGAAAACGCTCCTAGTCCGTATTCGGTCGGATCTGTCTGACGCCCGCTCCAGCGGTTCTCGCTTAGCGGATGGTCTAGTCCTGATGGGGAAGTATTTCCGTTACCTTTCTTACGGAAAGTATCCACCTTACTTACTTTTTCTCTCCTGGCTGGGGATTTCAGGGGTGTGTGCCTTAGGTACCAAGTCAGCCGAGGTGTACACCCAGCCCTGTTGGACGTGCTTACGAGGGGGTTTCATTTCAATTGATGTTATTATAATTCCGGGGCCGGAATTGCGTGGTCTGACCGCTCTGCACTGATTGATTGAAAGAATGAATGTGACCGATATCCAACACGGCAAACGGGCTATTATTTGTTCGGACTCGGAACTATCCCTGGTTGCCTGTCTGAGCTGTCTTGTCTTGTCTTGTCTCCTTGGTTATCCCCTGCCCCTAGTTCGAGTCCTATCTAGTCCCCCGATGACGATCTGCGTGACGCCTCAGCTAACGTGCCTATTTGACTTGCCCTGACTATCCACCTGTATGATATCAAACGAGTTTGCTTTTCCTCGGAAATGATAGCTAGCTGGGTATGCGCAAGTAAGGTGAAACGATGTGACCTGTAGAATGATTGTCCGTCAGACTTGTCAAGACGTCACCCCGCGTTGCGCTGCGTTACGGTGTGCTTGCTCATGTAGGAGTATGCTCGGCTCAGAAGAAGGCACCCGGTCTGCTGACGGCCAAGAAATGCACTGTTGTAGATCATCCTACCTTGCTTTACCGCCATGTGTATGGCATGCTTTGTGCGTATCTACTCGGTACTGGCACATACATGGTGGGATCTTACAACAGCGAAAAAAATGACTGGATAGTAGACACTGTAGTGATACCAGACGCTGCCAGGTGAACATCAACATAAAAGCACACTCAATGAATAAGAAAAACAGCGATGATCTTCCGTCTATATCTCCATACTTCGTACTCCGTATATAAGAGCTAACCAAAACCACATGCAGACGCACCGATCCATGATGATCCATGATCCATCACACCCAAAGATGTGGGCTAATGCACGCGAATCCAACCAACCAGCACCTCGCTGACCCTTTCACGTCAAGGCTGAAACCCCAGGTTGCCTCCTCTGAGGTCGTATTTGATCGACGACCACCCATCACCTTGCAGGTCGTCCGATAGAAACCTGATTCGTCCATAGCAATTGGAAAAATAAAAAGATAAAATAAAAATAAGAAAAATGGCATGTTAGCGGCTCATCATCTTGCAGATGCGGGAGTGGGTAGGTCAAGTTCACCCGTATGAGGATGCCGTCAGCATGTACGGAGTATGGAGTACTCTATGTCACGGCTCATGGTCATTTCCTGGGTGGGAAAAATACACGACTCACGTTGATTTTGAGGGTTTGGAATAATCCACCAACCATGGCCCAGCCAAGGTTAGTTGAGCCATTTAACAGGACTACTCTTACTATTATTAGGGCTACCCTCAAAAAAAACCAGTATTAAAGTTTCCTTCATGACCGGAAAAGAAAACAGTAGAAAATCAAAGAAACAAAGAAAGAAAGAAAAGAAAAAGAAAATCCGAGCCTCCGGCCCCGGGCTTCAAGCTAAGCGATGCTGATTTCCACCGGGCGCTAAACGACAAGCGGTAGTTCATCCGGAGCTAGGGAGAGTCTATTTACTGATCAGACGGTATCGTATTTACTATTTACTATAGCGGTCAAAGCTGAGCGTTGGGAAGCGTTAGGATGATCAGCGCACATCATTGTCAATCCTGTGGCCCCCCTTTTACTGATAATGACTGGGTTTTTCCCAATCGTCTGCCCCTATTACCAATTCTGATTTACCCTATGGACATGGGTCGGAAAAAGAGATCGCAAGATCCCTGATTTAACAGACATATCATGTTTATATGTCTTGTTTATTAGGGACGGAGTACTTCGGTGATGAACGGCGGGTAATCTTATTTGGTGGCTTGCCAGGAGCGAGAGGCTTGCCTCGTGGCATGATGGACAAACATAAACATTACTGCAGAAGCGCTCGGATGATCACCGTACAAACTACGAAAGAGGCAACCAAAATAGTACATACAATAGTACTCCGTAGAGTACTACGTAGACAGACAAAACCAGATAATAAACTACTTCCCCCTTTGTTCAGTAGAACGGGTGTTCGTCGTAGTATCCCAAACAAGTAACAAGCAAGTGGCCGGGAGACAGGGGGAAGGGTGGATGATTTCTGCTGACCATACCCCATCGAGTCAAGGGCCAGGATTAAGTTGGCCATGTTCTTTTTAAAGGAGAATCTAAGCGAGTTGACCCAAGCCAAGGCTGATCGCCATGGGACCTGTGGGGTTACATAATGCTGGGAAAATATCCGTCACAAAGGGGGAAAAGACCATGTGTTTAACTGGACTGGGTAGTTGGTGGATTGGCCTACGACTCTTGGCGTCTCATATCACTATCTTCTATAGTTTACTCTGTAGAGAGTACTCTCGACAACTAGGTTTCCTTGACTATTCTGGTTCCAGCCATGTTCCAAGTTCTCCCCACACTGTCAACCGGGACAGCCGTGTTTCAGTTCGTCGGAAGGTACCCGGACGCGTAGACCTCATCTTCAAAATCCGGTTCGAAGGAGCGAGGAGGTAGGAAGGAAGGGGTCGGTGTAGGTCTGGATGCACCACAACCAAGGTCCGGAGACTCGTAGTTGGGAATGGGACGATGATCCTCCATCGATCGGAGGAAGATCATCAGTTTGTCGTGGATCATGACAGCTTCGTTTACAGAACTCGAAAGGGAATGAACTGTTTACGTAGTAATATCCAGGTATGGGGTATCGTTTTACCCTGATTAATGGTTATGTTTCTTACTTCCGCATGGAAATATATATTGACACTGGTTGGGGCTAGTAGAACCGTGGATCAAGCAGAGACATCCGTGGTTGGAGGTTTAAATCTGACACTGGTTGATTGATGATAGATTAATACAAGATATATTATACAAGAGATTGATGAGATCTAGATTGTGGTTAATAAAGGTAAAGTGGTCGATGTCGTGGATAGAGTCTGGCACGTATTACGACTCGTTGACCCACTGACTCGAATGTTTGTCATCAGTCTGGACAGGACACAGTAGACAAAGTTAGTCAATGGAGAGTAATATGGCTCAGTGAGTAAGTTCAATCAAGATAAAGACTCCGTACTAAACTAACAGAGACCACCCCCAGACTCCTCCGTCTGAACAATGAACAAAAAACCTCAATGATTCAGTTGCCTCGTACTGGTAGAAAGAGGACCCGCATCAGTGAGGTAAATCCCATGATTGGCCGTTGAAGATTCGCTTCCACGAGACACGCCTTTCGATGATTCGGGCGCGGCCGCCCACGTCGTTTATTAGAGTTTGCGAGGCGCTCACATGGATTTAGATCGGCGTGGTTTCTTCGACTCTTGGTCTCTTCCATTATTAATTATTTAATATATGACAATATCATATATTACCTTTAATGTAAATAATATCATCAGCATTTAGCATCTTAATATGATCCCTTTACCATACAGTATCAGATTGAGAATCCCGTTGATCAGCCGTCGACATCGCTAACGTACTCGGTAAGGGGTAACGCGTTGACGACTCATCCGCTCGGGAGAGTGGAACTGGACAGGCTGATCAAGGATCCTGACTGTTTCTATAATTATGACCCTTTTAATGAGGATTGTCAATTTTATCTGGATAGACAGGATGGTCCAGCTACTATTACCATTGAGTTACTGACTAGAGATGTCACTGCGTAGCCGCATAGTCCCGAACGGGAGGGTGGATAGACATCGGAGATGAGATGACGATGATGACAGACTCTCATCATCAAGGGCGATGTGAATCGAGTCAACGGGCATGTTTCCACATTCGACATGGATCGACACCGATACCAGCTAGTATTAAGGTCTATCCCGCCGTATCCGGTAATTAGTGGCGGGTCACCCCGTCGTCAGCCAGCACGGTATGCTATCGTGTCTGGACTGTTGACTCCTTTGGTCGTGGACATGGCAATATGGGTGGAACAGTGATGTACCGATGATCACCCAGTAGTCTTTTGAGTCTCACCTATTAGGAGGGATCCTTTCGGTCCTAGCGCCTACCGAGGCATGTTGCCTCGTGCCCAGATGCCGGTTGTATCTCGAGCCAAGAGGGCTAACCAAGGGACGGCGGAGTCCAGGGCAGTCGATTCCCTCGTGGAGTGGTCGCGGAACCATGATCTGATGGTCGATCCCAATGGTTGGGAAATTGGTACAGACATCCTGCTCGTTGATTCCATGGGATGGTTGGTTCCTGATACCGTGTTGTCTGTGGATGGTCTTTGATCAAGGCTATCAGGCATTTGTGTATCCGTACTAATACTCCGTCCTTTCAACGAGATACAGAAAGATATTCACGGGATGACCTATCATACTGACTCTACTCACCCCTTTCTCATATACTCCGTACTTTGATCATGATCTGTGCGGTCATTTCTCCGTTCTGCAAAGGATGTCAGTAACTAACTCCTCTGGTAGTTCCGGAGTAGTGATCAGGCTGGACAACTTAGTCAGGAGTGGACCGCCTCCATGTCTCTCATTAGCCAAACCCAACCACGATAATCTCCGGGCTCCGCACGACGCTAGTACTCTTGGCCCTCTCCAAGCGAGGATGGAAGGGAAAATCGTTCAGAGATTCCTTTCTGGGAGTCGAGTCTAGGCCGGTTTGGGGGGTGGGATCCAACCCAACTGCACCGACTCAGCCATCCCATCTGGATGGAGCTGCCATGCGCGCGCATCGTGCCGCCAATCCGTCAACCGGTTTTTATTTTTTATTTAGATTTATATTTGATTTTCTTATTATTTCACCCTGCATCTACTCCGTACGCCGTATGTAGGCCTTCAAGATATCACATCTACATTGATAATATGATAGTATGAGATCAAACAATTACGAATAATTCACTGGTCAAGTAGAGCAATGGAGTACTGTACGGAGATCAAACTGTTGATCTGAGCGAAACCGAATCCAAGTCTCAGGCAGGATGGAACAGGGCTGGAGTCCGAAACAGGAGATCGACAGAGAAATTTCGGCTAGAATGTGAGATCAGGAGGATCGTGCGATCATATATTATATTATTTATTATATTTCAAAAATATAATAATATCATATAGTAAAAGTGTCCGTGGATCTGCACTAGTGCCAGACTTACTCTAGCCGAGCCCCGAAGTGTAAAAAGTCCCTTGTCCACCGGTCGATCTGTGTACGCGGTTACGTACTTATTATCTTTATTCTGAAATATAGATATATGTATATTTATATATATATTTATATATATATATTATTATTACTCTGTTGAATTATTCAAGTCTATCCATGACTACTATTTATTTCATCAGTAAGTAAGATCAATGTCAATACGTTGGTTGACAGACTACGTCCTCGTCGAGCCTACCGAAACAATCCAACTAATGGCAAATCACCCTAGACAGGTCTAGTCTATCTCGAGACCCACTCACCCAAGGATGGGAAATGAAAACAATGACAGATGTCGCGTGTATTCCCAGACATTAATTAAGCTTTGTATCATTGATACACGACCCGTACCACCAATACACATGGATAGATCAGCAGTAGTGATTATAATCAACAGTGAGCGAGGTCGGATTGTTCCGCCGCCTGATCCGGTTACCTCGTTGAGTTGACGGAAGTATAGACAAACGAGCTATAATTAACTATTATATTACACTCTGTATATATTATAATAAATAGAAGAAATAAAATAATTCTTTTTCTTGAAAAAAATAATGATAATACAAAATATCTCCACCCAGGAATCCACCTCGTCTATCCTCTATAATTCCCCCCCCCTGGTTCTCCAATCCCACCCCCACTTGTACCTTACTCTCCATGCCACGGCCCAGACACCTTCATTCATATATCTATCCTGCATGGCCCCGTCTCACTCTTGACTCTGGATCTCTGCACTTCTACTTTATCATCACCCAGTTCATTCCCTGCCTCCCCCCACCCTCCCACACCTATAGGGCCGGTCCACCATCAACCTCAATCATCCTCCCCCGATATCTACCTCCGTCATGGATCTCGCCAGCCTCATCACCCCGGGTCCCGAACCCGTCCTGTCCAAGGCAAAGGCCTCGAACAGCCCCCCGGCCTCGTCCTCTTTCAAGCCCTCCATCGAGGGCTCGTATTTCCCGACCATGCCGACGTCATACTCTCGCTCCCCGCAGCCACCGCTCTCCCCTCCGGTGGATGAACAGCGCAAATTCTCCCTTCCCTCCATCTCCTCTCTGCTCGAGGGCGCCGACGGTGCCGCCATGCACGCTGCCAGTAGGTCTTAACAACAGCAGTTCCAGAAGAAACCATCCACTAACTAGATTCCCCAGAGCGCCAGCGCCTAACGCCTCCCGCGCGCAGAGAGTCCGACGCCAGGACGCAATATGACCCCATCTCCCTGCACGGACTGCCGGCCAACATGCCGCCTACTCCCCCGCTGCGTCCGGACTCGGGCTTCCACAGCAACGGCTACTCGCCCTCCGCATCCTCCACCTCCGCCGTCAAGATGGAGTCGTCCTACCCGCAGGTCCCCGTGACTCTGCCCAGCCCATCCGAGCGCTCCTCCATCTCCAGCCAGGGCTCCATCCAGAACGTCTCCAGCGGGCCCTACGCCTCGCCCGCCCCCAGTGTCGCCTCGTACACCTCGCCCGTGGAGCCCTCCACCACCGCCATGTACTACCAACGACCCACCTCGTCCACCTACCAGAGTGCCGCCTCTCCCACGGCCGCCCCCATGCCCGCCGCCGCCGCCGCCCACCAGCCGGTCATCTCTCCCGTCACCCCGGCCTGGCAGCATCATCACTACTTCCCGCCCTCCAACTCCACCCCCTACCAGCAGCACCACGACCGGTACATCTGCCGCACCTGCCACAAGGCCTTCTCGCGCCCCTCCAGCCTGCGCATTCACTCTCACAGCCACACGGGCGAGAAGCCCTTCCGCTGCACGCACGTCGGCTGCGGCAAGGCCTTTAGCGTGCGCAGCAACATGAAGCGTCACGAGCGAGGTTGCCATTCCGGCCGTCCCGTGGCAGCCGCCATGGTATGAACAAACAAAAAAACAAAACACAAAAAAAGAAAGAAAAAAAAAAGAAGAAAAAAAAAAGGGCAATATTTTACTTGATTGTTCTGCTGATTGATGATACCCCCCTGCGTGTTTTACTTTTCTTCCCTTCGGCCCTGGCTTTTTTTCTTATATACAACGGGAATTAAGGTGTATACATTTCTTTTCTCTTTATATATTTTCTGATGTGGAAGTGTATATTTTACCCTGTTGTCTTTGATTGATTGACGTCAACCGTCATGTTATGTCATGCGGGGAGCCACAGGCGGGAAAGGAGTTGTCGGAAGTGTTGATTTGATTGAATCTCTTTTGTGTGTCCTTCATTTCTTTTGTTTGATATGACGTGACACGACTTGAAGAATTGCTGTATATCTCTTATCCGGACGGGCTCTGGCTCCCGCTGGATTTTGCGGAGTCTTTGTTGATAGATTGGCTTGATTCCCGATATATATAGAAGAGAAGCTTGATATGATTATTTAATTACTTCATCCTTACATGTAGACTTCCACGTAGGAACCTGTTCACTGCGTCTTTCATTGGTTTGGATGTCTATACCAGATGTCCTTGGCAGCTCTACCTGAGGTATCTACCTATCTATTTACCTTGAGCACTGCCTATCAATCGAAACTGACCCCTGAGTCCCTGACAACCCTTCTCTAGCAGGCTTTTTACAAAAGAGCTTACATTGACCCTCCAGTGCATATTACCATCAGCCTACCTAGACTAATTCTACTGCTCCTAGCTAAGTATCTAGATGAATAGGTAGATAGATAGAAAGATGCCATCTACATAACACAACAAACCACAACAGTTATGGAAACCTCCTACCACAGTATACACCCCTCCCCCCCTGGACATGGCGTAATCCGACCAGTACCCATCGTTTCTTCTAACCTAGCTAGCTAGATAGATACCTACTTACCTACTGAGTCTGTCTGATATCATGGATTACTATAGTGGACGAATGCTCTTCGTACCTGACGAATGCTGGTGCACGCTTATGCTGTATGGCTGGCTATTGTCTATCTCGCAAGTTGTCTTGTCGGCTTCTTTCTAAACGAAATAAATTCAATCTGGTGAATATATGTAAGCTTGCGTGTATCAAGGATAAAAGGGTGGCTGTGTAGTTGGTACCCATGAGGGTTGATTGATGATGATGAGATGATGGTGGGATGAGGTGTTCACCTGTGTTTGTGCTGTGTGTGCATGCTACGGCCTATCTTAGGGTCAGTGTCCCCATTACTCGTAGAGATTAGGTTATATAGATGATTCAGTTATGACTATCTGCCAAAAAAATCCCATTCTATGTGTGTATTTTTATATATATCATGCCATGCATATATACCTGCATATCTCATAAATCATCACCTATCCAGTATCCCCTACCTATCCAGTATCAAATATTCCCACCTATCCAGTATCGCCTACGCCTCCAAATTCAACTCTTCCAAAATAGCATCCAACTTGGCCATCAAGATCTGATAATTAGCCGCATCCTTATCGAACTCGTCGCCGGCGATCTCGCCGTCCAACGTCCGTATCACAGGCGCATGGTCCCGGTCATGCTGGGACGCCGCCGCCGCCGGCGGGGCAGCCACCCTGGACAGATCGATCATGTCGACCCCATTGGCGACCTTCTCGATCTCCTTCTCGGTGCCGTCAGCGTCAGCGTCAGCGTCAGCGCCGGCGGCGGGGTGTGCTGCCTGCGGCTGCTGCGCCGCGCTGCGCATCATCTCGCCCAGCCCTGCGTCGTCAAAGCGCAGGCGGAACCGCTCGTTCAGGTAGAACCGGATGTCGTCTAGCAGTTCGATGGAGTCGGTTTCCTGGCGGGCCTGGATGCGCGACGCAGACTCCGCGATGAGTTCCGCGAACTCGGGCGAGTCGATGTGTGCCTCGAGGCGGTAGGCGAGGTAGCGCGCTGCGAACTCTTCCAGGCGCTGGACGCGCGTCATCCATGCTGCGCGGATGATGCCGTAGATGTCAAGCTCCTCTTCTTCTGCTTCTTCGTGTGTGCCGCGTGTCTTGGCGGCTTCGGACTGCGACAGGTTGCCGCTGCCGAGGGTGCTGATGACCACTGCGGCTTTGGTTTTGAGTTTCTCGATGAAGAGCATGTCTGATGCGAAGAGGACGTCGACTGCTACGTCGAGGGGGAAGTCTGCTCTCTCGGTGTAGAGGAAGGTGAGCACGATCTCGAGGACTTCCGGGGAGCAGTCCACGTTGACGATGTGGAGGTGGTCGGTGACGTAGGCTTCGCGGAACATGCTGGTAAACATGGTGTTGAAGAATTCAGAGCGCAGGAGCATGGCCCGATGGCAGGGGAAGAGCGTTGATGTTGGCTCGCGGCCGGGTTCTGCGTCCTCGGGGAGCTCGTCGGCCTGGAGCAGGATGTCTGCGAAGATCGGGTTCTCGCGGTCCCATTTCTCGCTGCTAGCTTTGGAGGTCTCCACGACCCGTTTATTGCCCAGGACGTTCGCCCGGAACCATGTCTCCAGCTGGTCCCGGCCTTTGGCAATTTCTGCTGTTCGCCGTTGCCGGGCTAGCCGTCGGTCTCCGCTGTCGATGATGCTATCCAGGAGGGTGTCGATCTCGAGGTGTCTCGCGACTCGGTCGATCCCTTGGAAGACTTCCGACTCGGTGAATCCCGTCCCCGGCCCGCTTTTCAGGTCGCGGGGCGCTTCTCCGAGGTACAGGTATTTGATGGCGACACTGAACGCTTGGGGTGGGATTGTAGGCGGAAGGTTCCCCGACGTACTCTCTGGAGCCGTCGCTAGCTTGTTCCGGAAATACGGCGATCGCGCCGCCAGGATAAACTTGTGCAGGTGAAGCGACTCATCGGCGGCGGTGACGACAATGTCAGACGTCACGGGCTGTTCGCGCGTGAGCAATGAAGCAACATGGGCGGCGAGAGGCTGCAGGGGATCCGTCGATTTGGAGTAGTCGTATTCCAGGAGTAAATTGCGGATGCGATCGTTCAGCGCATTGTACAGGCAACTGTATGCAGGAAGATGTCTTAGTGGACGACACTCGACGATTCAGACAAGAGACGCCGTACCGTTCCCCTTGGAAAGTATCTCGTTCACATAATGCGCCGGACTCCAGGAGCAACCGGACCACCTCGTAGTGGCCACAGAGACTTGCCTGTGCCAACGTTAGGACACGCCAGTGTGGTCGATAAGAAAAAGTCCAAAATAAACCCAACTTACCAAAATCAAAGGGGTGTAGTCGTAGGGATCGCGGGCATTGATATTAACCCCCTCGGTGATCTTCTCTTGACAAACTTTAAGATCCCCCTTACGACAGGCGCTGCAGAGCTCCGCAAACGGCTCGCTCAGATCCAAGGGGTTATCATCCTTGAGGTTACCCTCCTTGATCAATTTTTTCTCCTTGACTAGACTAATTTCCAGTTGATCTTTGCGAAGCACATTCCCTTCTGTCATAGCGGGCAAGATGGACTGTCGTTCTCAATCTCTTCAATCGCTGATGATGCCGAGAGGCGACTCGGAGTGCGGGCGGTCTTTATCGATAAGGACGATCACGTGGGGCACACGCATCGCGTATATTGCCCCGAACATCCACCGAGTCCTTGCAGAACGCCAGGATCCATTTCATTTATCGAGTATCGGATCAATAACGCCATGTTGTTTATCTCTCCCTCGAGACCATGCATCTCAATGAATCCACAGACAACGAACCTGCAGTGCACCACGGTGACGCTTGGTTCTGGGGAAGATGATCGCAACAAAGGATACACCGCCCGGCCTCACCGCCTGCGCAAAGGGGATAAGAGCCACCGAGGGCATGGTTGCTCAGCAACGAGCTCCGCCTAAACATTCGGCTCCTCGGGCAGTGCATACAGAATGCCAAACTTCTTTAAACCTGCATCTGTACTTCCATCTTCAACCGTCAGCTTCGACATTTACTAACCTAAACAGCTTCCGATCTATCCCCAACGTCCGGATCATAAATGATCTAAACCCTCCTCCCTCATCTCATCTCCCTTCCCCCCCCGACTCCTCCGCTCCTGGCGACCTCGATTGACCCTTAATTTCCCTGCCGCTGGCCTCCTCAATTGCACTACTTAGTCACCATGGCAATTGCGTTGGCAGAGGCAGAAAAGTATGAGGTGTTGGAGAAGATTGGTAACCACAGGCCCCCTTCTGTCTGGTCGTTGTCCTGGTCTGGGAACTAACGGAGCTCGTTGTGTCCAGGCTGTGGTTCGTTTGGCATCATCCGCAAAGTGAGGAGGAAGGCGGATGGCTTCGTAAGGCTCTCGGACATGATATGAACTGACAGAGCCCGAGCTGACCGGACCCAGATCCTCTGCCGCAAGGAGATCAACTACATCAAGATGTCCCAGAAAGAACGGGAACAGCTCACCGCCGAGTTCAACATTCTCAGTTCCCTCCGTCACCCGAACATCGTCGCCTACTACCACCGAGAACACTTGAAGGCAAGCCAGGACTTGTACTTGTACATGGAATACTGTGGCGGTGGGGATCTCAGCATGGTCATCAAGAACCTGAAAAAGACAAACAAGTATGCCGAAGAGGAGTTTGTCTGGCGTATTCTGTCGCAGTTGGTGACGGCCCTCTACCGCTGCCACTATGGTTCAGACCCCGTCGAAGTCGGATCGAATGTCCTGGGCCCCGTTCCCAAGCCGTCGGGTCTGAAAGGCAAGCAGGCGCAGATGACCATCCTGCATCGTGACCTCAAGCCCGAGAACATCTTCCTGGGGAGCGACAACTCGGTCAAGCTCGGTGATTTCGGGCTGTCCAAGCTGATGAACTCCCACGACTTTGCATCCACCTACGTGGGTACGCCCTTCTACATGTCACCCGAGATCTGCGCCGCCGAGAAGTACACCCTGCGCTCTGACATCTGGGCCGTGGGTTGCATCATGTACGAGCTATGCCAACGGGAACCCCCTTTCAATGCCAAGACCCACATCCAGCTGGTCCAGCGGATTCGCGAAGGGAAGTTTGCGCCGCTGCCGGACTTCTACTCCCCGGAGCTGAAGAGCATCATCGCGAGCTGCCTGCGCGTCAACCCCGACCACCGTCCCGACACGGCCTCTCTCATCAACATGCCGGTCATCCGTCTGATGCGCAAGGAGAAGGAGGTGATTAGCCTGGCCAAGACGCTCAAGAGACGCGAGGAAAGTGCCTTGCAAAAGGCCCGGGACGTCGAGCAAGCGTATAGCAGACTCGAGAAAGAGAAGCAGCAGATAAAGAACGACATCGAGAACTCGGTGCGTCGGGAGTGGGAAGTCAAGGCGAGGTTGGAGATTGACCGCCAGGTGCACAATGAACTGGAAAAGCTGCGCAAGAGATTCGAGCTGGAGGTGCAAGAGCGCGTCGCGCACGAGGTGGAGAAACAAAGGAGAAATAGCAGCCACAGCAGCATCCGAGATGACTCTGGTTTCCGGTCGAGTCGCCGATCCCAGTCCTCCGTCAGCAATAGCGACGACACGGATTTCCCGTCCAGCACCGACGTGAGCCAGCTGTCGATGGAGTCCCCTACTTCGAATGTGAACAAGCGACCAAAGAAGGAAACGCGGACGCCCTTGAACCGGTCCAAGACGATGGTCGAGTCTCCTGTTGATGTTCAAATGGCTGAGCCATCCCCGATCTCCATCGCATCGCTCTCTCTCTCCCCACGCCGCACGTCGGGGACTCACGCGGGAAAGAACATCTTCGCCGATGCGGAGCGACATAAAGCCAAGTGGGAGCCAACGTTGGCATACTCCGACGACGAAGATGACATCCCGGACCTACCCTCGCCGACTCGCCCCAAGGTCAAGCCCGATCCGTTCAAGGCCCCGGTCCGGCCTCTTCTGCGGCAGAACACGGCGGCTTTCATGCAAAAGCTCAGCACCCAACCTTCCCTCTTCCCCTCCAATCCGTCCCGGTTGCCACAGGCATCGGGCAATAGCCAACCAGAGCCCCATCAGAGGGAGAGCAAATCCAGGTCGCCCCACCGACGCCTGTCGAAGATCCCCTCATCCGCGAACCTTGCCGCTGATGCTGGATCCCCGACTCGCAAATCCGGCGGATCGAAACAGCCACCCTCGAAAAACAACGGCGGCGGCGAAGAAATGTTCAAGGCCGTGATGCAGCGGAACATGGGTGGCAGAACCCTGGTAGAGCTCGCCCAAGCGCGCGCCGGCGGACGTCCGATGGACGAACTCAAACGGTGTGCCAGCGACTCCCGGGCCACCGCCTGTTCGAGCATGAAGTCCGTGGAGCGCGATCCTCCTGCGGTGTGGGACCCCGAAAGAGACGAGATGCCCAGCCCCTTCCTCGCGCGGGGTCGCAAGGTCATCCGCAACCTGAGGTAGTCAAAGCTCAGCCAGATCCCGTCCTCCCGACATTCCATTTCCTTCGTTTCTATCTCGTCGCCCGATATCTGATTAATCTACTGCTCATCCCTTGCGGTTGACCCGCGGAAGCAGCTGCATCTGCAGCAGACATCCGAAGAGAAGCTCTACCTTTTGGGGTATCTAGTTGGCAGAATGCTTTTCACACCATACGTTTTAATAATCACCATATTTTCTGGAGTTACGGGAGCCCGGTGGGGTGCATATTCGAACAACAAAAAAAGGATCGCAAGCAACACCATGCGAGTCATGGGATGGAGCATCTTTCTTGTTTTCTGCGTTGCATCTGTCTCGAATACTTCGCACGGAGAATACTCCTCTTTTCTTCGCTTTCTTCCCTATTTTCCTTTGTGTTGTCATGCCCGAGATGTCTACCTTTCCCCTTCCCCCTTCTTCACACTCTTCTAACCCTAGTCACTCATTGCGGTTCCATTTCCTTTTATCCCCTCTCCTGGATTTTCCTACTCTTATCTTCTTTTTTTTGTTCTAACCTTGCTCCGTTCTACGGATTGGCGTTGACTGGATCTTATCTTGTGGTGTTTGGAGTATAAGGGATTCTCAAGTACTATATGTACATACAGGTTTTGGAGTTCCCTTTCCTTTTTCTTTTTCTTCTTTTTTTCTTTTCTTTTTCTGTCTCCCTGGTGGGTTTTGTAATAGGGTCGTGGAATACTATTTCAATCATCTGGAATCATTTCGTTCGGATTACTTTGTAAGGCTTGGGAGGATAATTAGTTAGTGGATGGCTTCTCTACTCGCAGTCTACACAAACAACTATACCATAACAGGAGTAAAAGGAGTAAGGTAGATATGACAAAAGATATCATAACCAGGCCAGAGAATAAATATACACATACATATAGCTATATAATACACAATCACCGACCAATCCATCAATCAATCATCAAGAAGAATAAAAGAAAGTCCATCAAAAAAGAAAAGAAAGTCAAGCCTCCTCATCCTCCACCTCCTCAATTTGAACCGATCTCAACTCCTGATTAAACCGCCTTTCCTCTTCCTGTAGCCTTCTCTGGACTTCGTCTTCGTCATCCCCATCTTTATTTTCTGCTTTGTCTCCCGCTGCAGGTTGATCCGCCGGACCAGCCTGGTATCCCGCCTTTTCCAAGCGGTCCATCTCCTCCGGTTCGAGCAGCTTGCCCTGCCCGCGGATAGAGTCCTGCTTTGTGCGGACAGCGGCAGGAACGAACATCTTGGTGGCTTCTTGGCGGAGGTTGCGGATCTCGGGTTTGGCTTCGTAGACTGTTTTGGGGGGTTCTGCTGTGGGTGGTTTGGATGGGAGGGCGTGTGGGCCTTGTGGCGCTCCACCACTGCTGTTGTCGGTGGCGCGGCCTGGTCGTCGTTGTTGATATTCTTTGGGGATGGGCGGGGGCGTGTCGCGGGGCATGGGGATGCGCCGTACTTCTTCGTCCGTGGAGCTGCTGTCGTCGTCGTCGTTGAAGTGCCCGTGTTCGTCTCTCCGCCTCCGCTTCCCCAGGACACCGCCACGGCCGCTGTCACCGCGGCCGCGACCACTGAATGATCCGCCGCCCCGTTCGCCACCCCGTCCGGCGCCGAATTTAGGGGCCTGGTCGCCGAGCGCCTCGCGGGCTTTTTGGACGGCTCGCAGGTCGCGCTGGAGCGCCTCGAGGAGTTGCTGGTCGCGGGGACGCAGTTTCTGGCCTGATTCCTCGACGGCTTTGATGTCGTTGATTTGGCGCTGGATGCGGTCTGGGTTGCGGCGGCCGAGCTTCTCGTTGCGGCGGGCTTGGGCCTCGGCTTTGCTCTTTTTGAGCTGCTTTTGTTTTTCGGCCTTCCGCTGCGCCATGGCGGGGTTCATGGAGAGGTTGTCTTTGGGCATTGTGGCGGGTTGTTTGTTTGTTTGTTCGTTTCTCGTTTAGGGTGGATTGTTCGGTTGATATGTCTTGGATTGCGTCGGGGAGAGATGGTCGGGAAGGATAGTCGTGGATATGAGCTCGATGATTGGCTTACACCTGTACCAAACGCGAGACCCGTTAGCCGTCAGCTCCGGCCGTCAATGCGTACGTTTGTTCTCGTCGGCAGCGTTCCGGGGAAGAGGGGCGAGAAGGGAGGGGGAAGGGATAGGGAAAAAAGAGGGAAGTGGGGTGCGGTGTAGTCTGCTGTCTGACTTGCTGCGGTGATCCAACGACGAACGACGCTACTCAGCCGGTGGGAATCACCGTCGAGCGGGGGGTCATACGAGTGGATCGAACCTCACAGGTCCAGAGCGACACCGGACGGTGGTGCAGGAAGTAGAGAGGCAGATGCGCACCGGGATTGGTCTCGCCGGGTCGGGGATCGTCTCTGGAAGATGCGGCGGGAGCTTCCAGCCCAATCAAGGCGACACGGCGCGGTCGCAGAGCCCCAGCCTCACGGGTTGGGCAGCGGGATTCAGCACTGGGTTGTGGAGATTATGGATTCTTTTCCCTGGTGGAGAATGGCATTCAATTGACGGAGGGATGGTTTGATCGGTGGAGTCAAGGCGTTCGCAATTGCGGCGGATAGACCGCTGGGGGTTTGCGCAGTCGATCAGAGGGGTCAAAAGTGTCGAATCAGTCGATCAGTTTTTTTGGAAGGATCAAGGTTTTTGAGTTGACCAGAGGATAGAAATGAGAAAAGATTGGGGTTTGAAGGGAGGAGGAAGTGGATCCTGAACGGGTGAAGTTGGTTGGAGAGAGTGAGGAGGAGGAGAAGAAGAGCGGAGAGAGAAAGAGAGAGAGAGAAATGGCAGGAAATGATCTCCTATCAAACATGATCATCACATCATTCCGACGCTGCAACCACCATTGGATCTGCAATTATCCTTTGGTTTTGGCAAAGAATATATATAATACGAACTTCTGGAACTATTCAAGATCTATTCTCGTGTCTTGACTGCAGAATCCCCTCTCATCTCCGCATCGCGATCCTATCTCTCTTCTTCATCCTAATTCTTCCCTTCTTCCCTTCTTTTCTTCCTCTTCTTCTCCTCCTCTTCTTCTCCTCCTTCCTCTTCTCCTCCTTCCTCTTCTCCTGCTCCTTCTCCTTCTTCTTTATTCTCTTATCCAGTCAACAGAAACTCGGACCTCTCGCGCCATAGTCAACCCACCCCGAACCAGTCAGTGTAACCCCCACCCCCCCCCCCCCCCCCCCCCCCCCCCTCTGGACTCTGTCTGGTCGCATTCAAGTCTTACCCATGACAAATTCCTCTGCTTCTGATGATTGACGGTCTTGTTCAAATCAGGGATTCCCGAGGTGTTTTTGACTTTGGTTGGCGCCGACAATCCGTTTCCTCAATCGGGCTTGTTCGTCTCCCACCATCATCCCTCCTTCGGCGGCCTTTCCCCTCTCACCTCTCTCCCCCCCATCTCCCTTTTCCAATGACAGCCTGACCCTGGGACGGGAATCTTGGGTCGATCTTCTGCCGGAAAATTATAAAATTAAAGAAATCGACAGGGAAGAAAGAAAAAAGAAGTCAGAAAAACAAAAATTAATAACAAGCGGGAGACAGACCCCCCCCACACACCCGATCTACCCCCTTCCCTCTCTCTCTCTTCCGTCTCCTCTTCTCCTCACCTCCTCCAGTCACCCTCTTCCTCCCTCCCTGTGTCTGTGGGCTATCATCATGACCTTCGGTCCGTTCTGCTTCTACACATCGAGTTCGACCGGCGCTTGCTAGACTCCCCGTCGCGGTTGGAGCATGTCTCTGCCGGGACCAAATGTCCGTATCAGCCTCGATTCCCGACACCTCGCTTGGCCTCACCTCCTCCGAGATCCAGATCCTCCGTCAGCAGCAACAGCTCGCCTTGCAGAGTGGCCATGTCGGCAATGGAGGTTCCAGAGGGAGAGGCACCGGGCGAACCAGCAACTCCAGTTCGCGCGCCACCAGCGCCGCCAGTGCCGCCAGCAGCCAGGGTCGATTACTTCTGGATCCCATGAGCTTGCGCGCCCTGTCGCATCAGTTGGATGGCTTACAAGAACAAATTCGGAGTCGCATCGACTTTGTATGTTATCCCTTCCCCTTTCCTTTACTGTATTACGCGTTCTTTCTTTCTTTCTTTCCCTTTCGCCATATCCATCCTTCTCGTCAACACCTCCCGTCGCAAGTCTCGCGCGGGTTGCACTGTCTGATCAAAATCTAATACCCACCAGCTGGAGGAGCAGATGCAACTGTCTATCCAAAACACCTACGATCGCGCCGGAAATGTCATCCAGAACGCCGACGCCGAAATCGCCCGCACACGAGCTATCCTGGCCTCGGTCGACGACCTGGAGAATGAGCTGGCGAAAATTGGACACATACGAGAAATTGTGAAAGCGTATCGTGCACGGATTGAAGGTCTCGACCAACGCCTTGACCAAGCCGCCGCCCGTCGCCGACGATGATTCCTTGTTCCCGACCCTCCTCCCCACACTACCATTCCGATATACACACATACGACATACATATCCTCTGAATTATGCACGACAGCCCGTGCCGCACATTGTTCATGCACTCGATCAATTGCTTTTTTTCTTTTACCGCTATTTCCTCGCCCTGGAGGCGCTCCGCCCACCCCTTGACCACTTATCTTTCTCCGCTTCCTCTCCTTGACCGCCACAACGGGATCGACACGATCGATACCATCTTTCCTACGGCTTTCGACGATCTAGACATTCCATGCAATGTGACCAGTAACATACGATGGAACCACTGGAACGACCAGAAACAAAACACTAAAAAAATACGATGGATAGCTGGATGGCATGGCAACCACGAAACAACCAGAAAAAATTATATACCAAATATGATCCTCACGGACTCTGTTTTATTACGACGGCATGCGTCAAACCAGACCTAATGCTCACGCTCACACGGGGTGAGATGATTCGGAAGATTTATGAACTCGTTTTTGCTTTTTTTTTTTTTTTTTTTTTTTGTGTGGGAAGATCTCATTTGTTTGGTTTTTGTGAGGTTGGATAGATTCGTTGGTGAATCAGGCCCCATGCATCCATCTTCATCTTCCCTCTCTTCCCTGTCTCTCCTTTGATTCCCTTTATTTTGTGTGTTTCAAGCGTCTTTGTTAAAGATGGGTTTGAGTGCCTCGCGGCCGTTTGCGATCTTTGGGACCACCGGGCTTTGATGGGACGAGCATGGTGTTTCTAGCGCTGGAGTCCTCCCTTCTTTCGTTTGCTTTCTTACGACTATTACTCTTATGTCTGGTATATGTCCGTTTGTTCTGGGCCTAGATTACGTAGGTCTGGCGACTTGATTATTATGTCTCACGAGAACCACGTCTTGCGCTCATGAAGTCTGCTCTATTCCTCCACTTATTGTCTCCTCTCATGTTGCGATTCCCCTGATTGTTCTGATGTACTGCAATACTCTAAAACTAGTGGCGGTGACCCTGTCTTCTTTTTTACTTATCTCCGACGACCATCTCCGCACCGAAGATCTCGCGGTAAGCGGAAGTATGGCCGAGCCCGCCCTGCACATGTCTTTCCAAGGTAACCCCATGCTTTTTCCTTTCTCTTTGAGCTCGGACTATCTCAGATGCCAGTGAGTCCCCTAGATTAGATTCGATAGTTCCCGAACGGCCCTGCCGACACTCTTGTCCAGGGTTGCATATGATATCAAGTTCCGGTATCTGACGCTCGTAGGGAGTCTTGTCTTTTCCCTTTTTATTTTGACTCTTTTTCCCGCTCCCATCTACCGGGACTGGCTGAATAGGCGAAATGAACACCCACCCCCGCATATGCTTTCCAATCATCCCTTCGCGCGGAGTGATAATCCCTCAGGTCTGCCATTCTCTCGCACACCATAGCATCCGGTAGCAGTGACACATGACCCCCCCCCCCCCCCCCCCCCCCCCCCCCCCCCCCCCCCCCCCCCCCCCCCCCCCCCCCCCCGGGGGGGGGGACCCCCCCCCCCCCCCCCCCCCCCCCCCCACTCCCCGGGCTGGCGGGCTGGCGATTTCGAGCCGATCGCGTGGCGAACGGGATTATTAGGATTGGACCTGCGTG